>JAVIAB010000104.1:1575149-1897622 GCA_032433765.1 Megaustenia siamemsis
AATTGAACCATTGTCCAGAAATATATCTACGAAGAGAACCATTGTCCATAAATATCTCCGATAGTGAACCATTGTCCAGAAATATCGACGATAGTGAACCATTGTCAAGAAAATTCTACGATAGTGAACCATTGACCAGGAATATTTCAGTAGTTAACCATTGTCCATCCAGAAAATATCTCCGATAGTGAACCATTGTCCAGAAATATCTACGAAAGTGAACCATTGTCCATAAATAATATCCGACAGTGAAACCATTGTCCAGAAATGTCAACGATAGTGAACCATTGTCCATAAATGTATTCCGTCAGTGAACCATTGTCCAGAAATATCTCCGACAGTGAAACATTGTCCAAATGTTTTACGTTAGTGAACCATTGTCCAGAAATATCTCCGACAGTGAACCATTGTCCAGAAATGTCAACGATAGTGAACCATTGTCCAGAAATGTCTCCGTCAGTGAACCATTGTCCAGAAATATCTCCGACAGTGAAACATTGTCCAGAAATGTTTACGTTAGTGAACCATTGTCCAGAAATATCTCCGACAGTGAACCATTGTCCAGTAATATCTACGATAGTGAACCATTGACCAGAAATATATCCGATAGTGAACCATTGTCCAGAAATATCTACGATAGTGATCCATTGACATTGACCAGAAATATATCCGATAGTGAACCATTGTCCAGAAATATCTACGATAGCGAACCATTAACCAGAAATATCTACGATAGCGAACCATTAACCAGAAATATCTCCGATAGCGAACCATTGTCCACCCAGAACATCTCCGATAATGAACCATTGTCCACCCAGAAATGTCAATGATAGTGAACCATTGTCCATCTAGAAATATCTCCGATAATGAACCATTGTCCATCTAGAAATATCTCCGATAATGAACATTGTCCACCCAGAAATGTCAATGATAGTGAACATTGTCCATCTAGAAATATCTCCGATAATGAACCATTGTCCATCTAGAAACATCTCCGATAATGAACCATTGTCCATCTAGAAATATCTCCGATAATGAACCATTGTCCATCTAGAAATATCTCCGATAATGAACCATTGTCCATCCAGAAATATCTCCCGATAATGAACCATTGTCCATCTAGAAATATCTCCGATAATGAACCATTGTCCATCCAGAAATATCTCCGATAATGAACCATTGTCCACCCAGAAATGTCAACGATAGTGAACCATTGTCCATCTAGAAATATCTCCGATAATGAACCATTGTCCATCTAGAAATATCTCCGATAATGAACCATTGTCCATCCAGAAATATCTCCGATAATGAACCATTGTCCATCCAGAAATGTCAACGATAGTGAACCATTGTCCATCCAGAAATATCTCCGATAATGAACCATTGTCCATCCAGAAATGTCAATGATAGTGAACCTTTGTCCAGAATATCTCCGATAGTGAACCATTGACCAGAAATATCTCCGATAGTGAACCATTGACCAGAAATATCTACGATAGTGAACCATTGTCCAGAAATATCTCCGATAGTGAACCATTGACCAGAAATATCTCCGATAGTGAACCATTGACCAGAAATATCTCCGATAGAGAACCATTGCCCAGAAATGTCAACGATAGTGAACCATTGTCCATCCAGAAATGTCAACGATAGTGAACCATTGACTAGAAATATCTCCGATAGTGGAACCATTGTCAAGAATGTCAACGATAGTGAACCTTTGCCCAGAAATATCTCCAATTTTGAAAAAAGAAAGTCCAAAATACATCAGATATTGAACCACTGTCTAGAAATATGCAATACCTCTAATAATAAGCAACATTCTTCTCTAATCTCGTTTTCCTCCTGTCTCTGACGTCGATTTCATTAGAAACTACTCTTCTTCCTCGACTCTACACAAATGATCTACTTGTCTACTGCACTATTTTGTCACTCTCAGGCTCTCAATAAACACATTGGAATCATACATTCTTCTCTAATCTCGTTTTCCTCCTCTCTCTGACGTTGATTTCATTAGAAACTACTCTTTTCTTCCTCGACTCTACACAAATGATCTACTTGTCTACTGCACTATTTTGTCACTCTCAGGCTCTCAATAAACACATTGGAATCATACATTCTTCTTCTGGTAATCAGAAACCTACATGAAGACGACAGTGTCTTTACCTAATATATTTGGAGCTGAAGTTTCTCATTTTTACCATTCGATGTAAAATTTAATTACGGAGATTGGTCTCATTACAAAACAAAACGACCTATGCTACAGTGATGTTGATTGGACAGATTTATCACAATTTATCAGTTGGTGAACATAAGTATATCGTTGTTCTGTTTCGGGCAGTATCTACATCCGCAAATATAAAACTCTCAAAACCATGCATTGAGTACAATAATTGCTATATGGCACTGTTTGCCTTTACCACTTTCAATCATGTTCTGAAAAAACACACTGGACAACATGCGTGCATTTCCATTTAAATGTTATATCTCATGAATTGTGTTATATTACATTTATTGAAAAAGCTAAATTCTAATGTTAATGCCGGTAAAGTTTAAATACAATGTAAAACAACATGTACAAAAAAATTGCTTACAGACAAGTTAGCGACAATTTTCATTTTCAATCTTTTTAAAACATTTCTTCTAATGAAGAAAGTACACATATAAACACGTTTTAAAACACGTTTTCTTATGTTGAATATATATAAATATACACACATTATCTAAGATTATCATCATCAAGTGCCATCACCGCAACGAAAGTTGGCTACCGTAAAGTTCCAACTGCTCTCTCGCATGTTTTGATGGTGCGGGTTGTCATGTGCTGGTTTGTCCATATTTTGATGTTACTCATTCATGTTAGTCTTGATCTGCCTCTGCTACCTTGTATTTTCCCTCCATGATTACCTTTAGCGCTGTTGTGACTTTTAATATTGTCCCAAAATCGCATTTTTTCTTCTTTGAATTGTTTTTAGTAATACTCTTTTCATTTTAAGTTGTTTTACGACTTAATCGTTTGTTTATTTTTTTTCCATCCATTTCTACCTATTCTTCTATATAGCCATATTTCAAAGGCTTCAATTCACTGTTCTGTTATCTTGTCTAGTGTCCATTTTCTGCACACCTTATAGGAATAGTGAGAAGATATAACAATGTGCTATTCTTAGTTTTAGCCCTGGTGTTATTTTTTATTTTATTTTTTTTTTTTCATGGCATTAATGTTTTTTTTTCTGAAATAGAAAATACACATATTACAACTTTTAAAAAATGTAATAAATCATAGGAGATGCAACATATGCTGCAGCTGTGATTATGGTGAACACCGAATTGGTTGACTCTCAATTGGTGTTTATATAGAAGAGATTTGACAAAATGACATGAAATTATTCACTAAAACAAACATCGATATTTTAATTGTTATTGTCGATAATGTGTTGTTTGCTTTTGCTGTTGTGCTTTGATCTCTTTCCTTGTTTAAATACGAGATCACTCTTACTAACTTCAAATGTTTCATGATTCATCATACAAGATATGACATGAACATAAATCTTGCTGCAAGATCCTAAAAAATATATACGAGTTGAAAGACAAAATAACATGAAAGAGCATGTCATGAGGTATAATCAGTTGCAGATGTCATTGAGAGGTGTGTTGAGAATGAAGTCGATGTATGAAATATATGGGTAGCTGAATTTAGAGGCAGTACAGGGAACACATATAGGGAACATGCAAATAATTGCAATGCTGCGGTACAGCTGGTAGCCATGAGCCATTAGTGGGCTGTGATAAACACTCCAAGATATGGTGACAGCTTTACACGGAAGGAGCACAACACAATTCTGGCTTTTCGGTCAGTGGCCTTCTTCAGAATGCAGGGACAACGACAACAACCGTTGAAAGCATAATTGTCTAAAACTACATGTTAGATGATCAAGTCCGGGCAGAGGGAAGTAGGATGTTATGAGCAGTGGACATGATTCTAACATGGACATTAGACCAGAAAACAGAACGGAAAATCGAAGCCTTTGAAATGTGGATTTATAGAACACGTGGGCGCATACCCTCGTATAACATCCAAATGCTATGAATGGTTGCTTTGCAGAAACTATTTTTGTTAACCTCAATCTAATGACACATCATGATTACTGACACAAACTGTCTTGCACATGTTGTCTCTCATTTCCTCTATTTCACCTTTCTACTTTATTCCTTCTTTGTCACAATATAGTTCATATTATCCATTGTATAGCCAAAAAATGTTAAACTATATCTATTATTAGAACTATCCTTTAGCTTCTGTAATTTTGTAACGTTCTCTTTTCTCCCGTTCAGCTACCCGTTTCGTACATTGTGCACATAACCTATCAAATCTATGAAATATAGACTCCAGGAATTTTCTTATTTGCTGCACAAAAACGGTATAGATCTTAAGAGTAAAGCAGAATATCTTGATCTGCCTCTGCTACCTTGTATTTTCCCTCAAAGATTACCTTTAGCGCTGTTGTGACTTTTAATATTGTCCCAAAATCGCATTTTCCTTATTTGAATTGTTTTTAGTAATACTCTTTTCATTTTTAGTTGTTTTACGACGACTTATCTGTTATTTATTTTTTTTCCCATCCATTTCTATTATTCTTCTATATAGCCATATTTCAAAGGTTTCAATTCTCTGTTCTGTTTTCTTGTCTAGTGTCCATTGTTCTGCACCTTATAGGAATGTGGAAAAGATATAACAATTTGCTATTTTTAGTTTTAGCTTATTTGGTGCCCAAAAACGATATAGATCTGAAGGGTAAAGCAGCATATCGTTCACAACATATCAGGATACTGATTTAGATTTATACTACTGTTGTTGATGCATTACAGTAGTACTGTTTTATGTAGAAGAAATCAACCCTGCCCCAGGGTACACACAACCTTTAGTTGCAATAAATAAAATATTATTAATACAGTTACATTACATTTATTCAAAGTGGTAACTTTGTTTCTATTGTAGAAGCACTCTAATTATATGTTTATGTGGCTCTGCTTTCACCGTGTTTAAACTGCTCCCATTAGCCATAATTGGAGGAATCGTGTACAGAAGTGGTTTGCTGCAGAATTAATAGGGAGAACAATCACCGTTGTCCAGGCATAAGCGTCGTTGCTGATAACGTAGCCGCTAATAGTTAATAATCCCATGACTCCTACAGGAAACCAACAGACAAAACTGGACAAGGCTACCAGAAACAGCTGTTTAGCTACAGTTAGATCGTTAGTTTTTTCTGGACGAAGTGTGATTCATTCTGTTCTCAGACATGGCTCGAAAAATAGCTCTTTGTCCGTAAGCAATGATAAGAACAAGTGATATATTAAAGACAATAAAAACGGCGAACACGAATTCCCAGCCAATAAGTCGTTTAGTTGTCAAAGGTAAGCCAAGACACATTGCGTTAGAAGAATATATTTCAAACCTGAACACAATGGGAGTCAGTGCAAGAAGGAAACCAATGATCCAAGACAAAGACATGACTGTAAATTTACTCATTTTGGAAAACTTGACTTGTCCAAACGGAACTTCAGAATCAGAAATCTGTCCAGAATGATAAGAAAAACAAAAAATGTTGATGCTTCACTAGAGAGTGTAGCCAGGAAGCCAGCAAGTTTACATACAACACTTTCTCTCCAGCTCTTGTCATACAAAACATAGATCTCACGATAGTAATAATCCGCTCCAGCAATAATGAACAGATAGACTCCCATAATAAAGTCAGATATACCCAAGTTTGTCACAAACAGACCATAACCTGTTCTGAGAACTGACCTGTCCCAGATTACACGATAACCAATAACCGTCATGTTCCCAAGAACAGCAAGAACCGCGACCACCCAGAGAAGAACACGCTGAACACCGATACCTATGAGATTAGAACAAGAGGAGATAGCGACATCAGGAGCGTGACAAGTGTGGTATGGGATCAGCTTTCCCCTTATCTGTGGACAACACAACTGAAAACTGTTAGTGAACAGATCGTGGCTGATACTGAGACCACTAAAGTAATCTTCATAAAAGTCTGCGATCAATAATCCACGTAAATCTAGTGATTGATATATGATGTTATGAGGAAATGTATATCCGTTAATGCTCCTGATTTTTGTAAAGCTCAAGTTTAAATGTTTCAAGCCAGGAAACATTAAAACAAAAGATTTATTGAGAAGTGACAAACTCGTGTGTGAGAGGTCGATTGTTTCTAACAAAATTATTTGCATGTTTTTTATTTCAACAAAGTCTTTGTTGTAAGACAGGTTCAAGTGTCGGACATTACCCAGAGGATTACTGTATATTTCATGACCATCCAAGATCTGCAGCCGGTTAGAGCTCAGGTCCAATATCTGCACGCCATCTGGTAATATTTGTTTATAAATTCTTCTACTTGTGAGATTGCAGTGAGAGAAAATAACGGTTATAACCTTCACCATGAGATAGAAGCTTGCTCGACTGAGGTCAACGTGAGACAAGTCCAGGTAACGCGTTGTGATATCAAATCTGTTATCATTGAATGTCGGTATAGGCTTATTGTAATCTGACACCGTTACTGTCCCTGATACACACCGGAATCCTTCAACACATTTTACTTGGCAGTCCACTTCGTCATCGCTATGTGGACAATCAGGATGTCTGTCACAAACTAGATCAGGATGGAGACACATTTTACTATTCCAACAAACAAAGTTTCCAGTACACGAGCTAAAATTGTAATTATTCTCGTCATATCCTGTAGGACAGTCTAAAGTTTCGTCTAAGACATAATGTTGAGGGATGCAGTAAGTGTTCGGACATTTCACGTATCCCACCGGACACTCAAAGTCAGTACAGTTATTAAGATGGGACAAATCTCTACAACCCACTAACCCGCCGTACATATCCTTCAAGTAGACACACTTGGGAGACCACAACCGATGTCCCAGACTGTTGTAACAAGAATCCAATTCCAGTTTCCCTATAGTCTCGTCAATAGGCCCCTCGTCACCAGGGCAATCTATTGTGTTATCGTTAAGATCTGTGAATCTCACACAGTTGTAGCCACAGAAGAAGGCGCAGCCGTATCCTCTTTTTAAAAAATTCACCACGTCTTCACTTTCATCGTTGATATCCTTCTCTGAGCCGTATCCACACACATTACAGTCAACTTCACCATCCCCAACATATTGCGCAGGCAAAAATGAATCGTCACAACAGTAAACACCACTGCCAGGATCTCTAAATGTAAAATGTACTTTATAAAACATAAGAGCTCATCCTGTCTGTTGCTGCAGTGATCAATAAAGTCACAGACATAAACATAGGAAATGTATTGCGAATTGAGTGAGTCTTCTCTACAATCAAAGAGGGGAAATAATTCTTGCTCTGACTTTCTCAAGAAACCTAAGAAATCTTTGTTGGCAATGTTGGCCGAGACAGACACGATGTTATCCCTAAATATCATAAAATCTCCTTTTGTTAGAGCTTGAGTAAAACTTTCGTTTATTGCAGGTTTTATTCTCAGTATGTGTTTGTCTTCAACTCTACGTGGAAGCGTCGCCTCACAAAGGCTGAAGAAACGTATTTTGTCTCGACACCTCACATCAACCCATCCATCAACAACATGATTGTCGTTGGCGGAAATGTTACCGAAGTCATTCTTGATACTGTTGTAAACAAATAGCCACACTCCACATCCATTCATATAATCACCAGATGGTTTCCCTAGCAACCAATGATTAACTACCAATGGACTATATTTATTTGTTATTGTCCCATACCAATGGAAACGTTTAGCAATGTTGTCTGTAGTCATTTTGAGTCCAATAACAAATTGTACAGTTAATCGTGATGTATTTTTAGTGTTATATCTGAGGTACTTCGAATCTCTGAGATACGCTGACAGTTTTTGCTGTAAAAATTGCATTTCCTCTTTAGTTTCTATTGTTGCTAAAGCAGTGTATTTATTTCTACATTGTGTCCTACCAAACTCCCAATCATTTTCAGATTCAGAAACCAGCGGTAAGTAGCAAGATATTTGATCAGCTCGTCTAAATCTGAACCAGCCTTCACTACATTGGTCGCAAATTGCCATTACAAGAATTTGTCCCAACCAATTTTGCTGTTGTATCCAACAAGTAGGGTATCCTTAAGGTAGACCACGTGACTTACATATTTGACACCAAAGACCACAACAAATATCTTGATGTCTGTATCTTGTTTCTTTTGGCCTACAATGTGGGGAATACTTCTCTTCTCTTCAAATGATATATCTCCACCATTGAGGAAAATAACAGCGACATGGGTGGCGTTCTCTCTAGACCCAGCCATCTCAGCAAATAAACGTTGGACAAACTGTATTTTATGTGTAACGTTACTATTGACAATGTATTGATAATTCCCCAATGGTTCAGTAGAAAATATAAACCCAAAGGAGGAAAAAAACAAATCTGCATCTGCATTTTCTACATAGGAGCTTACATTGTAAAACTGCCAAGAGCTGACGTTTACCGCGGGATTGCTGACAGAATACGAATCATAAACATCAGAGATCAGCGCTCCTGACATTGTCGCATTTAAACGTAACAACCCCCTTGCAAAATCATTGGACGCTGTCTTTTGAGAACTATAAGAATACGAATCGTCGTCGTCGAAATAAAGAAATAAAATGTCCATATTTTCTGTTGTGCATCCATGAAGCGGAAAGTTTCCTGAGTCACTTCTTTGGATCCATGCAACAATAAATAGTTTGTTAATTAAAGTAGACTTGAATATATTGAGAACTAATGTATATCCATATTGCACGTATGTCTGCGTATTAGTAAAACTAGATATCCACTCTGACTGAGTACATGTTAGAACGTTGCACAGTGTTCTGCGTCAATGGCCCAGTGCATCCGATTTCTGCCAGCATTTTATTCAGGCTTGCTTTTCTTAGCCTTTGACAAATCCCAATCTTCCTGCAAGGCATCATATTGTCTTTTCTCTAGGGGGATTCTGCCCTTAGATGGTCGGCCCTTCCGGGTTTACGAGCACCATCAGCCCGAACTTTGTGGTACACAATTGCGTGTTTGGTGTCAAATATGAGCTTACATCATGAAACACACAAACAGCAACTCCCCACAGAACTGGTCTCACATATACACAGATGACTCCGCTACAAATGCCACCCGAAATGGAGCAGGATGTGTGTTCCTGAGGCTAAAAAGACCAGAATGAAATGAGACAATAGCTACTGGGATATTTTCAAACAACTATAAAGCAGAAACTGAAGTCATCAAAGATGCTGCAAAACTGGCTATCCAAACAAAAAATAACATGCACACGAATTTGTGATGCTTACAGATGCACTGTCAGTCCTAACTGCTCTAAAAACCACCAGGAACAGTGAGCTAGATGATTTGAGAACAACCCTAGACCAACTGTGCAATAATTTCCATATTGTGATCATCAAGTGGATACCATCACACTGTAGTATTCACGGAAACGAAATACGCGCAGGAAAAATTAGCTAAAGAGGGAGGAATATTACACAAGAGAATCATTTGGTCAGCTATGACGAAGTCAAATCCATCATCAAAGGACAGTTCCATGAAAAATGGAAATGAGAACACCCAAAGTATAACGAGAGGGACGGATACATCCAACTATCAAGGAGCGATCAAGTCATCATACTTCGCCTGTACTATTGTATATTGTATATATTATATACATATATTGATTACACTGTACATTGGATAACATGACAACAAAATGTTCTACAGGATTTCCCCAGTACACAGACCTGAGAAGAACAATGTGGTCCACACCCACCTCCCTGGAAGAGAAACTATAAGGGGCAACCGAATCACTTAAACAGGCTGCTGCCTTCACAGGAAAGTCCGGAATCCTATCTTGAATGCTCCATGATCGCAGAAGAGGAAGAAGAAGAAGTAGAAACTAGATATGTACTTATTTATTTATGGAGGCAGCGGACCCAGCTGGGCTATGAGACGATTCTCATGGGCAAACTGACAACGATTGTTGGAGTGACATGACAAATGCTAGTGACTTGCATGTCGGATTTAGCACTATGGCCTGTGGGATTGAAGTGGGTTTAACAAAAGTTGAAAGCAGTAAGTGTTGAGGTTATCCAATATCGATTTTATAGAAAATTTACATTAATTCTGAGTTTTACCATTTGGATCACAATTGTTTGTTATATGAAACCACATAAACCATTTGGAATAAAACATTGCACAAGCAAAAGATATAACGGACGTGACACTACCAGACATACGTGTGGTTAAGAGTGTTACATCCGTAAACGTCTGAGAGTATTAACGATGATAATGAAATATTTCTCAACATTTTTGGATGATTCTATTTTTTTTTCCAATTTTAGTTATGACTTCAATTATAAATTATAATGTAGATTTTAAGGCAATGGAATCTCTAATCAAAGTGTTACAAGAAAATATTTACCTCCATTGTTATGATTATATTTTTGTTTCTTTTATTTGCGATTACCAAATGATTAGATTTTGTTTCCGTGGTCCTATTCATTGTCCGCCTCTGAAAAAACGGTAAGCTCAAAATCGATTTGTTTTATCGTCCACATTGCACCTTTAGGCTCAACACATACATCTCCATCTTGTTATGATTTGCATACTAGTCTGTAAAATGTATAATAAGTGATCGGATCCTAAAACTGGAAGCGGAAAAGGCTATTTAAGCATTGGAAAAGGTCCCTGACAGATACAGAGACACTTATTACGAAACATGATATTGTTAAATATAAGGCAAGTGTGGAAGTGACAGGAGGTAGATCAAATCTAAAGTAGTAACATCGTGAAGAGAAGGACAATATAAACTATGACGTCATGTACCATACGAGTAAGAAAAAGAATAAAATGGTGCTAAACTGTAGCGCAAACATTGTTGAACACAATAAGATAAAAACAGACAAGTATGATTGTATCGTACATCCAGACAAAGGAAGGTGTGTTTTAGACATTCACAACCTTTCAGAGGGAACAATAATTTTAACAATAAATAGAGTTCAGCAAGTTGAAACATGCATACAGGTGATGCAGCTCGTATGTTCCACAATGAGTCGCTATTTATGCTGTCAACAACCTTTTTGTAATCTATGACATTTAGAAGTAGTTTATGTATCTCTAAGTGTTCTTCTCCTTCTCTAACATGGACGAGTAACATCAAGAGATGGACAAGTCAGCCTATGACAACATGCACTATCAAAGCAAGAGACTGAGTTGAATGGCGCCTCATTTAGTAAACTTCGATGGGAAGATGTCACTCAATGACTATCACTATTATTTGTTCTTCTATTATAATTATTAAGCTGAAAATATTAACAAGTTAACTTCTCCCTTTATTAAAATCATGTTTAGTCTGTATGCAGAACATATTGCACATTTGATTCTGTTCATGAAGATCTTAGATAATACTTTAGGGGCAGCTGATGAGGCTCCAGACTTCTCCAAGTCTTGCAATCCTTGTGATCGCCTCCCTGTTTTTGTAAATGTTGACAATTATACCTCGATACCACGCTGTTGACATCTTTTCTTCTATCCTTACTATATTTAACATTGTCTGCAGATGTTTTAGGAAAAGTCGGTCCATTGCTTTCTGCATCTCGGTGTTATATCAATTTCATCGACATCCTTGTTGTTAGACGAGAAATTTGCAGCCGTCTCTTCTTCATTCAAGGACAGGTCATCTACTTTAGTATCTAACTGTGAAGCTTCCGTCTCTCCTGTAAATACACATTACATGCCTTGGTATTGGGCAATTAAAGATGTCCTTAAAGTGTTCAGCTGATCGGGTCTTTGTTTCTTCATTTGATGTTAATACGCTTCCATTTAGATCTTGCTCCTATGTAGAAGTCTCCATAAACGTTTTCTTCAAAAGCATTGTGTAGAATTATCATTCTTTCCTTCCTAATTTGCATTTCAGCGCCGAGGGAAGATATAATTTGAAATATTATACTTCTGTTCAGTTCGTTTCTGCTGCTGCTATGTTTCATATTGTTTCTAATATTTCGTCGATTCATCATTTTCGTTGTAGCCCCTTGTGACTTGGGTTTTCTCGCAACTTTTAAAGAAAACTCTTTATAAATTATGAATTTTCTGCCTTATCACGTGCCTAGTCACGTGCATAAGTCAACATTCATTTTCACTTTAGGGATTTTGCACCGTGTTTCGTTTGTTGTAGGCTGCATTCACTAGAGTAGGCGGGAATATCTGATCATAGTCATACTTGTGTGTGCAACGTTATCATAATGGCTCATCGTGGATCCCTAGAGCGGCCGTACGCTAATGTTGATATTGTAGGAAGATCATACGGTCAATTGTTTGTTGGGCGACGGGATAATCCGACGACCTAACTGTGTTTCATGTGTCGGATTTGGCGTAAAAAAACGATACCCTAACATCATCAAGCGCTATACAATTTAAACAATATGACGATCATCATTTTCGGGAGGACGTGAACTTCCAGGCAATATGGCGGCAAGAACCATTGAACGCTATGTCTGAAAAGTGTTCCTTATCGCAGTTTCCTCATATTCCAAATCCGTCTTTGTGCAGGAGCTACTGAGTTAAGTGCTCTGTGCACACCGTGAGCTGTGTGTTTCATCCGTTTTGATCGTGTTTTGATATTCCGAATGTTTACGATGAATGATGATATCGTATGACAAGCAACAGTTGGCTGTGTTCACTTTCTGTGTGGTTTTGCCTTATGTCTTTTGCGTGTTCTGAGACTGCTATTATGGGGACTACATCTACCTTTCTTTGTTTGGGAGATGAGTTAGTAATTCGGACTATTACACTGGCACGACGGTTTAACAATTATGGATTTTAACTCGTTTGCAGTGATACTGAGCCTTCCATAACAATAACAATAATAACAATAACAATAGCTTGCCTAGACCATTTCATCTGTTGTTTCCTTTATATATTCCATGGCAGGGATTATACCTAGCTTTATTTTTTCTCAGTTCTTCACTTCTAATTTTTTCTCTCGGCTGTTTCCTATCATTCGCGCCCATTTTGCCTCTACTTAGTTCTTTGCTTGACAGTTAAGGTGATAGGTGTCCAATGACTTGACACGCTTCGTTGTATCTTGAGTCTATTTCTGCTGTTTGTGAATTCTCGTTCGTTATTAGACGTCCTGGTATTAAATTCCGCTACTTGTTTTAAGTGTCTACTGTTTATAGTTATGTTAATGTTCTGTTTATCTTTTGCGATATTCATGACTACTGTTTTGTTGATTTTGATTTTGATTTTCATGGTGTATTTTATGCATGTGCTGTTGAGTCTATTTAAGTGTTCTTGTAGATCTTCTTTTGTCCATTTATCAGTGCCTGATCGTCTGCTAATAAATGCTCGCGGATCCATTATGTCTCCAATGGATTGGCTAACTTGCTTATGGTGTCCCTGAATGTAATAAACAATAATGAGATAGTATTCGGTCTTACCCCTGATCTAAATCGTAAGTGGCCTGTGTAGCCTGCTGCTGTTCTAACTGTGCAGCTAATGTTAATGAAGAAACGTTGAATTAGATTGGTTAGATGTTGACTTACTACGTATGTTGTTAGTATAACCCATAGTTGTTCTCTATTTACTCGGTAGATTGGTATTTCCTGGTCAATGAACGCTGTGTACAAATTTTATTTTGTTCTCTCGTCTTTTCTGCTAGCGGGTTTAAGGTGAATAGAGTGACGCAA
The DNA here is from genome assembly GCA_032433765.1 of Megaustenia siamemsis. Lineage (NCBI taxonomy): Eukaryota > Metazoa > Mollusca > Gastropoda > Stylommatophora > Ariophantidae > Megaustenia > Megaustenia siamemsis. Next base: position 1,588,880 of record JAVIAB010000104.1, read on the forward strand.
GTTCTCTGACTTTTTTTTTTCTTCAAAATCCAATTTAAAATCGCTTGACTTTAGTTCTAATATTGGTCTCAGCCTTTTTCTACAAATTGTGGCGTCCCTCATGACCCAGACGCGATATACCTCTGTATTGAATGCAGTCTCTCTTGCTACCTTTCTTTCTATAATGGTACAATGATTGATTGTCTGCACCAGGCTCCTGGGGGCATATTGGTGCCATGCTGCATTGGATATTCTGCGCAACCATTTCTCCTGCTCCTGTATGTTATCTATACCCGGTGCTTTATTTCTTGATGACATTTGATTACTTCTTCCATTTTCTATTTTATGAAATTGAGTTTAGGGTGTGTGCATTTTTGAGTACTCTTTGTTGTGTTATTCGTGGTCAATGCCATGTTAACTAGTAAAGTAAAGTAAAGAGCCCCCGCCACGCCAAGTGGCGTATAGGGAATATGGTGTTAGTAACCATAAATTTTACAGACCTTCAGCACATTATTTTTGATGTAATGTTGTCGGTATTACGCCCGCGCAGCTTTACTTTCCCAGAAAAAATCTGGTACCCATTTAAAGCTGGATGAACCCGTAAGCCGTCGTTTGGATCGAAACATACCTCTGGTCCTTTGTAGTCCAGTTCACTAATCACTGAGCTATCGCGGCTCAGTGTTCACTAGGTATTCGAAATGTTCTTTCCATACATGCTGCTTATGTTGGTTAATTGATATTGACTTCCCATCTCTGTTATTTATGTTCAGTGGATCGTGGTTTTCTTTTCTTGTTCTTGTTGCTTTGTCTACTTTGAAGAAATCTCTTGTGCGTGTCATGAAGTCCCTCCTCATATTTTGTCTGAATTCTGTCCAGGTGTTTTGCTTAGCTTCTTTGATCAAAATTGTAAAATCTGTTTTCAGACTAATGCATATTTTTCATATCCTTCTTTATTTTTCTTCTGCCTCCAATTTTTAGTTTATTCGGAGGCAAAGTCGCCTCCCAGCAGCAAAGCTGGAAGTTGTGAGCGACCCTTTGCTTACGACAGGATCGTTGAACAGTGATCATGTATATCCTACTCCATATCTACGTGTAGGGTGCCTCCAGTAACATGCTAACCTGTCGTGTCTAGCCAAGCGAGTAGGGATCGAAGAGAGAAGACAACCGCTACTCAAAAATAATATGCTGAAATCGGATGTGTTGAGGAAAGGCGTCAATATCACGGTTTTACTGCAAACCACAACACAAAGGAGACACGCCCACTTATCACCCTCTTAACGGCCGATGATGGAAATGTGTATTCCTTTACCCATCGGGCGAACACAAAAAAGCAAGCAAATAGTTTTCTTCGTTTCTTTGTGTGTTTCTCTGATTGTATCCTTATCTTTTGTTTATCTGATTGTGTCCTTAGTTTTGCTCTGCATACTATTGTTGCAATGGTGATTATTATTTTTTTCTTAAACTGCTTCAAGTTTCTTGAATTATTCTGCTAGCTGTTCTTCATGGATTTATCTTGATTATTGTTATTGTTATTGGCTATGGAAGGCCTCGGTCTCACAGCAAACGAATTAAAATCCATAATTGCTCAACCGCCCGTGTCAGTGGAATCATCCGAATTACTAACTCATCTCCCAAAAACAAAGAAAGATAACTGTAGTCCCCATCGTAGCAGTCTCAGCACACGCCAAAAGACATAAGGCGAAACTGCGCAGAAAGTGAACACAGCCAACTGTTCCCCGTCATACGATATCATCATTCATCGTAAACAAGCGGATATCGAAGCAGGATCAAAACGGATGAGACACACAGCTCACGGTGTGCACAGAGCACTTAACTCAGTAGCTCCTGCAACAAGCCGGACTTGGAATATGAGAAAACTGCAAGAAGGAACACTTTTCAGACATAGTCTTCAATGGTTCCTGCCGCCTATCCACCATATACCATGGGAGTTTACGTCCTCCCGAAAATGATGATCGTCGTAGCACTTGATGATGTTAGGCCATCATTGATGACTCCAATTCCAAACATATAGACACACAGTGGTGGTAAGTTATGATTTTCAATTCAACAGAAGCCACATGACCTGTAGTTAGTAAAAACACAATTGATGATGTTCTCCGCTCTCTTCTTGTAGCTGCCGCCACACGATTCTGATGTCTCATTGACTTGGACATCATTCAAGAACAATGTCAGATGAACATTCCATAGACTTTGCTGATGAAGTGCTTGGTGCAACAGTTGTATCAATCATACAGGAGGCTCCTGGTATGTGGTCATTAATATCACAGACGGCACATGATGTTGTTATATTCAGCATTTCTTTCAGGGGTGTAAATACGTGGCACACACATGGAGAGTGGTTTGTGGTCACAGTAATCCCATTAAAGGCAATTCTAGGGTAGCATGGCATAGCTGTTTCAGAACAGAACAATCCTGTGATGTTTTCTGTGTTCGCTATAATACTGCTGTTGCTACCCAATCCTGACCAATTATAGGTGTGGACATTATTCACTTGCAATGACAAAACTGCTTTGTTTACATCATAAACCTCTGGAAGCGAATCATTTATGGAACTAATAGTACAATTTATTCTTCCATCGGGGATATCTTCATTGAGTCCCAAAAATAAAAAAGTTCTTTGGTTAAAAAGCACATATGCTTTTGAGTTAAATACAAAATGAGCCCACTTCATTGAATCAAAATGATCCTTGCCAATGCCATCCGTTTGCACAAGTTAGGTCCTTAGCTACCAATGTCACAAACTAAGCCATCAAATTAACGACTTTATCTACAGCGAAGGTTAACGAACTGTGAACAAACATTTATGTTCAAACCTTGAATACATTTTCAAAAATCTGCCAACTCGCTGCAATAACATTTATCGTGGTATTCAAAGTAAACATTGCTTAGTCCATAGCTCGAATATAAATAAGCTGCCATTTTGGTGCGTCCCATGACGTCATTATCTTGATTATTGATGTGTTAATTGTTTTATTGTTATTGTCAGTTTTGTTTTGCTTATGTTGTGTGTTTGCGTATCTTCTATTTATTTTTATTGGCTTTCTGAGCGTAATCAGAACCATGTTATGGTTCGTATCCTCTGTGATATTAGGGACAGATCTGCAGTCGGTTACTCTTTTCTTGTTCTGTTTTCTGGTTAGTATAAATTTCCACTTGTATCAAGTACATGCGAAATTGGTTGAGGCGAAAAGATTTCGAAAAGGGTCGGGACAAGGACACATCCCTGTGTGACTTCAAATGGCATCTCAAACGGCTGAGATTGTCTGCTGTTCGAACTTGATAGTGACAGACACGTTGTAAAATTACGTGATCATCTTGAGTAAACTAGGTGGTGAACCTACATTTTCCAGAAACCTGAATAGACTTTTTCTAACACATTTTGTGAGATCAACGAATTGAATAAATCTAGGTCAACTCTGTTCCTGGCTCTGCTTCTGCAGATGGCGGAGAGTAAAATCATATCGTTGGTTTGACCGTCCAGCTGGAAACTACTTTGGGTTAGAAAATTATGCATTCTGCCAGTTGATGTACTCGGTTTAGAATAGTTCTTGTGAGGTCTTTCCATTTATACTCAGAAGGAAGATACCCCTATAGTTGTCAGAATCGTGGTTGCCCTTTATTCTTATAAAAGACTCACAATCATGTATCTTTTATGTCCGCTTGCTTATGTCCACTTTTTCAACGTTGAAGTTTGCAGAAATAGGACATGCGAGTTTCAATACTTCCCTCGGGTACTTCGACGGGGATGCTGTGTTTTTTCAGGAGCCCTACCACTTGAGAGGTCGTGGACGACATCCATAAATTGCTTTCCAGTGGTCATTGGCTAGTTCAGTTTGCATGATTATATAGTGACCACTTGGACCACGAGAAGACCTGCTAGTCTATCTTCAGAGTGGAGTCTCGAGCAATGTTCGCCCCACATTACCAGTTGTTTAACTTTCTCACTGATAAGCTCATCGGGTGCGTCAATTATCAACTTTTTAATGTTTAGGCCTGCTAGTCTATCTTCAGAGTGGAGTCTCGAGCAATGTTCGCCTCACATTACCAGCTGTTTAACTTTCTCACTGATAAGCTCATCGGTGCGTCAATTATCAACTTTTTAATGTTTAGGCCTAAATAAACTTATATATTGTTATACATTGTCTGTAATATCCCACTTCAACAGCTAACTGGATCGTAGAGTATAGGCGTTTTATTCTTGATTCTCGTTGTACTGCTCCCCTTGCTTGTGTGAATTGATCTTTTCATGATGTGGCATATATATTTCTTTCAAGATAGGAAACCGTATTCTTTTTCCATATAAGAGAAATGATTTGTATCGCGTTTTCTTGAATCTAGCCATTTATGGTATTTACTTTTTGCTCCAAAGGAAAAAAATAGCTCAGGCAAGGGTGTGTGATTTCTGAAGGTTGCATGCATCAATGTGCAAGCTACATTGTCTAGGTTCAATGTTTTCGCCAACTATTTTTGAAAGGCCTTATGAATAAGTCTTATTCTGTGATCAATCAAATAATATGTTTGCTGTCTTCCAGCAAAAATGTGATAGGTAAATGTTTTCTTTTTTTTTTCAAGACGTCATGTTCATTTAACAGCAGTAGTCTCGGTCAGTCGTAGTTGCAGTTTTATGTTGCAGTGTCCCTATGAAATGTTATATTTGCTCTTTTCCTTTCGCCATGGATTCTCTATTTCTATGAATCTATTTAATTCCTTGAGTTGCAGCTTTAGAGTGTGTTTCCAAAGACTGCGGTCTGTAGGAATCTATTGCCAAGCTGTAGGGTTGATATTTACTCTTGATGTCACGTTCGCACCATCACAGACAGGGTACTATCTCCCCTACTGTTTACGCCACACATGGGCTGTACAATTTAGATTCACGAAATCGACGAGCTTTTATTTGCAGAAGATCAGGTAATAATACATGAAAAAATTGAAGATATACAAGAACACTAAATAAACTCAACAGTACAGGTACACAATAAAACATGAAAATTAACATGAACAAACAGAAATTATGAGTGCCACGAAATATAACAGACATCAACATAATAGGTAGTCACCGAAACTAAGTACATGAATTAAAATACCTAGGAATTGTAGTGATAAAAGAAACTTAACAAACAACAGATATAGACTCAAGATGCATCAATGCTTTTTATATCATTGGACATCTATCACCACTAATGTTCAAGAAGGGAATAACCCTCGAGGCAAAACTGGTACTGTTCAATGCAATCTTCATCCAAACAATGTACTGCCAATTCCAGACTTGGAGCTAGATAACAAGAACAATAAGAAAAGTAAACTCTACTGAGATGATATGTGTTAGACGAATGAATGACAAGAAACAGCCTGCGAGACAAGTTCAGAAATGAAGACCTTAGAAAAAAGCTAGGATTAACCCCCGTCATATAATATATGAAGAAACATTAGATAAAATGGTCTGGCACGTGACAAGGCAGAGTGATCAAAACACAATACAACGAACCCAATAAACGCTGCGAGAACACCAGACATAGGGTCGACCACAGAAAAGGTGGATCAATAGAACATTAGAAACACAAGGAAATAAACAGCAGCAGAACCGAACAGCAGAGGAAAATATAATTGTATCTCCCCTCGACACTGAAAGACAAATGAGGAAGGGAAACGTTTTATAAATCGAAGTTTGGATGCCCATAATTCTTTTGTCATCTCTTACTCAACAATGTACGATTGGTTAGTAAATTTTACCGGAGACAGGTCATAATAAATGATGATTATTATACAGGGATGAGCTACTGAGCATTCTCAAACACTTTAAAGCAAAAACTGAGGCCTTCAGAGATGCTGCAACCTGGCTACTTAACACAAAAATAATATCCACAATAAATTGGTGATTCCTACTGATGCACTGTCAGTATTATCAGCTCTAAAATCCCCAAGAACATGAACTCGATGACTTGAGAACAACCTGGACCAACTATGCAATAACTTCCAGAGAGTAGTCATTCAGTGGATACCATCACATTGTAATATACACGGGAACGAACGCGCAGACAAATTAGCGAAAGAGGGAGGGAGATTACCACAAGAGACCAATCCGCTCAGTTATGATGAAGCCAAATCCATCCTCAAGGGTCATGTCCATGAAAATGGAACGAGAACACCCAAAGCATAAACGAGAGGGACGGATACCACCAACTATCAGGAGGGATCAAGTCAATATACTTCGCCTACGCACAGGCCACAATAGAATGAGAAATCACATGTTCACCAAATTCAAAATAGGTACAACCAGCCTATGCCACTGTACAATATGGTTGGTTGCGTTCGCCCGATGACTAAAGTATTCTAGAGTATCGTAGTAGACTAGAATATTCCTCTTCATCATCCGCCCTTACAAGGACGTAGTGGACGTGTCAGCGTTGTGTTGTGGTTTGCAGTATAACTGTTATATTTGCGCCTTTCGGCCAACACATCCGACTTCAGCACGACATTTTTGAGTACCGGATTGTCTTCCTCTTCGATCCTGCTCGCTTGTTCAGACTAGACAGGTTAGTCTGTTACTAGAGGCACCACGGAGAGGTGGCACAGGTCTGGATGGTTTTGGTTCACCATCCTGGCGCAAGCTATCAGCTGTGGGTCGCTGACAACCTCCAGCTCTGGTGCTGGGAGGCGCCTCCTTCGTCTCCACTGGATAACATGACAACAAAAAATGTTCTACAGGATTGCCCCAGTACACAGACCTGAAAGGACAATGTGGTCCACACTCACCTCCCTGGAAGAGAAACTATACGGGGCAACCGAATCACTTAAACAGACAGCTGACTTCATGAGAGAGTCTGGAATCTACTCTGTTGAGTCTTGATCGCAATGAGAGAGAGAGAGAGAGAGAGAGAGAGAGAGAGAGAGAGAGATACAGGTAATAAATAATCTAAGGTATGACAATGATACAGTCTTAATCACTAGAGTGAAAATGAGTTACAAGAAATGTTAGACATTATAGTGAAAGAAAGCAAAATAAAGGACTCAACCTTAATAGCAAAAAGACAGAGTAATGGTAGCAACAAAGAAAAGACATCACCTCAGTGCAGAATAAAGACAAGTGGGACAATATTAAAACAGGTAAATGAATTTAAATATTTGGAACTTTGTTAACCTCAGACGGAAGATGTACAAAAGAGGTGAGATGCAGAATGGCTCAGGCAAAAGTAGCTTTCCAAAAATGAGGAAGATACAATGCAATCAATTTTTGACAATAGAAACAAGAAAAAGAGTTCTTAAATGTTATGTATATCAAGTCTTAACATATGGATGTGAATCATGGACAATAGGACAACAGACAAGAAAATCAACTGGAGTCTGTACCTTATTGACTGAACTCTGCAAGCACCACAGGGTTGCCCTGCAGTGGATCCCATCTCACTGGTTCTCACAGGAATGAGAAAGCAGATCAGTTGGCAAAGGAAGGTTCAACAGGCACACAACTAGATACACCAGTTACATACCATCATAAGAAACAGAAAATCAAATCAATCAGAGGACCACAAGCCCCAAATCAGGATGCCTTTCATAATATGAATAGATATGAACAAGTTATCATTACACGCCTCAGAACAGGACACAATCGACTCCATAGTCACATGTATACAAAATTCAAGATCGGCACATCAACTACTTGTACATGTGGACAGGCACCCCAGACTGCTGAACACATACTTCAAGATTGCACAGATTATATGTAGTAGACTGAGGAAAATCCATTGGCCCATAGATACAACACTACAGGAGCCCCGACTGCTGAACACATACCTCAAGACTGCACTGAATATAGTAGACTGAGGAAAAACCATTGGCCCATAGATACAACACTACAGACAAAACTATATGGGCCACTGCAAGAATTACAAAAGACAGTAAAATTTATACAGGAAACGACATTGCTGATATAGACAATACTTCGAGTGAACGGAAGATAGATATACAGACTGGAGTCTGTAGAAATGTGGTTTTACAGAAGAATGTTGAGAATACCATGGACAGCTAAGAAGAGTAATGAAAACGCTCTGAAAGAGGTCAAAGCAAAAAGAGAGCTAATTTCCAATATTAGGAAGAAACAATCATCATTTTTTTGGCCATGTAATGAGAAGAGAACAGCTGGAATATATTGTAACAACTGGGAAAATTGAGGGACGAAGAGATAGAGGGAAGCAAAGATAAAAGATACCAGACAGCTTAGAGAATGGCTTGGCAGAAGGTCAACAACAGAAATGATAAATAACTGTCGAGATCGAAAGTTGTGGAGAGACATGATCACCTACGCCAACAGGCATGACACTTGATGATGATTATACAGGGAAACTTTCGATGGAAGTCATCGAGTGCCGTCTCCGCAACGAAGGTTGGCTACCATGGAACGCCATTCCACCCTGTCTCTTGCTTTGATGGTGCAGGTTGTCATAGGCAGACTTGTCCATCTTTTGATGTTACTCATCCATGTTAGTCTTGGTCTGCCTCTTTTACCTGTATTTTCCCCTCCAGGATTACTTTTAGTAGGCTGTTGTGTCTTTTAACATGGCCAAAAAATCGCATTTGTCTTGTTTGAGTTGTATTTAGCAGTTCTCTTTTCATTTTTAGTTGTTTTAAGACTTCATCGTTTGTTTTCTTTTTCCTTCCATCCAATTCTACCTATTCTTCTATATATCCACATTTCAAAGGCTTCAATTTCTGTTCTGTTTTCCTGTCTAATGTCCATGTTTCTGCACCATACAGGAAGATTTAACATTTCGCTGTTCTTAGTTTTAGCCCAGGTGTTTTTTGTTTTGATGCTAGTATATTTTTCATGGCATTACAATTACTTTTACCATACTTATTCTTTGGTTTGACCTCTTTCGGAACATTTTCATTGCTTTTCTTATCTGTGCATGGTATTCTCAACATTCTTCTGTAAAACCACATTTCTACAGACTCCAGTGATTTTCTTGTCTGTTGTCCTATTGCCCATGATTTCGCATCCATATGTTAAGACTTGATCTACATAACATTTAAGAACTCTTTTTCTTGTTTCTATTGTCAAAATTGATTGCATTGTATCTTCCTCATTTTTTGGAAAGCTACTTTTGCCTGAGCCATTCTTCTGCATCTCACCTCTGTTGTACATCTTCCGTCTGAGGTTAACAAAGTTCCCAATATTTTTAATTCATTTACCTGTTTTAATATTGTCCCACTTGTCTTTATTTTGCACTGAGGTGATGTCTTTTTCTTTGTTGCTACCATTACTTCTGTCTTTTTGATATTAAGGCTGAGTCCTTTATTTTTGCTTTCCTTCACTATAATGTCCAACATTTCTTGTAACTCATTTTTACTCTTAGCGATTAAGACTGTATCATCAGCATACCTTAGATTATTTATATTATGACCCCACTTGTTATTCCAGCATGCCCCTTAGAGATCTTAAAATAACTTCACTATACATATTAAACAAATCTGGTGACAGCCCACAACCTTGCCTAACACCCTGATTTATTTTGTTGAAACATTCCAAATTGGTTTCCAGTTCGTAGGGCCGCTGTTTAGAGAGCTAATTTCCAATATTAGGAAGAAACAATCTTCATTTTTTGGCCATGTAATGAGAAGGGAACAACTGAATATATTGTTACAACTGTGAATATGAAGGACGAAGAGATAGAGGAAAGGAAAGAGAACAAATATCAGACTGTTTAAGAGAATGGCTTGGAAGAAGGTCAACAACAGAAATGATAAATAACTGTGGAGATAGAAAATTGTGGAGAGACATGATCACCTACGCCAGCAGGCCCGGTACTTGATAATTCTTTTGCTTATTTCAGTTGTACATTTTCCATCACTGGTTATAGTATGTCCAAGGTAGTTGTAGTTCTGAACTGTCTCCAGGTCTATTCCTTCTACTTTGATATTTATTTGTAGGTCTTGAGAATTTTCTTTGTTTATGATCATAGTTTTAATCTTTTTGATATTCATATCTAGTCATACCCTAACTCAGTAGCTCCTGCAACAAGCCGGACTTGGAATATGAGGAAACTTGCAACAAGGAAAACTTTCATACATTGCCTTCAATAGTACCTGAAAATGATGATCGTCATATTTTTAAAAATGTACAGCGCTTGATGATGTTAGGACATCATTTTTGACTCCAATTCCCATATAAAATACAGTCGTCGGATTATCCCCGTCGCACATCAAACAACAGACCGTAAGATTAACATATGGCCAGTCTAGGGATATACGATAAGCCATTAAGATGATGTAGCACACACAACAATGGCTGCGCCTATAGATTCCTGATTACTCTAGTGAATGCAGCCTATAACGAACGAAACACGGTGCAAATTCCTTAAAGAGATAAAACTTCGGCTGACTTGACGGAGCAATCCACATTAATGAGTTGTGACATGTAAATGACTTGCATCAAACAATTCCAAAAACGGTCATTGAACAGCACTCAATGTGACGTAAACCGCAGATCAACTCTATAGGCGGTGGAAGGTCGCATTCACAAGCACGCAAGTTTTCACCCATATGTGTTCTGCCGACTATCCAGAAGTGTTCAGAGACTTCTGGATAGTGTCGCTTCAAGCATTGAAACTCATGATGCGGCATTCCTCACCTTCCCAGAGTACTACCCTGGTACCCATTTCTGCTAGCGGCAGGGTCGACTGCGGGGGGATATATTTTTTTCCACCCACGAGTGCAACTCAAACTGCTTCCAGCGGGAATCGAACACGGGTTGTCTGAACGTCAGTAGCTAAGTCGGGTGGTTTTCCCAACTAGGCTACTGGGGTGCTGCAGCTATATCATTAAATAATACACCCCTTGAACCTGTGAGAAAGTTCACCTATCTCAGTTCTATGGTCACAACCAATGTCTCACTTGAGGAAGAAATAAATTCCTGAATCAGAAAGGCAGCTTCCACATTTGGTAAACTTAAAGATGGACCAACACCAATTTAACACTCAGGACTTAGATTCAAATTTGCGAAAGTAGTGTGCTTAGTTCACTTCTATACGGATCAGAAACTTGGACTACCTATGCAGGGCAGGAGAACAGGTTAAACAGCTTACATGTGCGTTGCCTTCGAAAGATAATGAGCATCACATGGCAGGACAAAGTAACCAACTTGCAATGAGCTAATCTCCTATCCATCATGGCAACAGTTAGAGGAGTCGTAGAGTAAGGTGGCTGGGTCATGTAAGAAGAATGAAAAACATTCGTATTACCAAACAAATATTGTATGCTGAACTTAAGGATGGAAAGAGACCAAATGACAGACCAGTGCTGAGATATAAGAATGTTGGCAGGGCTCCCTTGAGGGAATTCTCTATGAGAATGTTTGCAGGGCTCCCTTGAGGGAATTCTCTATGAGAATGTTTGCAGGGCTCCCTTGAGGGAATTCTCTATGAGAATGTTTGCAGGGCTCCCTTGAGGGAATTCTCTATGAGAATGTTTGCAGGGCTCCCTTGAGGGAATTCTCTATGAGAATGTTTGCAGGGCTCCCTTGAGGGAATTCTCTATCAGTGAAAGAAACTCACTAATATCTTCAGTAATCAAGAAAAGACGATGGTCATATGTTGGACTTGTGATGAGAAGAGATAATAACCGAATAGCAAGCAAGCCCTCATGTAGGAAGAAAAGAAGCCGACCCAGAGAAGAACATTGATGTGAGAGGCAAGAGCAGCAGGAATCGGTTCCCTCAATGAGATAGAGCTGCTTGCACAGAACAGAGACAAATGGCGAGATTTGATAAAATATCTTTAAAAGAATTGAAAACTGCTAGAACAAAAATTCAGATAAGAGAAGGAGTATCTTGGTCTACGCTATATGGGCCGGCTACGGCTCGAAAGGTCAATAGATAGATAGAAACTGGGAAATCTAGCTGCAGATCATAGCACATGGAGTTGTGACGATGAAAGGCAAATGAGGAAGGAAGAAGTAAGATCCATACATTGATTCCACACTCCCATATGTTGAGTAGATCAGTACTGTAACATCTCTCAATGTTGTTTAGCAAGTGCTGTGATATTTTATTATGTAACAATACTATAACAACTGCAGCCTCAACATGTGATAAGAACTATAACAATTCACATCTAACATGAAATAATGAAACTCAAGCATGAAATATTTCCATCATTTAATCAAATTAAGTAGAAAAGATGGAACTGACCAGACATAATCATACAAGCATATCACTCATACAGCAGCCACATACACAGTCAGACTAGTACATCAATCTCATTTACAACACCACATATAATATGTGCTTATGCGCATCTGACTAAGGAAAAAAAAAAAAACCACATATAAACATGTGACATCACACATTAATTAAACAGACATTCATAATAAATGCATATTATGCCAAATATAACAAAATTCATGATAAATATTCACAATACTGAAAATCACGTGTTGGGCTACTGAAATGTCTCAACATACACGCAGTAATTTACCAACTCACTCATTCATTCAGCCGACAGGTCATCCCCACTACACATCAGACAAGTCCTTAAGTGCTCAGATCTTTTCCGAAGTATGTCCCTAAACGTGTAGCGACTAGTGACACAGGAGTTGTGTTGTCTGACAAGTCTTTAAATTCCTGCTAATGCTCCCATCTGGCACCACCCCCAACATATATTTCTACAGTCCATTCATGTCTGCAGATATTTGTACATCTTCATGTCTGTAGCTATACGTACAGTTCATGCTATGCATGAAAAGTGTTCCTTCTTGCAGTTTCCTCATATTCCAAGTCCAGCTTGTTGCAGGAGCTACTGAGTTAAGTGCTCTGTGTGTCTCATCCGTTTTGATCATGTTTAGATATTCCGATTGTTTATGATGAATGATATCGTATGACAGGGAACAGGTGACTGTGTTCACTTTCTGTGCGGTTTCGCCTACAGCTACCTTTCTTTGTTTGGGAAATGAGATATTAATTCGGATGATTACGGTGGCACGGGCGGTTGAGCAATTATGGATTTTAATTTGTTTGTAGTGATACCAGGGCCTTCCATAACCAAATAACCAACAGTTTGTTCAGGGCTGTAAATTCAGTGTCACTTTTTGGGGTCCATCATCCACGATAGCACTCTCTGGCACATAAGGATACCACTACAGATCAACTTTATTATCCGGTGCCATCCTCTAGTTTAGGACACCTGTAATTATGCCACTATTGCATATCTCTCTATTGTGGATAGTGCCTATTTATTTAAGACATATTTTGAAATGCCCCTAGTTCGAGGCAGATGAATTTGCTAAGTTTCTATGATACTCATCCATACAGCAGGATGTACAGTAATTCAACATACATCAAATCAAATAGAGCTCATCATCATGTGCCAGACATATGAACCAATCATGTCGCTGTAAGTTGCTCCTACCAGGCCTACTCCTGTTCTCCCTTCATGTCAGGCTGTTCAACATTTTCCGTTGTCCTCTTTCTTATATTTCCTCTTGTTCCACTATTTTCAAGATTTCAAATTTGGCCAAACCAGATTGTGTTTGACATATTAACAAGTTGGAACCACACACAACAAGTAATCAAATTTCAGAATAAGTGCAATGTGGCTGCCTCAAAGCATCTCATCTATAAATGTTGCAGTCTCAAGGGTCAAATTAAAATACCACTTTTGAGGTTTAAACCTACAACTGTGCACTGTTTTGACATAGAAAACCTGGAACAAAAAAACTCATAACCATCTAGAACACGGTGACTAGTACTTACGTCTGTGGACAGTAGGCTTCGGCCGTTGAAATGGTACTTTTGGGAACAATAAAAGCCAACGCAATTGAAGATTTTGTTCATAAAATGACTCACAGAACTGTGCAGCAAAATATCAAATCAAAGAATCTCTAAAGTGACAATTACAAGAAATCTAGTTACTTTAATAAGATTATATCTGAAATAAGATGTTAAAATGGGAATATTTACTGTATGTAAATTTTCTTATGGGAGATACTGTTACGATAACATCATAACAAAAGAAAGTCATTCCATAACTCGTGAATTCTTGAAATAAATTCTGCAGCTAAATATAAAATAAACGAGAATATTCGTTACAGACTAGATGAAAATGCAATGTTATTGTATAGCAAGTATATATATATATATACGGGAAACTGGCGAACATAATGTTAATGTGTCTATAGTAATCTGATTCAGGATAGATATGTTAGTTACATGAACTGAAGTATGTCATCTTTCTTGCATAGTTTAATACAGCATGCAGGCCAAATACAGCATTCATACATGAATTATGCATTCAGGGTCTTATCTCTTTCACATTCACACAAAAATATAAATTATAAAAACTAGCTCCATCTCTTCCACTTTCAGACAGAAACTAGCACCATCTCTTCCACTCTCTCAGGCTCTGAAAATAGCACCATCTCTTCCACTCTCTCAGGCTCTGAAACTAGCTCCATCTCCTCAATCAGGCTCTGAAACTAGCACCATCTCTTCCACTTGATCAGGCTCTGAAACTAGCTCCATCTCTTCCACTCTCTCAGGCTCTGAAACTAGCACCATCTCTTCCACTCTCTCAGGCTCTGAAACTAGCACCATCTCTTCCACTCTCTCAGGCTCTGAAACTAGCACCATCTCTTCCACTCTCTCAGGCTCTGAAACTAGCACCATCTCTTCCACTCTCTCAGGCTCTGAAACTAGCACCACCTCTTCCACTCGATCAGGCTATGAAAGTAGCACCATCTCTTCCACCCTCTCTACTTTCACAGACTCTGAAACTAGCACCATCTCCCTCCACTTTCACAAACTCTGAAGCTCAAAAAACACATCCATACTATGTGGCTCTTCGTGTGAATCAATAGATTCATGCTTTGGTCATGTGAATCAATAGATCCAGTGTTGATTAATGCCCAGTTTTTGATTTACGCCATAGAAGTTGTCAATGTCTGACTAGTGTATCCCCCCAGTGATGCTTCTAAAAACAGCTCAAGAACACACCCATACATGCGAATCAATAGATCCAGTATGTGTGTGTCATTTAAGTGATTCACCGTTGGCCCTGCCTTGGTTACAGAAGCTGCTAATGTACCCCATTAACTCTTTATGTCTGTGGGAACGCTGTCATGGTTACTTACTTACATTTTGCCAAGCAAATGCTGACATGTTTTGTTTCATTTTAATAAATACTACACATTTTAAGCTACCACATCCGCAAGGGATATAACTCTAATTAGAATTTCCTGTCTTTCCACACGCTTTGGTTGATCAATGTGGGCTTAATTTGTTCACAAAATTTGTGTTGTTTTCTAAAATCTTCAATCAGCTGATTCGTGTTTATAAGTGAAAAATGGCTAGCAGCAGTGAAGTATCTATTGCTCCTAAACATGAATTATTATTAACAGCTGAAAAAGCTAGGAATTATGTTCTGAGAACTTTAAATGTAATAGTGACTTAGTTTTAATAAGCACTGTCAGATTAAAATGTACTCCCACTTTGGGTAGGTGAGTACCAATTTTTATGTATATATATATATTTATATATTTTTTTTTTACAAAAATTTTGATTCTTAATTGCTTAAATTCTTATCCTTCCTTTTTTTTTCTTCAAAATATTGTTTCTTATTATGAATCTGTGTCCTTTTCCCTTCAATTTGATGCCTAATTTATATGTCTATGACTTTTTATAGTGAAAATATGACAGATTTAGTGAAAGAAGTATTTTTCAGGAAGAAAAAAATGATAGCAAAACAGTAATGACTGGATAGAAAAAACATGGGCATTAAGTTAAGACAAGTATAGACCAACGCTAACTGTTGCTTCATTACAGTGTCTGGACAAAGAAGCAGTGACTACATTACGCCAGTTGTAGTTCATTTGATTGTATTTGTTGGGTAGATTGCACAGGAATATTGTGCGGCATCTCAGAGAAAGGGATATTTTTTACAGAATTTGAGAAAAATGACAAATAATCAACAACAGAATAAAAACAAAGAACAATATATGTTCTGAAGCAGGATCGAACCTGTACTCCTTGGCATAGTGCCTTGCCATGTGAAACCAAACACTAGGGAACACGACCAACTCAGCTACCTAAAACATTTGCTATCATTGGCGATTTTTTTAGTTAGCTGAGTTGGCAGTGTTCCCTAGCATTTGATTTTTCAGGGGAAGGCACCTTTGTCTATGTCCCTGGACATGCGGGAGTATGGGGAAATGAAAGAGCGGTTGGCTAGCTGCACTGTCGTTGAGGACGGGCAAACAATGGATCAGGCAGACATCATCAATGCCCTCCAAGATGTGGGAAGGACACAGGACTTCGACAACCATGAGTCCACGTCACTCCTTCGGATGAAAGAGATGGGAGTTAAGATGGGCACAGCCAGAAACGAGAAACTCAGTGGCCGTGTAAGAAGACTTATCAACCAACACAGAACTGGAGTCGTCAGTCGCTGGACACTGCGGGACTTGCTGAGGAGGGGATCTGAGCACATATGGACATGTTCGGAGTGCAATGATGATGACCCGCAAATAACTCAATAACTGAAGAGGGGATCTGAGCACCTATGGACATGTTCGGAGTGCAGTGATGATGACCCGCAAATAACTCAATAACTGAGGAGGGGATCTGAGCACCTATGGACATGTTCGGAGTGCAGTGATGATGACCTTTTCCATCTGTGAAAATGACTGGGAACATCTGGCAAGTGATCATACATCACGGAGAGCATGTTTAAGGAATGGTATAACATTATTTGAGACTGTGCTAAGGCAAAACTTAGAAGAGAAAAGACTCATGAAAAAGGATGTAAAACCCTGTGGATCAGTGGGCTTGACTTGTTCATTCTGTGGCCGTGTGTGTTTGTCAAACATTGGTAGAATTAGCCACGAGAGAAGCTGTTCGACAAAAACAAAACCTGAAAAAAATACACAATAGCCTCCACTAGACCGTCTGACAAGATACACAATAGCCTCCACTAGTCCGTCAGACAAGACAAAAAGGGCCATATATAAAGCCATACAATCTGAACAAGAACCAGACAAGGCCTCAAGGTGATGAGACAGAAGATGCACCATCCACCCACTCCCTCAGTTTAAAACATTTGATATTGTCAATCTATCTATCATTCACTTGAAGTATTGTCTACATCTGCAATGTAGTTTCTTGTATAACTTTTCCTGTCTTTTGTAATTCTTGCAGTGGCCCAAATAGTTTTGTCTGTAGTGTTGTATCTATGGGCCAATGGATTTTCCTCAGTCTACTATATTCAGTACAGTCTTTAAGAAGTTTGTGATATTGTTAAACAAAATGAGGATCAAATACAGCTACGTGTTGGATGCATTAATATCCTAAAGTATGTGAAAGTAATAGGCTATGAAGCTCAAACGTGTTCTTTTGTTAACAATTTGTACACACAGACTCATATTAAGGTATCAAATGTTTGTAAATGCTCGTTTCCAAGGCCTGATAATTTGTTTTTTAATTTTGCCAGCATCTGTTTGATATAAACAACCCCTGAAGATTAACATTTCTAATAGGGTGAGCGTGGCTTTGTAACAAAATTAACAACTTCAACTTTCAGATGATGTCAACTTTCAGATATCAACATAAAACCTTGGCAACAGAATCGGGTGGCCCATCACTTCTGGATTAGGCATGTTTCCAGTGCGGGGAAAACATCTTCCTCAGCATTCACATTAACGTTTCTTTTTTTTTGAAAAATAACTGAAGAGAAGATCAAAGTTAGATGAAGAAAGGTCCCATCATCAGAGCATCAGTCCTTAGCTGACTTGATGCCAACCGGAGTCTCTTCACCCATTGCCTTCAATACAGTGACCTGAGATAAGAATATGAAGAAATGTAAAACAAACGGCAACTTTAAACTATTTGCAGAATATGGACATGACATGTTTTCATAATCTACATCATGTGTTTTCATAATCTACATCACATGTTTTCATCACCTACATAATGTGTTTTCATAATCTACATAATGTGTTTTCATAATCTACATCACATGTTTTCATCATCTACATCACATGTTTTCATCATCTACATCACATGTTTTCCTAATCTACATCACATGTTTTCCTAATCTACATCACATGTTTTCCTAATCTACATCACTTAAGAAATGCCCACCTCTTACCAACTTAAGGAATGCCACCTCTTACCAACTTAAGGAATGCCACCTCTTACCAACTTAAGAAATGCCCACCTCTTACCAACTTAAGGAATGCCACCTCTTACCAACTTAAGGAATGCCACCTCTTACCAACTTAAGAAATGCCCACCTCTTGCCAACTTAAGAAATGCCCACCTCTTGCCAACTTAAGAAATGCCCACCTCTTACCAACTTAAGAAATGCCCACCTCTTGCCAACTTAAGAAATGCCCACCTCTTACCAACTTAAGAAATGCCCACCTCTTACCAACTTAAGAAATGCCCACCTCTTACCAACTTAAGAAATGCCACCTCTTACCAACTTAAGGAATGCCACCTCTTGCCAACTGAAGGAATGCCCACCTCTTACCAACTTAAGAAATGCCCACCTCTTACCAACTTAAGGAATGCCACCTCTTGCCAACTTAAGAAATGCCCACCTCTTACCAACTTAAGAAATGCCCACCTCTTACCAACTTAAGGAATGCCACCTCTTGCCAACTTAAGAAATGCCCACCTCTTACCAACTTAAGAAATGCCCACCTCTTACCAACTTAAGGAATGCCCACCTCTTACCAACTTAAGGAATGCCACCTCTTGCCAACTTAAGAAATGCCCACCTCTTACCAACTTAAGAAATGCCCACCTCTTACCAACTTAAGAAATGCCCACCTCTTACCAACTTAAGGAATGCCACCTCTTGCCAACTTAAGGAATGCCACCTCTTGCCAACTTAAGAAACTGAGAAAAGCCCACCTCTTACCAACTTAAGGAAAAGCCCACCATTTATCAAACAGAGAAAAGCCCTCCATTTAACAAACTGAGAAAAGCCCACCATTTATCAAACAAAGAAAATCCCACCATTTACTACCAAACTGAAAAAAGCCCACCTCTTACCAAATTGAGAAAAGCCCAACTCTTACCAAACTGAGAAAAGCCCACCATTTACCAACCATTAAGACCTTGGTTGTTGAAAAGGGGTGTGAGGCATAGTATACATAATCAGAATGTCCATCAGCTCGCAATCCAGACTAAAGAGTAACATCAGGAATATCAAATAAAATAATGTCGCACTGCTTGATCGTAAAATTTACTGCTTATTTCTCTAATTTTCTCGTTTGTTTTCAATTTGTTCCACGCTATACCAAGTATTTTCCATAGACATTTGTTTTCGAATATGTTCAACTTTGTTCCTATGTCTCTTGTTGTTTTCCAGCTCTCACATGCATATGTAAGGGTTAATAGTACATTTTATTTGAATAGTCTAAGTTTTGTGTTTGTGCTGATAAGTTTTGATTTCCACAACTTGTCAAGGCTTCTGAAAGACTTTGCGGCTGTAGCTATTCTCATTAATCAAGGGTTAAATCAGAGGAGAATAATAATATACAAGGAAATGAACGCGCAGACAAATCGGTTAACGAGGGAGGGAGATTACCACAGGAGAACCATCTGGTCAGTTACAATGAAGCCAAATCCATCATCAAAGGCCAGTTCCATGAAAAATGGAAACGAGAACACCCAAAGTATAACGAGAGGGACGTATACCTCCAACTATCAAGGAGGGATCAAGTCATCATACTTCGCCTACGTACTGGCCACAACAGAATGAGAAATCACATGTTCAACTAACTCAAAATAGGTACAACCAGCCTATGCCACTGCACACTGGACAATATGGCTACAAAATATGTTCTACAGGATTGCCCCCAGTACACAAACCTGAGAAGTACAATGTGGACCACACCCACCTTCATGGAAGAGAAACTATACGGGGCAACCGAAACACTTAAACTGCTTTTGTGAGAGTGTCAGGAATCCTATTCTGAAAAAGTCATGATCGCAGCAAAAGAAGAAACCAGAGGGGAATTCTGGTGAGTCCACAAAGAGAGCAAGTGTTGAGATGTGCAGGATCTTCATAAGTTATAGCCATCATCATCATCAAGTACCGGGTCTGCTGGCGTAGGTGGTCATGTCTCTTCACAACTTTCGATCTCGACAGTTATTTATAATTTCTGTTGTTGACCTTCTGCCAAGCCATTCTCTTAAGCCGTCTGGTATTTTTTCTCATTGCTTTCCTCTATCTCTTCGTCCCTCAATTTTCCCAGTTGTTACAATATATTCCAGCTGTTCCCTTCTCATTACATGGCCAAAAAAGGACGATTATTTCTTCCTAATATTGGAAATTAGCTCTCTTTTTTGCTTTGGCCTCCCTCAGAACGCTTTCATTACTCTTCTTAGCTGACCATGGTATTCTCAACATTCTCCTGTAAAACCCCATTTCTACAGACTCCAGTGATTTTCTTGCCTGTTGTCCTATTGTCCAAGTTATACCCAAGAGGACCATAAACTACTTTCAGATCAGGTTCTGCCTTATCTCCTTTGACACGTGTTTCAGAGACTTCATTATTTCTTTTACCTGGTCAAAGAATTCCAAATCATGAATCGAACCTCGATAAACCTATGACTCTATACAGCAACTATAACAAAAATGGGAGCCACAATAGCTCAGTGGTTAGTGAACTGGACTACAAAGGATAAGAGGTATGGTTCGATCCAGATTCACCCAACCTTTAATAGGTACCGGATTTTTTTCTGGGAAAGTAAAGTGACACGGGTGTAATACCGACCACATTACCCCAAAAATCATGTGCCGAAGGTCTGTAAAAATTAGTCACAACACCATATTCCCTATATACCACTTGACGTGACGGGGCTCTTGACTTTCTATAAGATAACAAGAATGAAAGAAATGGTGAAGGTAGTCCCACCATCATGAAAGTTTCTAACTGCTAAAAAAGAAAGACACAATCTGGTGCATGATGGGAATCAAGTAACCAGTACTCACACAAAAGGACTCATCTTTCTGGTGTTTGTCTTCAATTTCTTTCCCGAGCTCATTTTCTGGACACTTCAAGTCCTCACGTGTCTCTCCGATGTCGTTCATCAAGATCAGGTATCCCTCTTCAATGTTAACTAGCTGGAAAACAAAAAAGTCATGATCTAATTCTACATCTGGCTACACTTATAGAATGAAAATTATGAATAAATCATCATCACGTGCCATACCGGTTGACGCAGGCGATCATGTCCTTCCACAATCTTCTATCTACAGTGCATCGTATCGGTTCTGTTGTTGACTGTTTTCCATACCATGACACCAAGCTATCCAGTATTTTCTCTCTATGTTGTCTGCGATTTCTCTTTCTTTTTATTTTGTCAGTTGTAACCAAGTATTCCAACTTTCCTCTTCACATGATGTGCCCGAAAAATGTTGATTATTTCTTTCTGATGTCTTTTAGGAGCTCCCTTTTTGTGTTGGCCTCTTTAAGAATTTCCTCATTGGTCTTTTTCGCTATCCAGGGAACTTTCAACATTCTTCTGAGAAATCCCATCTCTTTGGCCTTAACCGCCTTATCATTTGTTTGTCTATTGTCCACTGAAGTAGTGGATAATTAGGGGTTTAGAAGGAGAGGCTATTAGGGGTACAAAAGGTCAAAAGGTGAAGGTGAGAGATAGCCGTAAACATGTAGTAACTCATAGTCCACGTGAAATGACATGATTAGGTGAGCGTCTCGAAAAACACGAGGTTTGAAAACGAGACAAATATTCAGTTAGAGAATTTTAGTTGGTTGAAATAGTGATTCGAGAGATGTGCGAGAAGCTGTGCGGACGGACTTGTCACGTTTGACAACCCGGTACCGAGGGCATTATGTTAGTAGGGAAAAGGAACAGAATGTTAGAAATTAGATTTCAATGTAGGAATGACAGTAAGTAAAAGAAACGTGTGATAGAGATAGAAGAATATTTCATGGACTTAGGAAACTGTGCTAGAAATAGTTGTGATTTAATTCAATAATGTGTGTGTAGAGTAGGGGAGTTAATTAGTTAATTAGAGTTTAGTAGCACAACGAGGACAGTAGTAGGAACTCGGTAGAGTTCATATTGTGCTCAGAGAACTAGGAAGAACGAGTGTGCTCTTACTAGTATTGGCTGAATGTAAGCCGTATAAGGAATTTCTGAGGCTGAATGTAAGCCGTATCAGGAATTTATGAGGAACTGGGTATGTTCCATATTCTATGTAGAGCTGGTAGAGAGCAGGATTGTTCTTACTGGTCTTAGGCTGAATGTAAGCCGCATAGAGAGATTATTTGATGAATTTCGTAGATTCAATGTTGTGTGACAATATTGAATATAGAGACTTAGAGAACAGGAATTGTTCTGACCATTAGCAGGCTGTGTGTTAGCCATAAAGAGACAGTTGATGAATCCAATAAATTCGACATTGTGTGTCAATGTGAAATATAGCGATCTTAGAGAACAGGAATTGTTCTGACCATAGGCGGGCTGAATGTAAGCCACAGAGAATATTGTTTTGATGAACGCAGTAGGTTCAATGAGTTGTGCAATTAGTGTGGAGTATAGGGTGGCGCTGGGCACTAATAAATTAACTAATTAGGCATAAGGCGTGTTTCCCAGAGGAGACACACAAGCCAGTGAGTAGATGTGAATTCTGTACTTGAATAAGTGTAGGAAGTATGAGTGAATGACAATAATGTATTTGTCATACCATGCCATCGTGGGAAGTGCAGTAAAATAAAGCAACGTATGTTTTGTTTACGAGTGTCACTTCAGTCATTCCTGTTGTCACGTCCATCGTTATAGAGTTGCTGTATTCTGTCCCCGTGATGAACGGATGGGGGTGTCGCAGGCCATAAATAACACAACGCGAAGTACAAACGTAAATGATTACGGGCCAACGTGATGGGAAAACAAAGGAATCCTGTCCATCCAGTCCAGTAGAACACCAGGCCGGGCTCAGATCTATACGAGCCTTACCTTTGTCAGACGCAATCGGTCTGAACACAGTCACAGAGCAGGGGAGCTTTGTTCGAGCTGAAAGGGCGCAATCGGTCCTAACGTGTGGGCTCATATGTCAGAGTTCACAGAGTTCTTTCCCGATCAAGTAAACGTGAGGCGATCTTTCGGCGGCTGAGCAAGTGCCGTCGAGAGTTATCAGTGATCGAGGTTCAGTATCTCTATCAAGGTTCAGTATCTGATCAACGCCTCGCTCGCCTCAAAGAAGCATCCTGATGTCAAGGTTATCTTCCCATAATGGCAAATCAGTTCTTCCCCTTTACAATGGAGCCATAGCCAACGCGGGGCAGAGGTCAAACAGAATGACAGCAACACAACGGAATTTTTTTTCAGACGTCATCAGAGAAGTGTAGAGTTAATTAATTAAGATTAATTAATTAGTTATTTAAGTAGTGTATGGTTGGAGTGTGAGAAGGAAACATTCTTTTGTGAGAAAATAATATAAAGTCGCATTAGTGTGTGAGATATAATAAGTGTAACAGTATCACAGTTGTGTGTGTCAACCGCATTTTTGTAGCTAGAGTAAGGAATTATATACATTAAAGGAAAGGGGGTAGGATAGAGAAACGAGTAGGATTATATGATATGACACACATGGCTGGGATAAGGTGACACCAATATGTGATTGTTATACAAACATGGTGAATTGGATTGTGAATTTGTTTTTTTTTTGTGGAGTATGTATTGAATTCACAATGTTGGTAATGTATGAAATTGAAAATTGGTTACTAGTGAGTTGAACTCAGTTTTTTTTGGAGCGGATAAGTAAGGCAATATAAGATGCTATAGATGCGGGAAGGTAGGGCATATTAGAAGCCAATGTAGAGAGGGAGATAATAGACAGAGAGGAACAATAATGTATCAGAGGTGGGGAAATAGACAAGGATATAGAAATTAAGGTAGGAAATTAGGAAATGGAGGAAAAGGAAAGGAGATGGTAGTAAGGCACTGATCTGAGAGTGATTAGGCTATGTAAGAAGGTGTAAGGAGTTGTAGCGGAGTACTAATCGGGAGTTGATTAGGCTACAGAGAGTAAACAGGCAAGAAGCAATAGGGATATTGTAGAAAGGCCTGTGAGAAAGGGGAAAGTAGCGAGGTGTAGTCCCGGAAATGTGTCCGGTCGGAGAAGACTGCACAAAAAGGGAGTTATTGTCGAGACAATACAGATAAATTGCGGAATGCAATGTATGATTAAGGATTGGGAGATAGAAGGAAAACGGAGAGTAGAGGGAGAAGATAGGGATAGGAATAAGACGGGAAAAAGGTGACAGAGAGAAATATACAAGACAAGACGAGTTGGTGACAATGTTGGGAGGTGTCTAAAAGAGACAATGAACATAGACCTAGTCTGCGGATTCCATAGGGCCCATATCTGGAATCTGTAGATAAGGTGACGACACAGACTGACAGAGATAGAGTATAGGAGGCTCAGAATAAGGTTAGAGAGTGAGGATGAGATAGCATAGTAGGGATGGAATAGAGTAGTTATCAGATAGAGTATAACTACTTATGAGTGGGGAGGCAATGAAGTAGTGGATAATTAGGGGTGTTAGAAGGAGAGGCTATTAGGGGTACAAAAGGTCAAAAGGTGAAGGTGAGAGATAGCCGTAAACATGTAGTAACTCATAGTCCACATGAAATGACATGATTAGGTGAGCGTCTCGAAAAACACGAGGTTTGAAAACGAGACAAAGATTCAGTTAGAGAATTTTAGTTGGTTGAAATAGTGATTCGAGAGATGTGTGAGAAGCTGTGCGGACGGACTTGTCACGCTTGACAACCCGGTACCGAGGGCATTATGTTAGTAGGGAAAAGGAACAGAATGTTAGAAATTAGATTTCAATGTAGGAATGACAGTAAGTAAAAGAAACGTGTGATAGAGATAGAAGAATATTTCATGGACTTAGGAAACTGTGCTAGAAATAGTTGTGATTTAATTCAATAATGTGTGTGTAGAGTAGGGGAGTTAATTAGTTAATTAGAGTTTAGTAGCACAACGAGGACAGTAGTAGGAACTCGGTAGAGTTCATATTGTGCTCAGAGAACTAGGAAGAACGAGTGTGCTCTTACTAGTATTGGCTGAATGTAAGCCGTATAAGGAATTTCTGAGGCTGAATGTAAGCCGTATCAGGAATTTATGAGGAACTGGGTATGTTCCATATTCTATGTAGAGACGGTAGAGAGCAGGATTGTTCTTACTGGTCTTAGGCTGAATGTAAGCTGCATAGAGAGATTATTTGATGAATTTCGTAGATTCAATGTTGTGTGACAATATTGAATATAGAGACTTAGAGAACAGGAATTGTTCTGACCATTAGCAGGCTGTGTGTTAGCCATAAAGAGACAGTTGATGAATCCAATAGATTCGACATTGTGTGTCAATGTGAAATATAGCGATCTTAGAGAACAGGAATTGTTCTGACCATAGGCGGGCTGAATGTAAGCCACAGAGAATATTGTTTTGATGAACGCAGTAGGTTCAATGAGTTGTGCAATTAGTGTGGAGTATAGGGTGGCGCTGGGCCACTAATAAATTAACTAATTAGGCATAAGGCGTGTTTCCCAGAGGAGACACACAAGCCAGTGAGTAGATGTGAATTCTGTACTTGAATAAGTGTAGGAAGTATGAGTGAATGACAATAATGTATTTGTCATACCATGCCATCGTGGGAAGTGCAGTAAAATAAAGCAACGTATGTTTTGTTTACGAGTGTCACTTCAGTCATTCCTGTTGTCACGTCCATCGTTATAGAGTTGCTGTATTCTGTCCCCGTGATGAACGGATGGGGGTGTCGCAGGCCATAAATAACACAACGCGAAGTACAAACGTAAATGATTACGGGCCAACGTGATGGGAAAACAAAGGAATCCTGTCCATCCAGTCCAGTAGAACACCAGGCCGGGCTCAGATCTATACGAGCCTTACCTTTGTCAGACGCAATCGGTCTGAACACAGTCACAGAGCAGGGGAGCTTTGTTCGAGCTGAAAGGGCGCAATCGGTCCTAACGTGTGGGCTCATATGTCAGAGTTCACAGAGTTCTTTCCCGATCAAGTAAACGTGAGGCGATCTTTCGGCGGCTGAGCAAGTGCCGTCGAGAGTTATCAGTGATCGAGGTTCAGTATCTCTATCAAGGTTCAGTATCTGATCAACGCCTCGCTCGCCTCAAAGAAGCATCCTGATGTCAAGGTTATCTTCCCATAATGGCAAATCAGTTCTTCCCCTTTACAATGGAGCCATAGCCAACGCGGGGCAGAGGTCAAACAGAATGACAGCAACACAACGGAATTTTTTTTCAGACGTCATCAGAGAAGTGTAGAGTTAATTAATTAAGATTAATTAATTAGTTATTTAAGTAGTGTATGGTTGGAGTGTGAGAAGGAAACATTCTTTTGTGAGAAAATAATATAAAGTCGCATTAGTGTGTGAGATATAATAAGTGTAACAGTATCACAGTTGTGTGTGTCAACCGCATTTTTGTAGCTAGAGTAAGGAATTATATACATTAAAGGAAAGGGGGTAGGATAGAGAAACGAGTAGGATTATATGATATGACACACATGGCTGGGATAAGGTGACACCAATATGTGATTGTTATACAAACATGGTGAATTGGATTGTGAATTTGTTTTTTTTTTGTGGAGTATGTATTGAATTCACAATGTTGGTAATGTATGAAATTGAAAATTGGTTACTAGTGAGTTGAACTCAGTTTTTTTTGGAGCGGATAAGTAAGGCAATATAAGATGCTATAGATGCGGGAAGGTAGGGCATATTAGAAGCCAATGTAGAGAGGGAGATAATAGACAGAGAGGAACAATAATGTATCAGAGGTGGGGAAATAGACAAGGATATAGAAATTAAGGTAGGAAATTAGGAAATGGAGGAAAAGGAAAGGAGATGGTAGTAAGGCACTGATCTGAGAGTGATTAGGCTATGTAAGAAGGTGTAAGGAGTTGTAGCGGAGTACTAATCGGGAGTTGATTAGGCTACAGAGAGTAAACAGGCAAGAAGCAATTAGGGATATTGTAGAAAGGCCTGTGAGAAAGGGGAAAGTAGCGAGGTGTAGTCCCGGAAATGTGTCCGGTCGGAGAAGACTGCACAAAAAGGGAGTTATTGTCGAGACAATACAGATAAATTGCGGAATGCAATGTATGATTAAGGATTGGGAGATAGAAGGAAAACGGAGAGTAGAGGGAGAAGATAGGGATAGGAATAAGACGGGAAAAAGGTGACAGAGAGAAATATACAAGACAAGACGAGTTGGTGACAATGTTGGGAGGTGTCTAAAAGAGACAATGAACATAGACCTAGTCTGCGGATTCCATAGGGCCCATATCTGGAATCTGTAGATAAGGTGACGACACAGACTGACAGAGATAGAGTATAGGAGGCTCAGAATAAGGTTAGAGAGTGAGGATGAGATAGCATAGTAGGGATGGAATAGAGTAGTTATCAGATAGAGTATAACTACTTATGAGTGGGGAGGCAATGAAGTAGTGGATAATTAGGGGTGTTAGAAGGAGAGGCTATTAGGGGTACAAAAGGTCAAAAGGTGAAGGTGAGAGATAGCCGTAAACATGTAGTAACTCATAGTCCACATGAAATGACATGATTAGGTGAGCGTCTCGAAAAACACGAGGTTTGAAAACGAGACAAAGATTCAGTTAGAGAATTTTAGTTGGTTGAAATAGTGATTCGAGAGATGTGTGAGAAGCTGTGCGGACGGACTTGTCACGCTTGACAACCCGGTACCGAGGGCATTATGTTAGTAGGGAAAAGGAACAGAATGTTAGAAATTAGATTTCAATGTAGGAATGACAGTAAGTAAAAGAAACGTGTGATAGAGATAGAAGAATATTTCATGGACTTAGGAAACTGTGCTAGAAATAGTTGTGATTTAATTCAATAATGTGTGTGTAGAGTAGGGGAGTTAATTAGTTAATTAGAGTTTAGTAGCACAACGAGGACAGTAGTAGGAACTCGGTAGAGTTCATATTGTGCTCAGAGAACTAGGAAGAACGAGTGTGCTCTTACTAGTATTGGCTGAATGTAAGCCGTAAAAGGAATTTCTGAGGCTGAATGTAAGCCGTATCAGGAATTTATGAGGAACTGGGTATGTTCCATATTCTATGTAGAGACGGTAGAGAGCAGGATTGTTCTTACTGGTCTTAGGCTGAATGTAAGCCGCATAGAGAGATTATTTGATGAATTTCGTAGATTCAATGTTGTGTGACAATATTGAATATAGAGACTTAGAGAACAGGAATTGTTCTGACCATTAGCAGGCTGTGTGTTAGCCATAAAGAGACAGTTGATGAATCCAATAGATTCGACATTGTGTGTCAATGTGAAATATAGCGATCTTAGAGAACAGGAATTGTTCTGACCATAGGCGGGCTGAATGTAAGCCACAGAGAATATTGTTTTGATGAACGCAGTGGGTTCAATGAGTTGTGCAATTAGTGTGGAGTATAGGGTGGCGCTGGGCCACTAATAAATTAACTAATTAGGCATAAGGCGTGTTTCCCAGAGGAGACACACAAGCCAGTGAGTAGATGTGAATTCTGTACTTGAATAAGTGTAGGAAGTATGAGTGAATGACAATAATGTATTTGTCATACCATGCCATCGTGGGAAGTGCAGTAAAATAAAGCAACGTATGTTTTGTTTACGAGTGTCACTTCAGTCATTCCTGTTGTCACGTCCATCGTTATAGAGTTGCTGTATTCTGTCCCCGTGATGAACGGATGGGGGTGTCGCAGGCCATAAATAACACAACGCGAAGTACAAACGTAAATGATTACGGGCCAACGTGATGGGAAAACAAAGGAATCCTGTCCATCCAGTCCAGTAGAACACCAGGCCGGGCTCAGATCTATACGAGCCTTACCTTTGTCAGACGCAATCGGTCTGAACACAGTCACAGAGCAGGGGAGCTTTGTTCGAGCTGAAAGGGCGCAATCGGTCCTAACGTGTGGGCTCATATGTCAGAGTTCACAGAGTTCTTTCCCGATCAAGTAAACGTGAGGCGATCTTTCGGCGGCTGAGCAAGTGCCGTCGAGAGTTATCAGTGATCGAGGTTCAGTATCTCTATCAAGGTTCAGTATCTGATCAACGCCTCGCTCGCCTCAAAGAAGCATCCTGATGTCAAGGTTATCTTCCCATAATGGCAAATCAGTTACTCCTCCCCTTTACACCACGATTCGCTTCCATAATGAAAAAATACACAGGAAAAACAAAACAATAATATAATTTAAAATGATTATGAAGAAGTAAAATGTACTACATGTGTGTGTGAACAAACAAAAAATATGGTTTATTTACATTCTGATCGTGCAATTTCAGTTGAATTAGAAGGATAGGTCATAGAATATAAAAATTATAATGAACATTGTGACGGAGATATCAAACCAAGAAAGACAGAGTTTCAGAAAAATCCCACGTGAACTATGTTTGCTCCTGATTTCATTGAGAACTGATCTAGATTGATAATTTGTAGAGTTACTTCCCTCATGACATACTTGCTCTAATGATTTGATGTCTTACAAATATTATTTCTCTGTTGTAGAATAATGTAATAATAAAATAGAAGTAATGGTAACGACAAAGAAAAAGACATCACCTCAGTGCAAGATAAAGACAAGTGGAACAATATTAAAACAGAAAATGAATTTAAATATTTGGGAACTTTGTTAACCTCAGACGGAAGATGTACAACAGAGGTGAGATGTAGAATGGCTCAGGCAAAAGCAGCTTTCCAAAAAATAAGGAAGATACTATGCAATCCATTTTTGACCAAAGAAACGAGAAAAAGAGTTATTAAATGTTATGTAGAGCCAGTCTTAACATATGGATGTGAATCATGGACAATGATGACAAACGATGAATTTTTAAAACAACTGAAAATAAAAAGAGAACTACTAAATACAATTAAGACAAGACAAATGAAATTTTTGGGGCATGTTAAAAGACACAACAGCGTACTAAAAGTAATATTGGAAGGGAAAATACAAGGTAAAAGAGACAGAGGCAGACCAAGACTAACATGGACGAGTAACATCAAAAGATGGACAAGTCAATCTATGACAGCCTCCACCATCAAAGCAAGAAACAGAGTAGAATGGCGATCCATGGTAGCCAACCTTCGTTGCGGAGAAGGCACTCAATGATGATGATGTTCTAAAGAAAAGAGTGAATTTATAACTTACAGCAACATACCTGATAGTCGTGGCGTGTGACAACTGGGACTGCCATATTGTGGGTGGAGGGACAGATGTCTTCATATTTTTTATTCGTAAACAAGTCAATGCCAACAAGATGAACCTGGGGATGAAATGTTTGTTCCTTTCATTGGCCTGACACAAATAGGAACATTTTAAAATATGTTCATTTCTTTCTACACTGCAAAATATTACAGATTTATTTAATTAAAATATTAGATGTACAAGAGAGGTGACATACAGAATGGCTTAGGCAAACGCAGCTTTCTAAAAAATTAGGAAGATACCGTGCAATCTATTTTTGACAATAGAAACATGAAAAAGAGTTCTTAAATGTTACATACAGCTAGTATTAACATAGTCATAACAACAGACATGAAAACCACTGGAGGCTGTAGAAATGTGGTTTTACAGAAGAATGTTGAGAATACCGTGGACAGCTAAGAAGAGTAATGAAAACGTTCCGAAAGAGGCCAAAGCAAAAAGAGAGCTAATTTCCAATATTAGGAAGAAACAATCATAATTTTTTGGCCATGTAATGAGAAGAGAACAACTGGAATATATTGTAACAACTGGGAAAATTTAGGGACGAAGAGATAGAGGGAAGCAAAGAGAGAAGGTACCAGACAGCTTAAGAGAATGGCTTGGCAGAAGGTCAAGAACAGAAATGATAAATAACTGTCGAGATTGAAAGTTGTGGAGAGACATGATCTCCTACGCCAGCAAGCATATAACGTCAGAAAGGAGATGCTATTTTGAAATAGAATAGGTTAAGACGTACAAGTGTGGAGCTACTGTAAAGCTGTGATAAGGATGAAAAGAAAAGAAAAGGAAAGTGTGATTACAGTTTTATGTAGGCGAGGGACAACACTAAATCAAAACATATGATTACAGATTTATGTAGGCGAGGGGCAACACTAAGTCAAAACATTTGATTACAGATGTATGTAGGCTAGGGACAACACTAAATCAAAACATTTGATTACAGATTTATGTAGGCGAGGGGCAACACTAAGTCAAAACATTTGATTACAGATTTATGTAGGCTAGGGACAACACTAAGTCAAAACATATGATTACAGATTTATGTAGGCTAGGGACAACACTAAATCAAAACATATGATTACAGATTTATGTAGGCTAGGGACAACACTAAATCAAAACATATGATTACAGATTTATGTAGGCTAGGGACAACACTAAATCAAAACATATGATTACAGATTAATGTAGGCGAGGGACAACACTAAATCAAAACATATGATTACAGATTTATGTAGGCGAGGGACAACAACAAATTAAAACATATGATTACAGATTTATGTAGGCGAGGGACAACAAATTAAAACAACATAAAAACATATGATTACAGATT
This sequence comes from Megaustenia siamemsis, assembly GCA_032433765.1. Classification (NCBI taxonomy): domain Eukaryota; kingdom Metazoa; phylum Mollusca; class Gastropoda; order Stylommatophora; family Ariophantidae; genus Megaustenia; species Megaustenia siamemsis. The sequence goes on from JAVIAB010000104.1 coordinate 1,620,494, forward strand.
TATGTAGGCGAGGGACAACAACAAATTAAAACAACATAAAAACATATGATTACAGATTTATGTAGGCGAGAGACAATAAAAAAATCAAAATGGCCAAAATTTCAGCCTAACCGAATAAGACTTTTGACAAAGGGCAATAATTCAGCGGGACTAGCCAATCTGACATCAAAACTGGGGGTGTTAGATAATGACTGAATATATGCGCTGGCCTCTGGACAAAAAAGTCCCAGGTTTGAGTCCCACCAGGCGGTAACATTTTTTCCAAATAATCAAAACTGGTTTCTTCGTAGCGTTACGCTTCCCTCATCATTCAGTAGTGAGATTCGTCTAGATTTATCGACAACAGCAAAAATCAGGAGACTTCCGTGTGCACTCTGCTCATATTACATAACCCTTAAAAGTAAAGTGAAGTACCACCGTCGCGCCAAGTGGCGTATAGGGAATATGGTGTTAGTGACCATAAATTTTACAGACCTTCAGCACATGATTTTTGGGGTAATGTGGTCGGTATTACGCCCCGTGCTGCTTTACTTTCCCAGAAAAAATCCGGTACCTTTTTAAGGCTGGGTGAACCCGGAAGCCGTCGGATGGGATCGAACCCTACCTCTTGTCCTTTGTAGTCCAATTCACTAACCACTAAGCTATCGCAGCTCCCATTACATAACCCCTGGCAGATGAAAACTGTCATTTCACCCCAAAATGAAGCAAAATAGTAAAGTAAAGGTTCCCTTCACGCCTTGCTAGGTATATGTGGAATATGGTGTTAGCGACCATATTTTTCTATAGAGAAGAAGAAAAACATTATGTAGCCATGTTGGATTTCTTTTTTTTAAAAACTGACAGGGTTTAACTTTCAGAGGTGGCCGGCTTTATTGGATTGATATTGCTTTGATGCTCACATGTAAAGGACATTGTTGTATGTGCTACGTCATTGTACATCCCTAGACCGGCCATACGCTAATCTTACGGTCTGTTGTTTGATGTGCGCTGTCTGTTGTTTGATGTGCGCTGTCTGTTGTTTGATGTGCGACAGGGATAATCTGACGACTAACTGTGTGTTTATATGTTCGTAATTGGAGTCAATAACGATGGCGTAACATCATCAAGCGCTATATATTTAAAAAAAAAAATATGACGATCATCATTTTCAGGACATGAACTTCCGGTATATGGTGGATAGGCGGTGGGAACCATTGAAGGCTATGCATGAAAAGTGTTCCTTGTTGCAGTTTCCTCATATTCCAAGTCCGGCTTGTTGCAGGAGCTACTGAGTTAAGTGCTTTGTGCACACCGTGAGCTGTGTGTTTCATCTGTTTTGATCATGTTTCGATATTCCAATTGTTTACGATGAATGATGATATCGTATGACAGGGAACAGTTGGCTGTTTCGCCTTATGTCTTTTGGCGTGTGCTGAGACTGCTGCGATGGGAACTAGATACCTTTCTTTGTTTGGGAGATGAGATATTAATTCGGATGATTCCACTGGCACGGGTGATTGAGCATTTACGGATTTTAATTCGTTTGCAGTAATACCGGGGCGTTCCATAACCAAATAACCCACCATACAAGAGATCTTTTGTTTGGGAAAGAGGGAAGTTTTGCATAAAATGTCACAGACCTTCGAAAAATAATTGACACTTAGATCCTCAACTGTTGGGGAACAGTTGCTTTGAAACCTCACCCCCAGCAGTGAGAATTTCCCACTTTTAAACCATGGTTTCTTCGCACCTCTCCTACTCCCTCGTTGTTGGGTAGTTCATTCATCTGTGTTCACCTGATGACTAAAGGGTAACACCTTTTTGTCATCTGCCCTTAAAATGACACTTGGAGGCGAAGGCGCGCCCCTCCCAGCACCAGAGCTGGAAATTGTCAGCGACTCACAGCTGATGGCTTATACCAGGATTGGTGAACCAGAACCATCCAGACCCTGCTCCACCTCTCCGCGGTGCCTCTAATAACAGACTAGCCTGTCTAGTCTGGCCAAGCGAGTAGTGATCGAAGAGGGAAGACAACCAGGTACTTAAAAATGTCGTGCTGAAGTCGGATGTGTTGGGCCGAAAGGCGCAAATATAAGTTATACTGTAAACCACAACACAACACAGACAAGCCCACTTAACGGCCTTTTAAGGGCGGATGATGAAGAGTAATATTCTAGCCTACCAGAATACTCTAGAATACTCTAGTCATCGGGCGAATGTAAGCAAGCAAGCAAATGACATTAAGTGGGTGTGTCCGCGCCGTGTTGTTTGCAGGAAAAACTATGATGTTTATGTTTCTCTGTCCAACACATCAGACTTCAGCACGTCATTGGGTAGTGAGATCTACTGTCTAGCCCTGTTGGGGGTTAAAAACCGCGGGAGGTCCTGTGTACAACAGTGGACAGTCAAATAAAAATCCTTTATGGCTGGAAATCAAAAAGAGTAGGACAAAAGTGGCCACTGGCAAGGTAAAATTGTTGAGCAAATCTACACATGTCTGAGTCAGATGGGTTGAGTCTAAAGGTGCATATGCTGTGACATTTCCCGTAAACTAGCAACATAATGTATCTTTGACTCCTTAACAGGTGAATGTTACGAAGAAGGTACAGACCATATTCCTCAGACAGCATGCCTGAAGCAAGGCAGTCATTTCTTTATCATCATCATCATCATCATCATCATCATCATCATCAAGTACCGGGCCTGCTGGTGTAGGTGATCATGTTTCTCCACAACTTTCGATCTCGACAGTTATTTATCATTTCTGTTGTTGACCATCTGCCAAGTCATTCTCTTAAGCTGTCTGGTATCTTTTCTCTTTGCTTCCCTCTATCTTTTCGTCCCTCAATTTTCCCAGCTGTTAAAATATATTCCAGCTGTTCTCTTCTCATTACATGGCCAAAAAATTATGACTGTTTCTTCCTAATATTGGAAATTAGCTCTCTTTTTGCTTTGGCCTCTTTCAGAACGTTTTCATTACTCTTCTTAGCTGTCCATGGTATTCTCAACATTCTTCTGTAAAACCACATTTCTACAGACTCCAGTGATTGGGTGTCCGGTTAGCGCAATCGATAGGCGGTTGGCTTACCACGGCAACAGCCGGGGTTCGTACCCTGGCGAGGACACCTGGGTTTTACTAATTCCCTAAAAATTAGTACCTCTGAAGTCGGAGTAAATCTGCCTGCATGGCGAGGGGCATCCTGTAATGGGATAAAACAGACTTTACACGCAAAATTCAGTCCCACAAAATTGAGTGGGTGGGACTTCGTCAGAGGTCAAAGCTGACGAAAACGAACGAACTCCAGTGATTTTATTGTCTGTTGTCCTATTGTTCATGATTCACATCCATATGTTAAGACTGGCTCTATATTTCTGATAGAAAGAGCAAAAAAGTGAGAAAAGAGCAGCAAAATGACACAAGTAATCACTCACCTTAGCATGCCCATGTTTACCAGTCTTGGAAGTAGACATCTCCACAATCTTGCAAGGGCGCCCCTTAAGTACAACATGTCCGTTCTTCCTGAGGGCACTGCATTGCATGGGGTAGGTCATTGAAGCTCCTGCATCAGCACCTTCAAAGGTTTCTTCATGATCAACATCTGCCATTGCCAGGTTTCCTAAAATACAAAAGATATATATCGTCTTGACAAATGGTAGCAGACAATCATGACAAGTCAGTAGTTTAATATTATGTTGGATGTTGTTTGCTGAACAGCTTCTCTCGTGGCTGAATTTGCCAACATCGGATAGACAGATCTAACAATAAAGCAAAAAAGATGTATTCATGGTGCCTGGCGTCGTCCCCTTTCTCCTGCACCTTTTGTTTTCTGAATTTGATATCAGCACTGTCTTGAAAGTTACTGCGTCATATTTTATTTTTGTTCTCCATGTGCTACGATCGGCAGCCAGATTTTCCCAGTTTCTTTCACTGATAGAGAATTCCCTCAAGGAAGCCCTGCAAACATCCTTATATCTCATCACTTGTCTGCCCTTTGGTCTCTTTCTGTACTTAATTTCACCCTACAATATTTGTTTGGAAATATGAGTTTGCCATTCCTCTTACTAGATTGAGCCACCTCACTCTATGACTTGTAAGTGTTGCAATGATGGATGGGAGTTTGGCTCATTGTAAGACTAGAGTTCATTACTCTAAGTGTTGCAATGATGGATGGGAGTTTGGCTCATTACTCTAAGTGTTGCAAGATGGATGGGAGTTTGGCTCATTGTAAGAGAGTTCATTACTCTAAGTGTTGCAACGATGGATGGGAGTTTGGCTCATTGTAAGACATTAGAGTTCATTACCCTAAGTGTTGCAATGATGGATGGGAGTTTGGCTCATTGTAAGACATTAGAGTTCATTACCCTAAGTGTTGCAATGATGGATGGGAGTTTGGCTCATTGTAAGACTAGAGTTCATTACTCTAAGTGTTGCAATGATGGATGGGAGTTTGGCTCATTGTAAGACATTAGAGTTCATTACCCTAAGTGTTGCAATGATGGATGGGAGTTTGTCTCATTGTAAGACATTAGAGTTCATTACTCTAAGTGTTGCAATGATGGATGGGAGTTTGGCTCATTGTAAGACTAGAGTTCATTACTCTAAGTGTTGCAATGATGGATGGGAGTTTGGCTCATTGTAAGACATTAGAGTTCATTACTCTAAGTGTTGCAACGATGGATGGGAGTTTGGCTCATTGTAAGACATTAGAGTTCATTACCCTAAGTGTTGCAATGATGGATGGGAGTTTGGCTCATTGTAAGACATTAGAGTTCATTACCCTCAATTAAGTTTGGCTCATTGTAAGACTGAGTGTGTTGCAATGATGGATGGGAGTTTGGCTCATTGTAAGACATTAGAGTTCATTACTCTAAGTGTTGCAATGATGGATGGGAGTTTGGCTCATTGTAAGACTATTCATTACTCTAAGTGTTGCAATGATGGATGGGAGTTTGGCATAGAGTATTACTCTAAGTGTTGCAATGATGGATGGGAGTTTGGCTCATTGTAAGACATTAGAGTTCATTACTCTAAGTGTTGCAATGATGGATGGGAGTTTGTCTCATTGTAAGACATTAGAGTTCATTACCCTAAGTGTTGCAATGATGGATGGGAGTTTGTCTCATTGTAAGACATTAGAGTTCATTACTCTTAAGTGTTGTAATGATGGATGGGAGTTTAGCTCATTGTAAGACATTAGAGTTCATTACTCTAAGTGTTGCAATGATGGATGGGAGTTTGGCTCATTGTAAGACATTAGAGTTCATTACTCTAAGTGTTGCAATGATGGATGGGAGTTTGGCTCATTGTAAGACATTAGAGTTCATTACTCTAAGTGTTGAATGATGATGGATGGGAGAGTTCATTACTCTAAGTGTTGCAATGATGGATGGGAGTTTGGCATTGTAAGACATTAGAGTTCATTACTCTAAGTGTTGCAATGATGGATGGGAGTTTGGCTCATTGTAAGACTTAGAGTTCATTACTCTAAGTGTTGCAATGATGGATGGGAGTTTGGCTCATTGTAAGACATTAGAGTTCATTACTCATAAGTGTTGTAATGATGGATGGGAGTTTGGCTCATTGTAAGACATTAGAGTTCATTACTCTAAGTGTTGTAATGATGGATGGGAGTTTGGCTCATTGTAAGACATTAGAGTTCATTACTCTAAGTTGTAATGATGGATGGGAGTTTGGCTCATGTAAGACATTAGAGTTCATTACTCTAAGTGTTGAAATGATGGATGGGAGTTTAGCTCATTGTAAGACATTAGAGTTCATTACTCTAAGTGTTGAAATGATGGATGGGAGTTTAGCTCATTGTAAGACATTAGAGTTCATTACTCTAAGTGTTGCAATGATGGATGGGAGTTTGGCTCATTGTAAGACATTTAGAGTTGATTACTCCTGCCATTTGATGCTCATAATCTTTCGAAAGCAATGCAGACGAAAGCTGTTTAACCTGTTCTCCTGTCCTGCATAGGTAGTCCAAGTTTCTTATCCGTACAGAAGTGTACTAAGCACACAACTTTGGGAAATTTCAATCTTTACAACAACTTAGTCTGACACTGTAAGGCAAAGGATGTCCCACAGCCTAAAATGTCGGGGAGAAAACAATTAAAACTTCACTCAACTAGGCCGTAACATTTTGAGATGAACGGACCAGTGCAAGAATCATAATAGTATAACTTTTTCATAATAATTCTGTTTAATCTAAAAACATAAAGTGAAGACACATGTGAGAGGAACATATTTCACAAAATGGATATATGGCCCTTTTTGTCTTGTCAGATGGTTTAGTGGAGGCTATTGTGTATTTTTTTTTGTTTTTGCTGAACAGCTTATCATGGCTAATTCTACAAATGTTTGACAAACACACACGGCCACAGAATGAACAAGTCAGGCCCACTGATCCACAGGGTTTTTCATCTTTTTTCATAAGTCTTTTCTCTTCCATGTTTTGCCATACTACAGCCTCAAATGATGTTATATCATTTCTTATACAGGCTCTCCATGATGTGCGATCACTTGCCAGATGTTCCCAGTCATGTTCACAGATGGAGAAGTCATTCAGAGATGATTTACAAATATCTCTAATTGTAGTTTAGCTCTGTAGATTTGTCTTTTTCCGTGTATTAGTTCACCATATAGTAATTTGCTTAGGAATGTGGTTTTCTTACATTCGCTGGACATGTCCAAGCCATCTTAACCTTGGGTTTCTCAACACCGACATGACTGTTAGGGTCTTAGCACGTTGCAGGACTGATAAGTTGGAACTGAACGGCTGATTACATATTGACGATATATGTACTTTCATGAAATTTGAAAGCAATGCTATACACTATACTATACGTTGTTTCTCTATTAGCAACTAACCCTAGGTTCTGGTACCGCCGTAAAAATTACAGCATCAAAATTTGACAATTTGGCATGGTCAAACACATTACCCACCTTTCGTGTTGGATTTGTTTCCGTTGGTGTTGGACCCCCCCCCATCATATAATGCAAAATAATATATACAATTCACCAATTTTCAACAAATTGGTTGTTTTTTTCCTATTTCATTTTGCTATGACCAGGAAAATTTCCTCAGTCGTTGAACATACTGATGGACTTACGGCGGTCGTATGAATAGATAATGTAACATGTCCAGTCCATGCAGTCACATTTCATGTCATAAATCAACCTAATCCATGAAATCTGACTATTTTAAGAGATTCTAATGTTACAATTCTTACTGTCAACTCCCTGTAGAGCATAGGTCTTCAACAAAAACTCTCCAAGCTGTTCTGTTTCTTACCATTCTTTTAAGATCATTCCACGTCTTCTCCATCATGCTCATTTCTGCTCCCATCTGCTATTTCTTTTCTAAATGTTCATACTTATCAGCTTTACAGCAACTCACCATAAAGCTTTTCTTTAAAATTCCAAGAAGCTGTTAGGGGAGAGTACTATGCCCCCCCCCCCCCCCCCCCCCCCATTATCCACACATAGACTATATATAAACAAGTTAGCCAACCCATCAGAGACAAAGGGGAACAACAAGCTTCTATTTGCAAACAATCAGGCACTAATACATGGACAAATAGAAGACCTACAAGAACACTTAAATAGACTATACAGGCACAAAATACAACATGAAAATCAACAAAACAGAAGTTATGAATATTGCAAAAGAGAAACAACAACAAAACTATAGAAGGCAGACAACTAGAACAAGTAGAGGAATTTAAATACCTAGAAAGTCTAATGACAAACGACAATTCACAAACAACAGAAATAGACTCAAGATGCAACAAAAGCTTGTCAAATCATTGGGCAGCTATCACCCCTATTGTCCAACAAGGAAATAACTCTAGAGGCAAAATGGGCACTAAAATACAATCTTCATCCCAACATTGTGCTACCAATGCTAGACCTGGACGCTAGATGTAGGAACAATAAGAAAAATAACCTCTACAGAGATGAAATGTGTTAGACGAATGACAGGAAACAGTCTGAGAGATAAGATCAGAAATGAAGAATTGAGAAAAAAGCTAGGAATAACCCCCGCCATAGAATATATAAAGAAACAACAGATAAAATGGTTTGGCCATGTAACTAGGCAGAAAGATCAAAACACAATTCAATGAGCCTTCAATAAATGATGCGAAAACACCAGACCTAAGGGCCGGCCACAAATAAGATGGATTGACAGAATATTAGAAACACTAGGAAACATAACGGTAACATCTACCCTAGACGCTCACATAAAGGCTAATGAATGAGGAAGGAATGATAATGATGAACACACAAAAATAAATAAAACCAAAAGAATAAATTTAATTGAATTAAACTGTTCTTCGGGAAATTTACGAGTTTAGTGTCCCAAACTATTATTTTAAACTTATTTCTGCTAAACGAGTGATCTCTCCTCACTGACCGGACAATGGACATACTTGAATTATTAACTCTTTACTTTCCAGTCTTTATAGGGACTTTGATAAATTGCATCTGGTAACCCCCAGGAGCAACGAAAAGTCAATTTCGATTTTTTGCTACAACACTGCCCTTTGGAAATTGGCTACGGGGCACACACTTTCCCGGAGATGTCACATGACTTATGTTACTAGTCACATGACTTGTGTTACTATTTATGTTGTTTATTTGTCATTTTTTAAATGAGTGCTGTAAAATATATACCTCTTCATTTCTATGATTCCGAGAGGAAAAAAATATCATGGGGCCAGTTTGGATAGTTGTGCGAATCTGACTCTATGTTCTCTTAATCAATTTAAGTCAGCATTTATTTATTTATTTTTTAATTCATAACAGATAACTTCTATTCTAATTGTTGTACTCCTGTACTACAGCCATAATTAAGGTTAAGGAGTCATTGTTTATGTTTAGCTTGCCTCAAGGGCTATCTATCTAGCTAACTAGTCTAGTAGTAGCTTGTTTTTAACAAATCACAACAGAGAGAGACTACTACTGAGATTATTTCAATTTCACTTTTTTTTGTCCTAAAAAAAGTCGCTATTTTGTGCATTTAATTTAATTTTTTTTAAAACAAGGAGGTTTAGGAGTTTAGGGTTAGTTGGCTATTCCAACCAGGAACCAGGAGTCTTCTAATTTCAGATCAGAAAGTGAGACTCAGACTGTGAGAGAGAGATCGAATAAAATAAACTAATATAAAGAATAATAATAATAAAGTATAAAGTTATAAAGTGTTATAGTGTTAAAACTTAGTTAAAAGTGCAAGGGGACGTTAACTCCGAATCCGAGCAGAACTAATTAGGTTATTAGGGACACTAAACTCGTAAATTACCGTTTTTCTTTTCAGTAGTGATAGTGACTATTTAAATACTGAAACATGTACAAATGGAAAACAACTCGACATTTATGTAAGGCGACCCTGAGTACACTGGGAGCTGTTCAGGTCGAGCACAGAAACCGCCATCCGCCATCACAACATTGTGATCAAGATGGCGTCCTACGTTGACTCAACACACATTCTAGTCAACTTTTAGCTGCAATTATCCATGCATCAATGATTAAATAACCAGATTAATTGACTAAAGTACATCCTAATCTACCAGGATTATTGTGCAGCTCAATATTTATTGCAAATTGCACCATTTTATTGTTAAAAATCGGACTCACGTGTAAAGTAGAGTAGACCGGTGTGTCTGGGATGCGCATGCGCACCAAGTGTATATGACCGGCAGCACCACCCCTAACATTTGTTCAGAGTTGTTTCTCTTTGTGGTGGTTTGGAAAACAGTATATACAATACACTGTTTTTGAAGAAAATCATGGACAATTTATGCGGATATTTATGATTAGAAAAAAAGGGATGAAGTGGGGGTGGGGGGGGTGGTATTCGATATTATGCGCAAGACGATTCTTGTTATGTATTATCATCAGGTCGCATGCCCTTTACAGAACGTTACATACAGGTCTCACACATAACGTTACATTCACCACAACCCGTCTGAAAGAATCTCTGTCTCTAGCCAGATCTCCCACAGAACGTTACATTCACCACAACCCGTCTGAAAGAATCTCTGTCTCTAGCCAGATCTCCCACAGAACGTTACATTCACCACAACCCGTCTGAAAGAATCTCTGTCTCTAGCCAGATCTCCCACAGAACGTTACATTCACCACAACCCGTCTGAAAGAATCTCTGTCTCTAACCAGATCTCCCACAGAACGTTACATTCACCACAGCCCGTCTGAAAGAATCTCTGTCTCTAACCAGATCTCCCACAGAACGTTACATTCACCACAACCCGTCTGAAAGAATCTCTGTCTCTAGCCAGATCTCCCACAGAACGTTACATTCACCACAACCCGTCTGAAAGAATCTCTGTCTCTAGCCAGATCTCCCACAGAACGTTACATTCACCACAACCCGTCTGAAAGAATCTCTGTCTCTAACCAGATCTCCCACAGAACGTTACATTCACCACAGCCCGTCTGAAAGAATCTCTGTCTCTAGCCAGGTCTCCCACAGAGCGTTACATTCACCACATGGGAGAAGGTGAACAAAATGGAGGAGAAAGTGAAGAAGAAGTATAAGAAGAAGGAAATAGGGTGAATGAGAAAAAGGAAGAAAGAAGGTAAAGAATAAGAATAAAGGGCGGAGTGAAGAGAAGGAGAAAAAGGAAGAAGAGATGGGGAAGAATATGAAGAAAGAACGCAGTGAAGGAGGAGAAGAGAAGTGGAAGAATAAGAAGGAAGGACGGAATGAAGGAGGAGAAGAAAGAAGAGAAGTGGAAGAATAAGAAGAAATGACGGAATGAAGAAGGAGAAGAAAGAAGATGAAAAGGTGAAAAGAGAAAAGAAGAGGACGAAAAGGAATATCAGAAGAAGAAGGAAGACAAAATAATTGAGAAAGAAGAGAAAGATTAAGTGAAGGGGTAGAAGGAGAAGGAAAAGATAGAGTAGGAGAGGAAGAAAAAAATTAAAGCGGAGAAAAGGGAGAGGATAAAGAATAAAAAATGGAAAAGGAGTATTTGAAAGAGAATTTGAAAGTGAATTTGAAAGTGGATTTGAAAGAGAATTTGAAAGAGAATTTGAAAAAGAATTTGAAAAAGAATTTGAAAGAGAATTTGAAAGTGAATTTGAAAGAGACGAAATAAAGAAAATACGAGCCGTGCATTGACAACAGCTCTAACGTTAACTATAGAAGCTTTTCCTTATTTCTATTATCTTCCACATGTCGTGTAGGATTATACATCTTTATTTGTAGCTTAAGCGGTGTCTTTATTGTAGGTTAGTGTTGTTGCCTTGTTGATTTGATAGATCTGGCAGTACTGGTGACGCCAGGTGTTGGGTTCTGTGCTGGATTTAACATACCAGACAAATGTTTATATCAAATAGGTAGAACAACACAACTATTCTATATTTAGAATACTACTGTTAATAAATATGAAATAAATAAATACGCTACCCAAAGATTTGATTATGAAAATGGCTCAGAACAACAGAAATGGAATCTAGTGGTCACTGTCTAAGTAACACTTAGACTTTGCTGATGACATTGTTCTCCGGACACGTAATCATACACAGGTGCAAGCTAATAAGCACACTTAATGGGAAATCACAACAGCTGGGACTGAAAATAAAAAGAGATAAGACCCAATTTATGAGAATTAATGCAGTTGGCAATAACCAAATAACAATAAGAGAAATAACTAATCTTACATATATCTGGGCAGTAGAATAGACAAAGAAAGAGGGACATAGAATGATACCAAATAAGGATACATAAGGCAAGAAAGGCTGGGAAATTTATGGAAATTCAAAGAAATTAGGTTAAATACACAAATTAAAATGTTCAACTCTACTTTTAAGTCAGTTCTATTATATGATTATGAAACACAGAAGAATAGGTAGACTTGGATGGAAGAAAAGAAAACAAACGAGGAAGTTTTAGGACGACTAAGGGTGACAAAAGAACTACTAAACACAATTAGAGCAAGACAAATGAAATTTTGTTGATCATGTTAAAAGACATGACAGTCTTATAAAAGTAATATTAGAGGGGAAAATACAAGGTAAAAGAGGCAGATGCAGACCAAGACTAACATGGACGAGTAACATCAAAAGATGGACAAGTCAACCTATGACAATCTGCACCATCAAAGCAAGAGACAGAGTGGAATGGCGCTCCATGGTAGCCAACCTTCGATGCGGAGAAGGCACCCAATGATGAAACACGGAGAACAATAAAAAAAATGGCAATCAAGAAGATACAGACCTTCATTAATGGATGCTTACACAGAATAAAAGGATGGGAATGGCATGACAAAATCACTAACATAGAATTATGGGAATGTACCAGTCAAATACCAGTGGATAAAGAGATACAGCGAAGACGATGGCGCTGGGTAGGACACACACTGCGGAAGCCACATACAGAATCGGCTCTTTTTTGGAATACCCAAAGAAAAAAAGGAAGAACAAGATAGTCCTGGAGAAGACAGTTGGAAGCAGAGATAAATATGATGGAGAAGACATGGAATGATCTTAAAAGAATGGCAAGAAACATAACGACTTGGAAAGTGTTTCTTGAAGACCTATGCTACAAAGGGAGCTGAAAGTGTTTGTTTAAGACCTATGCTCCACAGGGAGTTGAAAGTGTTTGTTGAAGACCTATGCTCCACAAGGAGTTGAAAGTGTTTGTTGAAGACCTATGCTCCACAGGGAGTTGAAAGTGTTTGTTGAAGACCTATGCTTCACAGATGGGTGAAAGTATTTTTTTTTTAAAACTATACTCCACAGGGAGATGAAAGTATTTGCTGTTGGCCTATGCTCAACAGGGAACTGAAAGTGTTTATTGAAGACCTATGCTCCACAGGGAGCTGAAAGTGTTTGTTGAAGACTTATGTTACACAGGGGGCGGAAAGTGTTTGTTAAAGACCTATGCTCAACAAGGAGCTGAAGGTGTTTGTTTAAGACCTAAGATCCGTTGTCCAGCCCTCTCATTAGTGAGATCAGATGTCTAGCCCTCTCTGGTTAGTGAGTTCAGATGTCTAGCCTTCTCTGGGTTGTGAGATCCGATGTCTAGCCCTCTCTGGTTAGCGAGATCAGATGTCTAGCCCTTTCTGGTTAGTGAGATCCAATGTCTAGCCCTCTCTGGGTAGTGAGATCCGATGTCTAGCCCTCTTTGGGTAGTCAGATCCGATGTCTAGCTCACTCTGGGTAGTGAGATCCGATATCTAGCTCTCTCGGGTTAATGATGATCCAATGTCTAGCCCTCTCTGGGTAGTGAGATCCGATGTCTAGCTCACTCTGGGTAGTGAGATACAATGTCTAGCTCTCTCGGGTTAATGATGATCCAATGTCTAGCCCTCTCTGGGTAGTGAGATCCGATGTCTAGCTCACTCTGGGTAGTGAGATCCGATGTCTAGCTCACTCTGGGTAGTGAGATCCGATGTCTAGCTCACTCTGGGTAGTGAGATACAATGTCTAGCCCTCTCTGGGTAGTGAGATCCGATGTCTAGCCCTCTCTGGGTAGTGAGATCCGATGTCTAGCTCACTCTGGGTAGTGAGATCCGATGTCTAGCTCACTCTGGGTAGTGATATCCGATGTCTAGCCCTCTCTGGGTAGTTAGATCCGATGTCTAGCTCTCTCAGGGTAGTGAGATCAGATGTCTACCCTCTCTGAGTAGTGAGATCCGATGTCTAGCCCTCTCTGATTAGTGAGATCCGTTGTCTAGCCTACTCTGGATAGTGAGATCCGATGTCTAGCCCTCTCTGATTAGTGAGATCCGATGTCTAGCCCTCTCTGATTAGTGAGATCCGTTGTCTAGCCTACTCTGGATAGTGAGATCCGATGTCTAGCCCTCTCTGATTAGTGAGATCCGTTGTCTAGCCTACTCTGGGTAGTGAGATCCGATATCTAGCCCTTTCTGCGTAGTCAGATCTGATGTTTAGCCCTCTCTGAGTAATGAGATCCGATGTCTAGTCATCTCTGGTTAGTGAGATCCGATGTCCTGCCCTCTCAGGATAGTGAGAGCTGACGACTAGTCCTCTTTGGGTAATGAGATCCGATGTCTAGTGCTTTCTGGTTAGTGAGATCCGATGTCTAGCCCTCTCTGGATAGTGAGATCTTATGTCTAGTCCTCTCTGGGTAGTGAGATTTGATGTCTAGTCCTCTCTGGGTAATGAGATCCGATGTCTAGTCCTCTCTGGTTAGTGAGATCCGATGTGTAGCCCTCTCTGGGTAGTGAGATCTGATGTCTAGCTTTCTCTGGGTAGTGAGGTGCGATGTCTAGCCCTCTCTGGGTATTGATATTAACAATAAAAGCACTAAACGCAACATGTACAGCTACCAACAGCGACTATTTCAACAACAGGACAACTAAACGCAACATGTACAGCTACCAACAGCGACTATTTCAACAACAGGACAACTAAACGCAGCATGTCAGCTACCAACAGCGACTATTTCAACAACAGGACAACTAAACGCAACATGTCAGCTACCAACAGCGACTATTTCAACAACAGGACAACTAAACGCAACATGTCAGCTACCAACAGCGACTATTTCAACAACAGGACAACTAAACGCAACATGTCAGCTACCAACAGCGACTATTTCAACAACAGGACAACTAAACGCAACATGTACAGCTACCAACAGCGACTATTTCAACAACAGGACAACTAAACTCAACACCTGTAACGAATAACAGGCCGAGGGATGTCCTTACAGTGGAAGGATAAACATAAAACTTGAAACACACCAGAACGTGACATCTGGGGCTAATGCGCAAATTATATCTCCCCATGACGCTAATTAGGAAAAAAAAAAGAAATGTAGGAGAGAAGAAAAATGGAAGCAATTAACCACATATACCACCCCAACAACGTGGCATGGAGAAATATCAAAAGTAGAATAGATAGATAACTTAGGGAAGGGGCGTGATCGCTTACGACCGTGTTTATTTCTGACGATGATTATTCTAACAGCCAATCACGGGGCAGCAGTCATTTGGATAGAGCCCGCCCTATAGGCGGAGCTTAGACACATTAATCCTAAATAAAAGCTAATTTGTAAAAGTTTGTTGACAAAAGGTTTAGATATTTTTGCAACAGGCCTGTCTTTATCAATCTAAGTTATCTATCAATTTTACTTTTGATATTTTTCCATGCCATGTTGTTGGGGTGGTATATGTGGTTAATTGCTTCCATTTTTCTTCTTTCCAACATTTCTTATTTTTTTCCTAATTAGCGTCATGGGGAGACATAGTTTGCGCATTAGCCCCAGATGTCACGTTCTGGTGTGTTTCAAGTTTTATGTTTATCCTTCCACTGTAAGGACATCACTCGGCCTGTTATTGGTTACAGGTGTTGAGTTTAGTTGTCCTGTTGTTGAAATAGTCGCTGTTGGTAGCTGTACATGTTGTGTTTAGTGATTTTATTGTTGATATCAATACCCACATAGGGCTAGACATCGGATCTCACTAACAAGAGAGGGCTAGACATCAGATTTCACTACCCAGAGAGGGCTAGACATCAGATTTCACTACCCAGAGAGGGCTAGACATCTGATCTCACTAACCAGAGAGGATTAGACATCGGATCTCACTACCCATAGTGGGCTAAACATCGAATCTCACTAACAAGAGAGGGCTAGACATCAGATCTCACTAACAAGAGAGGGCTAGACATCAGATCTCACTAACCAGAGAGGGCTAGACATCGAATCTCACTACCAGAGAGGGCTAGACATCGAATCTCACTAACCAGAGAGGGCTAGACATCGAATCTCACTACCAGAGAGGGCTAGACATCAGATTTCACTACCCAGAGAGGGCTAGACATCTGATCTCACTAACCAGAGAGGATTAGACATCGGATCTCACTACCCATAGTGGGCTAAACATCGAATCTCACTAACAAGAGAGGGCTAGACATCGAATCTCACTAACAAGAGAGGGCTAGACATCAGATTTCACTACCCAGAGAGGGCTAGGCATCGGATCTCACTAACCAGAGAGGGCTAGACATCGAATCTCACTAACAAGAGAGGGCTAGACATCGAATCTCACTAACAAGAGAGGGCTAGACATCAGATTTCACTATCCAGAGAGGGCTAGGCATCGGATCTCACTAACCAGAGAGGATTAGACATCGGATCTCACTACCCATAGTGGGCTAAACATCGAATCTCACTACCAGAGAGGGCTAGACATCAGATTTCACTACCCAGAGAGGGCTAGACACCGGATCTCACTAACCAGAGAGCACTAGACATCGGATCTCATTATCCAGAGAGGACTAGACGTCAGCTCTCACTATCCTGAGAGGGCAGGACATCGGATCTCACTAACCAGAGATGACTAGACATCGGATCTCATTACTCAGAGAGGGCTAAACATCAGATCTGACTACCCAGAAAGGGCTAGACATCGGATCTCACAACCCAGAGTAGGCTAGACAACGGATCTCACTAATCAGAGAGGGCTAGACATTGGATCTCACTACCCAGAGAGGGCTAGACATTGGATCTCATTAACCCGAGAGAGCTAGACATTGTATCTCATTACCCATAGTGGGCTAGACATCGGATCTGACAATCCAAAGAGGGCTAGACATCGGATCTCACTACCCAGAGAGGGCTAGACATCGGATCTCACTACCCAGTGAGTGCTAGACATTGGTTCTCTCAAACCAGAAAGGGCTAGACATCTGATTTCGCTAACCAGAGAGGGCTAGACATCGGATCTCACTACCGAGAGAAGGCTGGAAATCAGAACTCACTAACCAGAGAGGGCTAGACATCTGATCTCATTAATCAGAGGGCTAGAAATCGGATCTTACTACCCAGACAGGCCTATACATTGGATCTCACTAACCAGAGAGGGCTAGACATTGGATCTCAGTAACCAGAGAGATCTAGACATCGGATCTCACTACACAGGGAGCGCTAGGCATTGGATCTCACTAATGAGAGGGCTGGACATCGGATCTCACTAATGAGAGGGCTGGACAACGGATCTTAGGTCTTCAACAAACACTTTCAGCTCCTTGTTGAGCATAGGTCTTCAACAAACACTTCCCGCCCCTTTGTAACATAGGTCTTCAACAAACACTTTCCGCCCCCTGTGGAACATAGGTCTTCAACAAACACTTTCAGCTCGCTGTGACGCCTATTTCTTTAACAAAAAATGTTAGCTTCGTGTGGAGCATACGTCTTCAACAAACACTTTCAACTCCCTGTGGAGAATAGATCTTCAATAAACACTTTCAACTCCCTGTGGAGAATAGGTCTTCAACAAACACTTTCAAATCCCTGTGGAGCATAGGTCTTCAACAAACACTTTCCAAGCTGTTCTGTTTCTTGCCATTCTTTTAAGATCATTCCATGTCTTCCCCATCATCTTCATCTCTGCTCCAAGAATATCTTGGTCTTCCTTTTTTTTCTTTGGGTATTCCAAAAAAGAGCCGATTGTGTATGTGGCTTCCGTAGTGTGTGTCCTACCCAGCGCCATCGTCTTCGCTTATCTCTTTACCCACTGGTCTTTGACTGGTACATTTCCATAATTCTATGTTAGTGATTTTGTCCTGCCATTTCCATCCTTTTATTCTGCGTAAGCATCCATTAATGAAGGTCTGTATCTTCATGATTGTCATTTTTTTTGTTCTCCATGTTTCACAGCCCTATAATAGAACTGACTTAAAAGTAGAGTTGAACGTTTTAATTTGTGTATTTAACCTAATTTCTTTGAATTTCCATAAATTTCCCAGCCTTTCTTGCCTTATGTATCCTTATTTGGTATCATTCTATGTCCCTCTTTCTTTGTCTATTCTACTGCCCAGATATATGTAAGATTAGTTATTTCTCTTATTGTTATTTGGTTATTGCCAACTGCATTAATTCTCATAAATTGGGTCTTATCTCTTTTTATTTTCAGTCCCAGCTGTTGTGATTTCCCATAAAGTGTGCTTATTATCTTGCACCTGTGTATGATTACGTGTCCGGAGAGTAATGTCATCAGCAAAGTCTAAGTGTTACTTAGACAGTGACCACTAGATTCCATTTCTGTTGTTCTGAGCCATTTTCATAATCAAATCTTTGGGTAGCGTATTTATTTATTCCATATTTATTAACAGTAGTGTTCTAAATATAGAATAGTTGTGTTGTTCTACCTATTTGATATAAACATTTGTCTGGTATGTTAAATCCAGCACAGCACCCCCAACACCTGGCGTCACCAGTACTGCCAGATCTATCAATCAACAAGGCAACAACACTAACCTACAATAAAGACACCGCTTAAGCTACAAATAAAGATGTATAATCCTACACGACATGTGGGAGATGAAATAAGGAAAAGCTTCTATATACCACCCCAACAACGTGGCATGGAGAAATATCAAAAGTAGAATTGATAGATAACTTAGGGAAGGGGCGTGATCGCTTACGACCGTGTTTTTTTCTGACGATGATTATTCTAACAGCCAATAGTGTGTTGACAGCCGTCATTTGGATAAGAGCCGCCCTGTAGGTGGAGCTTAGACACATTAATCCTATATAAAAGCTAATTTGTAAAAGTTTGTTGACAAAAGGTTTAGATATTTTTGCGACAGGCAAGTCAAAACACAGAAATGGCACAAGAACAATACAGCCTCTTGAAAGTATGTCTCCTGGCCATCATTATGTTTGTTCTGTGGGAGTATGATGTTGCTACGGCTAAGCCATTGACCCAGGACGGAATAAAGGTAAGATTTGCACCAACGTTGTCAATGTATTCTCAGACAAATGTTGACACTTCACTGGACAGATAAAAGACAAACGAGGATATTCTCAAAGAGGCCAACACAAAAAGGGAGCTACTAAAAACATCTGAATGAAACAATCCATATTTTTCGGCCACATCATGTGAAGAGGAAAGTTGGAAAACTTGATTACAACAGGCAAAATACATGGAAAGAGAGATCGCGGACGACAAAGAGAGAAGATACTAGATAACTTGTTGTCATGGCATGGAAAACAGTCAACAACAGGATTGATACGATGCACTGTGAATAGAAGGTTGTGGAAGGACATGATCGTCTACAGCAACCGGTATGGCACATGATGATGATGATGACGTTTTTGCAATGTTTCTTTTGCTGTTTTTCTTCTGCTTTCCTTCCTCATTTGCCTTTCAGCGTCGAGGGGAGATATAATGTGCAGTCTTTTGCTCTTCTGTTCGCCTCAGCGGCTGCTATGTTTCCTAGTGTTTCTAATATTCCGTCAACCCATCTTTTTCGTGGTCGGCCCTTAGGTCTGCTGTTCTCACAACGTTTATTGAAGGCTCGTTGTGTTGTGTTTTGATCTTTCTGTCTTATCACGTGGGCAAACCATTTTATCTGTTGTTTCTTTATATATTCTATGGCGGGGCCTATTCCTAGCTTTTTTCTCAGTTCTCCATTTCTGATCTTATCTCTCAGACTGTTTCCTGTCATTCGTCTAACACATTTCATCTCAGTAGATGTTATTTTACTTTTTGTTCTTGTATCTAGGGTCCAGGACTGGCATTGGTAGCACAACGATGGGATGAAGATTGTATTGTAGAGTGCCCGTTTTGCCTCTAGAGTTATTTCCTTGTTGGACAATGGTGGTGATAACTGTCCGATGATATGACAAGCTTTGTTGCATCTTGAGTCTATTTCTGCTGTTTGTGAATTGTCGTTTGTCACTAGACTTCCTAGATATTTACGATCCTCCATTTGTTTTAGTTGTTTGCCTTCTATAGTTATGTTGATGTTTTGTTTTAGTTGCCTACCGTCTATAGTTATGTTGATGTTCTGTTTTAGTTGTCTGCCGTCTATAGTTATGTTGATGTTCTGTTTTAGTTGTCTGCCGTCTATAGTTATGTTGATGTTCTGTTTTAGTTGCCTGCCTTCTATAGTTAGGTTGATGTTCTGTTTTAGTTGTCTGCCGTCTATAGTTATGTTGATGTTCTGTTTTAGTTGTCTGCTGTCTATAGTTATGTTGATGTTCTGTTTTAGTTGTCTGCTGTCTATAGTTATGTTGATGTTCTGTTTTAGTTGTCTGCCGTCTATAGTTATGTTGATGTTCTGCTTTAGTTGTCTGCCGTCTATAGTTATGTTGATGTTATGTTTTAGTTGCCTGCCGTCTATAGTTATGTTGATGTTATGTTTTAGTTTCTGCCATCTATAGTTATGTTGATGTTATGTTTTAGTTTCTGCCGTATATAGTTATGTTGATGTTATGTTTTAGTTTCTGCCGTATATAGTTATGTTGATGTTATGTTTTAGTTTCTACGGTCGATAGGTATGTTGATGTTCTGTTTTAGTTGTCTGCCGTCTATAGTTATGTTGATGTTCTGTTTTAGTTGTCTGCCGTCTATATTTATGTTGATGTTCTGTTTTAGTTTCTGCCATCTATAGTTATGTTGATGTTCTGTTTTAGTTGTCTGCCGTCTATAGTTATGTTGATGTTCTGTTTTAGTTGTCTGCCGTCTATAGTTATGTTGATGTTATGTTTTAGTTGCCTGCCGTCTATAGTTATGTTGATGTTATGTTTTAGTTTCTGCCATCTATAGTTATGTTGATGTTATGTTTTAGTTTCTGCCGTATATAGTTATGTTGATGTTATGTTTTAGTTTCTGCCGTATATAGTTATGTTGATGTTATGTTTTAGTTTCTACGGTCGATAGGTATGTTGATGTTCTGTTTTAGTTGTCTGCCGTCTATAGTTATGTTGATGTTCTGTTTTAGTTGTCTGCCGTCTATATTTATGTTGATGTTCTGTTTTAGTTTCTGCCATCTATAGTTATGTTGATGTTCTGTTTTAGTTGTCTGCCGTCTATAGTTATGTTGATGTTCTGTTTTAGTTTCTTCCGTCTATAGTTATGTTGATGTTATGTTTTAGTTTCTACGGTCTATAGTTATGTTGATGTTCTGTTTTAGTTGTCTGCCGTCTGTAGTTATGTTGATGTTCTGTTTTAATTGTCTGCCGTCTATAGTTATGTTGATGTTCAGTTTTAGTTGTCTGCCGTATATAGTTATGTTGATGTTATGTTTTAGTTTCTGCCGTCTATAGTTATGTTGATGTTCTGTTTTAGTTGTCTGCCGTCTATAGTTATGTTGATGTTCTGTTTTAGTTGTCTACCGTTTATAGTTATGTTGATGTTCTGTTTTAGTTGTCCGCCGTCTATAGTTATGTTGATGTTCTGTTTTAGTTGTCTACCTTCTATAGTTATGTTGATGTTATGTTTTAGTTTCTGCCGTCTATAGTTATGTTGATGTTCTGTTTTAGTTGTCTGCCGTCTATAGTTATGTTGATGTTCTGTTTTAGTTGTCTGCCGTGTATAGTTATGTTGATGTTCTGTTTTAGTTGTCTGCCGTCTATAGTTATGTTGATGTTCTGTTTTAGTTGTCTGCCGTCTATAGTTATGTTGATGTTCTGTTTTAGTTGTCTGCCGTGTATAGTTATGTTGATGTTCTGTTTTAGTTGTCTGCCGTCTATAGTTATGTTGATGTTCTGTTTTAGTTGTCTGCCGTCTATAGTTATGTTGATATTATGTTTTAGTTGTCTGCCGTCTATAGTTATGTTGATGTTATATTTTAGTTTCTGCCGTCTAAATTTATGTTGGTGGTAGATGGTGTTGTTGGAGCTGCCTACACGTAGTGCCGGTTATGGTCCCCACACCACGATGGCAGGCAGAGGGTCTCATGTACAGAGACAATGTTGCCGCGTCACCACATGTAAAGGTTGGACTTCAAATTAATGAATGAACAACAAGATTTCTTTACAACATTATAACGCTTATTCATACCTTCTTGTACTTGTCCAGACTGCTGGACTGACCGAGGAGAGCCTAACGGCTACCTCTGACTACACCTACTGATTGACTCTACTCTACTAAACGTTGTGTGTTCTTCTGCTCAGATTATGATATTCTCCGTTCACCGTTGAGGCTCTCCCAGGCTTATATACCCCCTTATTATCTATCCCATGATTCTTCCTTCAACCAATCAAATTCTGTCTCCTAGTTACTACATATTACGTCATCTCGCTCACTCTTCTAGAAATGCAGACCGCACCATCTTGAACTTACGCACCCATGTTATCTTTCCCCGTTTGCACACCTTCTACTATATTCTGGTTCACTACTACTTTACTATTACAACAATGGCTGCGATCTCCGACTCGTACAGTCACTGCCAAGAAGGAAAGGAATGGCAAACTACCTTCTTATATTGCCGAGAATAATCATGTCAAAACACAATTTTACATCTACAGCTAACGATGTTAATGGGGACTCCACAGCCACCTTGTCCGGTAGGGAGTGTCATGTGCTACAGGTGACACCCGATCATTATCAAGCTGCTGTATGTAAGATAAAAAAAATAAAGAGACACTAGCAATAGGAACTTGGAACATTAGATCAGCATTCCAGGTTGGCAAACTAGAAAACATCAGCCAAGAAATGAAGAGAATGAAATTGAACATCTTGGGACTGTGTGGAATGAGATGGAAAGGAGCAGGATTATTAAAACGCGACAGTGGAAATGTAATTTACTCTGGGGTAACCACGCACGAAAGAGGAATAGGCGTTTATGTTAGATAAAGAAAGAAGCAAAACATTGAAAGAATTTTGGCCAGTATCAGACAGAATTCTGCTAGTAAAATTGAGAGGTAGACCAATGGATATCAATAAAATTCAAGCTTATGCACCAACAAGTAATAGCGAAGAAGAACACATTTGACACTTTTTATAACGAGCTAGAGATGACCATGGAACAGTGTGCATCCCATGAAATAACTATTATATTAGGGGATTTCAATGCAAAGGTAGGAACAGCTAAAGTGCAAAATGTGACTGGGGGACATGGCCTTGGAGAGACGAATGACAGAGGGATAGATTGATAGATTGGCAAAGACACATGAAATGATTATAGGTAACACCTGGTTCAAACAACACCCATCACTGGTGCCATGAAATCTACACCTATCAAGACTCTAGAAACAGTAACAGGTTTACAGCCCTTAGATGACAGACGGGTCACTAAAGTATTGTAACAAGCGGAGAAATATAGAAGGCTCCTTAGCCACCCCATGCACCAAAGAATAACTGGTTCCGGAATTGTACGACTAAAGAGGAGCAACTTCGCTGCAATTGCCAATGAACAAACTACTGGAGACCCAGTACTTTCCCAAACAATATCGAAACCCTTGGGCCCATCTGATATGTCTCCTCATGGAAAACATAAAACACCAGAACGTAAGGAAAATATAACAGGAATCATGAACAAAGGCACCCAATCAGACACAGAAAGAAAACACGTAAGAGAAAAACACATACACGATACCTACCCACATGACTCTTGGTCCCACACATACACAGATGGCTCTGCTACAAATGCCACCAGAAATGGAGGGGGAGGTGTGTTCTTGACGCTGAATAATCAGGACGAGATCACCAAGTCAATAGCTACTGGAAAATTCTCAAACAACGTTAAAGAAGAAACTGAGGCCATCAGAGATGCTACAACACTGGCTACTCAACACAAAAATAAAATAATATGCACAACATATTGGTGATTCTGACTGATGCACCGTCAGTACTATTATCTCTAAAAATCCCCCCAAACAATGAACTCGATGACTTGAGAACAACACTGGACCAACTATGCAATAACTTCCAGAGAGTAGTCATTCAGTGGATACCATCACACTGTAATATACAAGGGAACGAACGCGCAGACAAATTAGCGAAAGAGGGAGGGAGATTACCACAAGAGAACCATCCGCTCAGTTATGATGAAGCCAAATCCATCCTCAAGGGTCAGTTCCATGAAAAATGGAAACATGAACACCCAAAGCATAACGAGAGTGACGGATACCACCAACTATCAAGGAGGGATCAAGTCATCATACTTCGCCTACGCACTGGCCACAATAGAATGTGAAATCACATGTTCACCAAATTCAAAATAGATACAACCAGCTTATGCCACTGTACACTGGACAATATGACTACAAAACATGTTCTACAGGATTACCCCCAGCACACAGACCTGAGAAAAGCAATGTGGTCCACACCCACCTCCCTGGAAGATAAACTATATGGGGCAATCGAATCACTTAAACAGACAGCTGACTTCATGAGAGAGTCTGGAATCCTACTCTGATTTAGTCTTGATCGCAGAGAGAGAGAGAGAGAGAGAGAGAGTGAGAGAGAGAGAGAGAAATACCCTAGGCGACTGTGGACATGGCATAGCCCAGACAAAAATGTACACAATCAAATTGATTTTATACTGGTATATAGAGGATTAAGCAACATACAAAGAATTAGACAACAAAGTGAAAAGTTCAGCAAGAAGAGATACAAGAGCTTATATAGACAACTTGGCAGAGAAAGCAGAGACAGCTGCAATTACAGGAGACAGCAGAACTCTTTATACTGTACAAAAGATGCTGACAAACACCTATACATCCAGTGGAACACCAATTCTAGACAAATCTGGATTAATGCTAACAACAAGCGCACACATAAAAGCCCGTTGAGTGGAACACTTCAAAGAAATTCTTAACCGTCCACTACCCCACAGTTTAATAGATTTTGAAGCTGAAACACCAGCAGCAGAATTAGATGTAAATTTAGATGACTTCACCTTGAGCGAAATAGAGACCTCCTTAAAGCATATGACAAATAACAAGGCTGCTGGAGAAGATAGGTTAACAGCTGAGATCCTCAAGGCAATTGATAGCCATAATTTAATACATCTCCAAAAAATGTTCAACATCATTTGGAGAACAGAGAAGACGCCTCATAAATGGAAAAAAGGAATCATTGTTAAGATTCCAAAAAGGGCAATCTTAGAGATTGTAACAACTGGAGAGGCGTGACACTTTTGTCAGTTGCCTCAAAGTTATTCTGCAAAATCATCCTAAATAGAATCAAGGATTCAATAGATACAGTAATGCGTGAAGAACAGGCTGGGTTTAGAAAAGGGAGAAGCTGTCTTGACCACATTTTCACTCTACGACTTATATTGGAGGAACACATTGAAAAGCAAAAACCTTTTGTACTTAACTTCATCGACTTCAAAAAAGCATTTGACAGCATTCATAGAGATTCTTTGTGGAAAATTCTGAAGCAATATGGTTTACCATAAAAAATCATAAATATTATCAAAGACATGTATGATGGTTACACATGTGCAGTTCGAACAGAGGAAGGACTGAGCGAATGTTTCCCAATAGAAACTGGGGTTAAACAAGGATGTATTTTATCGCCCTTGTTATTTGGAGTTGTTATGGACTTCATAATGAAGAAATACTGCACTGGTAATAAAGGCATCGAATGGATACAAGGAGACCATTTGGAGGACCTCGACTTTGCTGATGACATAGTCCTCATCAGCAGTCAGATAAAAACGATGCAGGAAAACACAAATGAACTATCATCAATAGCCAGCAAAATTGGATCAATCATGAAAAGATTAAAGTCATGAAAAGCTTAATTCCAACAGGTGACAAACTATACATGGAAAACAAACCAGTGGAAGAAATCGATCACTTTATCTATCTTGGAAGTCACATTGATTGGGAAGGGGATACAAGCAAAGAAATTAGAATCAGAATAGCTAAAGCAGCAATGTCTTTCAGAAGCCTTGAAAAGTTGTGGAAATCAAAACTCATCAGCACAAACACAAAACTTAGGCTATTCAAATCAAATGTACTATCAACCCTTACGTATGCTTGTGAAAGCTGGAAAACAACAAGAGACATAGAAACAAAGTTGAACGCATTCGAAAATAAATGTCTAATGAAAATACTTGGTATAGCGTGGAACGAATTCAAAACAAACGAGGAAATGAGAGAAATCGCCAATCAACCACTAATATCTTCAGTAATAAAGAAAAGACGATGGTCATACGTTGGACATGTGATGAGAAGAGATAATAACCGAATAGCAAAGCAAGCCCTCATATGGGAAACAACAGGTAAGAGAAAAAGATGAAGACCCATGGAGACACTGAGAAGAGCATTGAGGAGAGAGGCAAGACCAGCATGATTCGGCTCCCTCAATGAGATAGAGCTGCTTGCACAGAACAGAGACAAATGGCGAGATTTGATAAAATATCTTTAAAAGAAAACTGCTGGAACAAAAATTCAGATAGGAAAAGGTATATCTTGGTCTACGCCCTACGGGCCGGCTACGGCTCGAAACATCAATAGATAGATAGATAGATAGATGGATAGATTAGATAGATAGATAGATAGATGGATAGATAGATAGATAGATAGATAGATAAATAGATAGATAAATAGATAGATAGATGGATGGATGGATGGATGGATGGATGGATGGATGGATCGATGGATGGATGGATGGATGGATGGATGGATGGATAGATAGATAGATAGATAGATAGATAGATAGATAGATAGATAGATAGATAGATAGATAGATAGATAGATAGATAGATAGATAGATAGATAGATAGATAGATAGATAGATAGATAGATAGATAGATAGAGAGGATTAAGGGATGGGCTAACATCTGTTAAAACAAGGCCAGGAGCAGATTGCAATTATAGTCATGTATCAGTAGTTGGAAAGATAAGAATAACACTGTGGAAGACACAAAAATCCCCAAGAAATATGAAATTAGAACTAGATATGCTTAGAGTAGATAGACAGATGAGTGATAAGTACAGCGCGATAGTACAAAATAAACATAATTCTATTGAGAAAATACGGGACATCCAGGAGCAGTGGGAAATGCTCAAACAATCGATTCAACAAACATCAAAAGAAGTAATACCAGTGACTAAAAGAATCAACAAAAAGAAATGGATGACAGAAGAAATATTAGAACTAATGGACGAAAGACGAAAACATAAGAAAGAAGAACGGACATACAAAATATTGCACAAAGAGATCCAAAACAAATGCAGAGAAGCAAAGGAAGGATGGTTAAAGCAGAAATGTGAAGAAATGGAAAAACAACAAAAGAAAGACTCAAAATTTATGCACAATCAGTTAAATGAATTAACAGGAAGAAAAGAAGTCAAAGTTTCAGGATGTGTGAAATCAAAGGAAGGAAATATAATAATGGGACAGGAGAAGACAATAGAAAGATGGACAGAATATATCAGTCAACTCTATGATGATGAAAGACCAGAGCTAAACAATTCAAACAAAGACACAGGACCACCAATAATGCAGAGGGAAGTGGAGGACGCAATTCAACACATGAAAAGAGGCAAAGCTCCAGGTCCTGACAATATAACAATTGAAGAGATAAATGCATTAGGAGAGCTGGGAGTACAAGTCATAACAAGACTACTCAATGACATATATAACACTGGACACATACCTGAAGATCTACTAAAATCTATCTTTGTAGCCATACTGAAGAAGTCAGGAGCCACTGATTGTGAAGACCACCGCACTATTAGTCTCATGAGCTATATGACGAAAATTTACTAAGAATCGTCATGAGACGCGTAAGGAACAAAATAAAACCAGAAATAAGTAGGGACATTGTGGATTTGCGGAAGGAAAGGGCACCAATAATGCAATATACATCTTAAGAACATTGATAGAAAGATCTATAGAGGTAAAGAAAGATCTATATATGTGCTTTATAGACTACATGAAAGCATTTGACAAGGTGAAGCATGTGGAAATAATCAATATGCTGGAGAAATTAAACATTGATGGCAAGGATCTACGAATCATAAAAAAAAACATGTACTGGCAACAAACAGCAGCTATACGAATTAACAACCAAACAGGACAATTCCAATTTATAAAACAAGGAGTCAGACAAGGCTGTGTTCTGTCACCGGATTTGTTTTCACTTTACAGCGAACATATTATGAGATCAATAGTAGACAAAAAAGGAATTGAAGTCAACGGTCACAACATAAATAATTTGTGATATGTGGATGACACAGTCTTAATAGCAGAGACAGAGAATGAACTACAAGAAATGATAGACATAATAGTAAAAGAAAGCAACAAGAAAGGTCTCAGTCTGAATAGTAAGAAAATAGAAGTAACGGTCATATTGAAAAATCAATCATCACCATCATGCAGCATAAAAATAAACAGGATAAGTCTGAAACAAGTGCAACGTTTCAAATACTTGGGCACAATAATAACATCTGATGGGAGATGTACCACAGAAATAAAAAATCAGAAAGCCCAGTCCAAAATAGCATTTCAGAAAATGAAAAATATCTTATGCGGCAAATCTATGTCAATAGAAGAGAGAAAGAGAGTTCATCGGTGCTATATAGAACCAATTCTGACCTATGGAAGCGAATCATGGACAATAGACAAACAAATGAAAAGACGATTAGAGGCCACAGAGATGGGATTTCTCAGAAGAATGTTGAAAGTTCCCTGGACATAAACAAGAAAAAAACAATGAAGAAATTCTCAAAGAGGCCAACACAGAAAGGCAGCTCCTAAAAAATATCTGAAAGAAACAATCAACATTTTTCGGGCACATCATGAGAAGAGGAAAGTTGGAATACTTGGTTTCAACTGGCAAAATAAAAGGAAAGAGAGATCGCAAACATCAAAGAGAGAAAATACTGGATAGCTTGGTGTCATGGCATGGAAAACAGTCAACAACAGAACTGATACGATGCACTGTGGATAGAAGATTGTGGAGGGACATGATCGCATACGCCAACCGTGTATGGTACATGATGATGATGATAGTTATGTTTTAGTTGTCTGCAGAATAAAATATTAGTAATGGCAGGACAAAATCACTAACATAGAATTATGGAAAAGTACCAGTCAAATTCCAGTGGATGAAGAGATACAGCGAAGACGATGGCGCTGTGTAGGACACACACATAGTGGAAACCAACTGAGAGAACATTACATGACAGGCCCTATTTTGGAATCCCCAGGAGAAGAGACTAAGAGGAAGACCAAAGTATTCTTGGAGAAGTAGATGTAAGCAGAGATGAAGATGTTAGGGAAGACATTGAATGATTTTAAAAGGATGTCAAGAAACAGAACGGCTTGTAAAGTGTTTGTTGAAGACCTATGCTCCACACGTTACTGAAAGTGTTTGTTGAAGATCTATGCTCCACGCGTTGCTGAAAGTGTTTATTGAAGACCAATTCTCCACGCGTCGCTGAAAGTGTTTATTGAAGACCAATTCTCCACACGTCGCTGAAAGTGTTTATTGAAGACCAATTCTCCACACGTTGCTGAAAGTGTTTATTGAAGACCATTTCTCCACACGTTGCTGAAAGTGTTTATTGAAGACCAATTCTCCACACGCTGCTGAAAGTGTTTATTGAAGACCAATTCTCCACACGTTGCTGAAAGTGTTTATTGAAGACCAATTCTCCACACGTTGCTGAAAGTGTTTATTGAAGACCAATTCTCCACACGTTGCTGAAAGTGTTTATTGAAGACCAATTCTCCACACGTTGCTGAAAGTGTTTGTTGAAGACCTATGCTCCACAGGGAGCTGAAAGGAAGAAGAAGAACGTATCAGTTTCTTTAGCTCCTCAGAAACATGCACATACAGGGTCTGACAGTCCGCATATAATTGAACATATAACTTTGAAATGATTTCTTTCCAGGTCCAGGAATCGGCAACAAGCATAGATTTAGACAAAAGAGATCTGCAGAAGAGGGATAGGAAAATCACAGATGAAGAGTGGGCGAATTTGTGGGCGTATGTCCAAAAACTTCGAGAAAAAAATAAACAAATTTCTAGCAGTAAGTTTAAAACTATTTTTCGTTTCACTAGAAGAAACGATCAAGAAACCATTAAAGAGATCCTCAAATTTGATACAACAGAAAAAAACAACAACGAATGTGAAGGGGTAAAAAAAAATCGTGACTGAGTTAAAGCTGATAAAAGAGAGAACATAAAAAAGCGACTACAATTTCGACCTCATAATTACACGCAGAATATCTCTCTCTCTCTCTCTCTCTCTCTCTCTCTCTCTCTCTCTCTCTGTCTCTCTCTCTGCGATCAGGACTCAATCAGAGTAGGATTCCAGACTCTCACATGAAGTCAGCTGTCTGGTCAAGTGTATTGATTGACCCAACAGACAGAACATCACAATTCGAGTCTACCAGATCCACTCTGATTGAACACCCGTTAAAACGTTGCACTGTGTTCTGCGCCAGTGGCCCAGTGCATCAGATTTCAGCCAGTATTTTATTCAGGTTTGTTTCCTTAGCCTTTGATTGTCCCCAATCTTCCTGCAAGGCAGCAGATTGCCTTTTCTGTAGGGGGATTCTGCTCTTAGATGGTCGGCCCTCCCAAGTTTACGAGCACCATCTGCCCGAGTCACTAGAGGTGACTAACACAGACATGCACACACAAAGATATGAGATGTGACTAACACAGACATGCACACAGCGATACGAGGCATGATTAACACTGACACACATCAAGATATGAGATATGACTAACATAAACATGTGACACAAAGATAAGAGATATGGATGACATAGATATGCACACACAAAGATATGACATATGACTAACATAGACATGTTTACAAAGATATGTGATATGACTGACATAGACATGCACACACAAAGATATGACACATGCCTAACATAGCTATGCACACAAAGATATGAGATGTGCCAAACACAGAAATGCACAAACAAAGATATGAGATATGACTAACATAAACATGCACTTAAGATATGAGATATCACTAACACAAACATGCACACACAAAGATATGACACATGACTAACATATACACACTAAGATATGAGATATGACTAAACACAGACACACATAAAGATATAAGATATGACTAACATGACACACACAAAGATATGAGCCATGGCTAGCACACACACACACACACAAGCTAAGATATGAGCCATGGCTAGCACAGAAACACATTAAGATATGAGCCATGGCTTCACGGAAACACACCAAGATATGAACCATGTCTAGCACATAAATACATTAAGATATGAGCCATGGCTAGCACAGAAACACACTAAGATAAGAGCCATGGCTAGCACAAGAAACACATTAAGATATGAGCCATGGCTTCACGGAAACACACCAAGATATGAACCATGTCTAGCACATAAATACATTAAGATATGAGCCATGGGTAGCACGGATATACAGTAAGATATAAACCATGACCAACACATACACCCACTAAGATATGAACCATGGCCAGCACATACACCCACTAAGATATGAACCATGGCCAGCACAGACACACACTAAGATATGAACCATGGCCAGCACAGACACCCACTAAGATATGAACCATGGCCAACACATACACCCACTAAGATATGAACCATGGCCAGCACATACACCCACTAAGATATGAACCATGGCCAGCACATATACCCACTAAGATATTAACCATGGCCAGCACATACACCCACTAAGATATGAACCATGGCCAACACATACACCCACTAAGATATGAACCATGGCCAGCACATACACCCACTAAGATATGAACCATGGCCAGCACATACACCCACTAAGATATGAACCATGGCCAGCACATACACCTACTAAGATATGAACCATGGCCAGCACATACACCCACTAAGATATGAACCATGGCCAGCACATACACCCACTAAGATATGAACCATGGCCAGCACATACACCCACTAAGATATGAACCATGGCCAGCACATACACCCACTAAGATATGAACCATGGCCAGCACAGACACACACTAAGATATGAACCATGGCCAGCACAGACATCCACTAAGATATGAACCATGGCCAACACATACACCCACTAAGATATGAACCATGGCCAGCACATACACCCACTAAGATATGAACCATGGCCAGCACATACACCGACTAAGATATCAGCTACGACTAGCACGGATATACACTGAGATTCAAGAGAAGCAGAAGAGGAGGTAGAAGAGCAGCGATCGCGAAAGGTATTCAAATGCTGGGTTTGTTGTAGTCGGCAGACTCTTCTTAACGTGGGAATCATCGACATACGAGACGCAGACCCCGGTTAACTGTCACAGGTTCCGTTAAAACCGTTGTCTGGAGATTTGCTAGATCCACTCTGATTGAACACCCGTTAAAACATTGCACTGTGTTCTGCGCCAGTGGCCCATTGCATCAGATTTCAGCCAGCATTTTATTCAGGTTTGTCTTTCCTTAGCCTTTGATTGTCCCAATCTTCATGCAAGGAAGCAGATTGTCTTTTCTGTAGGGGGATTCTGCTCATAGATGGTCGACCCTCCCATGTTTACGAGCACCATCTGCCCGAGTCACTAGAGGCGACTAACACAGACATGCACACAGCGATACGAGGCATGATTAACACTGACACACATCAAGATATGAGATATGACTAACATAGACATACTAAAAAAATATGACACTTGACTAACATAGACATGCACACAAAGATATGAGATATGAATGATATAGATATGTACACACAAAGATATGACACATGACTAACATAGACATGCGCACAAAGATATGACACATGACTAACACGGACACACACCAAGATATGAGATATGACTAGCACACACACACACACACACACACACACACACACACACACACACACACACACAGCTAAGATATGAGCCATGGCTAGCACAGAAACACATTAAGATATGAGCCATGGCTTCACGGAAACACACCAAGATATGAACCATATCTAGCACATAAATACATTAAGATATGAGCCATGGGTAGCACGAATATACTAAGATATGAACCATGGCCAGCACATACACCCACTAAGATATGAGCCATGGGTAGCACGGATATACACTAAGATATGAACCATGGCCAACACAGACACACACTAAGATATAAATCATGGCCAGCCCAGACACACACTAAGATATGAATCATGGCCAGCCCAGACACACACTAAGATATAAATCATGGCCAGCCCAGACACACACTAAGATATGAATCATGGCCAGCCCAGACACACACTAAGATATGAATCATGGCCAGCCCAGACACACACTAAAATATGAACCACGGCCAGCACAGACACACACTAAGATAAAAATCATGACCAGCCCAGACACACACTAAGATATGAACCATGGCCAGCACAGACACACACTAAGATATGAATCATGGCCAGCCCAGACACACACTAAGATATGAACCAGGGCAGCACAGACACACACTAAGATATGAATCATGGCCAGCCCAGACACACACTAAGATATAAATCATGGCCAGCCCAGACACACACTAAGATATGAACCATGGCCAGCACAGACACACTAAGATATAAATCATGGCCAGCCCAGACACACACTAAGATATCAGCTACGACTAGCACGGATATACACTGAGATTCAAGAGAAGCTGAAGAGGAGGTAGAAGAGCAGCGATCGCGAAAGGTATTCATATGCTTGAGTTTGTTGTAGTTGGCAGACTCTTCTTAACGTGGGAATCATCGACATACGAGACGCAGGCCCCGGTTAACTGTTCACATGTGTCGTAACAGTTGTCCGGACATTTGAGAGTACAGTCTGACCCATAGTACGTTTCCTTGCACGTTCAATCTGCACTTTCTGGGTCACATATGATGTCACAGCCATCAGAACACGTCTGTTCGTACTGTAGCCCAGAATTACCATCGGGACAAGTGTCATTACAGGTATAGCCAGAATGTTTACATTGTGGGCATTTTCCGGATTTTACCTCACATAAAGGACAAACACTGATACAAGACCTGGAGCAGTCGTGTCCATAGATCCCATGTGAACAGTTGCCGTAACTCGTACCGGCGATGACGTTGCAGCCTTTGCTACACCCACCACACACTTCACAAAATAACCCGTCCAGACAACAGGTGTCTGTAAATGTTTGCACCTCACACACCGTCAGTGCACTGTCGGCTTGCGAAATGGTCGGCGAGAACTCAATCTTAATGTGTGCCATTGGCGTTTGTGTGGTGACTACAATAGTGTTCATAGAAACATTAGGGTATGATATATCATTATACTGGAACACTACGCCGCCACTGTCAGATAAAGCCTGTAGAGTGGCATTATTTACCCGAATCATAGTGCTAGCTCGATGATAGATTCGAATGGTGTGAATCTACTGGGGCGTGGCAAAGTTAAGGTAACACTAAACAGGATTGGTTCCACTTCTCAATTTTGTGAGTGTGTGCAGTCATTGTCATAGAGATTGGTCTTTGTTTTGCCATTAACTGCGACCTCTGGTCCACATCCGTCTCCTGTATAACAAGCATTAAATGTGTCGGTCTGGTTTGTGTTCTGTTTGAGAGCCACATTCCGACCCCCGCCAATGTAGATGGAGCAGATATTTGGAACTATCACCCCTTCAATCCGTAACTTGTTGATCAGACCAGTCCCAGAGCATAAGACATAAATCTCGTGCTGACTAACTACAAACCTTGATTTATTGTTACATGAGGTAGAACCATTTAGTTTTACCGTGAAACTGTCCGGATAGTTAAATCATTCACATAAATCCCAAACTAGGAGAACGGTAAAGATTGATTGAGAGTTGCCTCAACTGATGTAGAATCTGTGTCCGGATTACATGTGATGTCGGAAGTGATTACATGTGATGAAGGTAGGCTCAGATTTTGGAGTGTATTTGTACACGAGATCCAAGTACTGACACTGGGGTCCGAAATATTCGTGCTGACAACTGTCATTGTTTGGGCATGTTCCTGTAGTTTTGTCACAAACTGAGTCATTATAGCAGTGACATTGTAACGTACAATTTGCCCCAAACCAACCGTCTGCACAAGTTAGGTCATTAGCTTCCA
This sequence comes from Megaustenia siamemsis, assembly GCA_032433765.1. Taxonomy (NCBI): domain Eukaryota; kingdom Metazoa; phylum Mollusca; class Gastropoda; order Stylommatophora; family Ariophantidae; genus Megaustenia; species Megaustenia siamemsis. The sequence goes on from JAVIAB010000104.1 coordinate 1,655,253, forward strand.
AGGCCGCGAACGAAGCCAGCAGAATAAAGACTTGATCTACAGCGATGATTAACGAACTGTGTACACACATTTATTATCAAACCCGTGATTACATTTCTAAAAATCCGCCAACTCGCTGTGATAACAGATAGCGTGAAGTTCTCTAACAGAATGAGACAAACCGTTGGAGACAAGCAAAGTCAACATGGCTCAAACGCAAACAAGCGTCCATCTTCACGTAGAATATAAATATTCTAGGAAGTCTAGTAACAAGCGACAATTCACAAACAGCACAAATAGACTCAAGATACAACAAAGCTTGTCAAATCATTGGACAGCTATCACCACTATTGTCCAACCAGGAAATAACTATAGAGGCACTCTACAATACAATCTTCATCCCAACGTTGTGCTACCAATGCCAGACCTGGACCCTAGATGCAAGAACAATAAGAAAATAACCTCTACAGAGATTAAATGTGTTAGACGAATGATAGGAAACAGTCTGAGAGATAAGATCAGAAATGAAGAACTGAGAAAAAAAAAGCCAGGAATAGCCCCCGACATAGAATATATAAAAAAAAAAACAATAGATAAAATGGTTTGGCCACGCTATAAGAAGAGTGATCAAAACACAACACAACGAGCCTTCAGTAAACGTTGTGAGAACACCAGACCCAAGGGCCGACAACGAAAAAGATGGATTGACGGAATATTAGAAACACAAGGCAACATAACAGCAGCAGAGTTCAACAGAAGAGCAAAATACCGCAAATTATATCTCCCCTCGACGCTGAAAGGTAAATGAGGAAGGAAAGAAGATGGAAAAAAAAAAAGAATCACACGTACCGGAAATTTAAAATGACATAAATGCGGACTGGCTGATCACATACTTCAAGACTGTATTAAATATAGTAGACAGGAAAATACATAAATACACGGCTAAAGGAAAAACCAAGTGGGGTACAGCAAGAAAAAAAATCAGTAAAATGTATACAAAACCCATTATGAAATTAGGTAATACTTCAGGCGAACGAAAGAAGAAAATTGATTGTAAGATCAACAAAAGACAACACAAAAACGTTAAGACTTTGCAGTAAATACAGCGTCCAAAAAAAGAATAATGCTGTTTTCCAATAAAATATTATCGGCCCATCTAATGTGAAATAAGGATCCTTTTTGTACCAAAGATAAAGTAATATCTCACAGTTTTTATTTTAAATCTTACCTGACAAAGATTCAATATGGCCGTCCTTTGTGTCACGGCAGGTGTCTAGTCGATAGTCCATTTCCTCCCATACTCCACACGTATTCTACAGCACAAGATACTTTCTGTTGTTTTGTGGGCGCCATCTTGGAACATCTGTGTATGGGCGAGTTGTCTGGTATTTCAACTTAAACTTTTGTGTTCATTTACAATCGGTGCACCTTACAAGACTCTGCAATCACTGGAATAGAATTGTTTAACATGGAACAGAATATAAACAACATCAAGCTCAGATCTAACATCAGATTGTTGGGATCCCTCGTTCAATTCTATCTTCCCACACGCATGAGCAACATTACAACAAATGTCGTCTTGGCTACAAAAGAACTACTCAATTACAACAAATGTAGTCTTGGCTACAAAAGAACTACTCAGTTACAACAAATGTCGTCTTGGCTACAATAGAACTACTCAGTTACAACAAATGTCGTGTTGGCTACAATAGAAATATTCAGTTACAACAAATGTCATCTTGGTTACAATTCAACTACTCAGTTAAACAAATGTCATCTTGGCTACAATTCAACTACTCAGTTGCAATAAATGTCATCTTGGCTACAATTCAACTACTCAGTTGCAATAAATATCGTCTTGGCTACAATAGAACTACTCAATTACAACAAATACCGTGTTGCCTACAACAGAACTACTAATTTACAATAAATGTCGTGTTGGCTAAAATATAACTACTCAGTTATAAATATGTCGTGTTGACTACAATAGAACTACTCAGTTACAACAAATGTCGTCTTGGCTTCAACAAAACTACTCAGTTACAACAAATGTCATCTTGGCTACAAGAACTACTCTGTTACAACAAATTTCGTTTTGGCTACAGAACTCGTCAGTTACAACAAATATCAACTTGGCTACAATAGAACTACTCTGTTACAACAAATTTCGTCTTGACTACAACAGAACTCGTCAGTTACAACAAATATCATCTTGGCTACAAGAACTACTCTGTTACAACAAATTTCGTTTTGGCTACAGAACTCGTCAGTTACAACAAATATCAACTTGGCTACAATAGAACTCGTCAGTTACAACAAATGTCATCTTGGCTACAAGAACTACTCTGTTACAACAAATTTCGTTTTGGCTACAGAACTCGTCAGTTACAACAAATATCAACTTGGCTACAATAGAACTCGTCAGTTACAACAAATGTCATCTTGGCTACAAGAACTACTCTGTTACAACAAATTTCGTCTTGACTACAACAGAACTCGTCAGTTACAACAAATATCAACTTGGCTGCAATAGAACTTCTCAGCAAAAAATGTCGTTTGGGCTACAAAAGAACTACAGAGTTACAACAAATACCGTGTTTGTTAAAATATTACTACTCAGTTACAAAAAAATGTCGTGTTGGCTACAATAGAACTCCTCAGTTAAAACAAATTGTCGTGTTGGCTACAACAGAACTCCGCAGTTACAACAAATATCGTCTTGGCTACATTAGATATACTCAGTTACAACAAATATTGTCTTGGCTACAATAGAACTACTCAGTTACAATAAATGCCGTGTTGGCTAAAATATAACTACTCAGTTACAACAAATATCGTGTTGGCTACAATAGAACTGCACACTTAAAACAAAAGTCGTCTTGGCTACAATAGAACTACTCAGTTACAACAAATTTCGTGTTTGCTACTACAGAATTATTCATTTACAACAAAAGTCGTGTTAGCTAGAACAGAACTACTAACTTACAACAATGTTCTGTTTTCTGGAAACAAAACGTCTCAGTTACAGCAGAAGTCGTGTTGGCTAAAATAGAACTACTCAGTAACAACAAATGTCGTTTTTAGTACAGCAAAACTACTCAATTATGAAAAATGTAATGTTTACTGCAGTAGAACTACTCAGTAATAAAGAATGTCGTTTTGGTTACAACTAACGTCATGTAGGCTACAACAAATATCGTGTTGGCTACCACAAAAGTCATGTTGGCTACAACAAATTTTGTGCTTGCTACAACAAAATGTAGTGTTGGCTACAACAAAATGTAGTGTTGGCTACAACAAAAGTCGTGTTGGCTATAACAAAAGTCGTGTTGGCTATAACAAATGTCGTGTTGGCTGTAACAAAAGTCGATTTCGCTACAATGGAATTGCTTAGTTGCAGCAAACGTCGTGTTGGCTGCAACAAAAGTCGTGTTGGCTATAACAAAAGTCGTGTTGGCTACAACAAATGTCGTGTTGGCTGTAACAAATGTCGTGTTGGCTACAACAAATGTGTTGGCTGTAACAAAAGTCGTGTTGGCTACAACAAAAGTGGTGATGGCTTGAACAAATGTGTTGGCTACAACAAATGTCGTTTTGTCTGCAATAGAGAACGACTCAATTCCAACAAATGTCGTGTTGGTTACAACATAAGTCGTTTTTGCTACAACAATAGCCGTGTTGGCTACAATAGAGAACTACTCAGTTACAACAAATGTCGTGTTTGTTACAACAAATGTCGTTTTAGCTACAGCAAAAGTTGTGTTGGTTTCAACAAATGTCGTGTTGGCTACAACATAAGTCGTTTTTGCTACAACAATAGCCGTGTTGGCTACAATAGATAACTACGCAGTTACAACAAATGTCGTGGTGGCTACAACAAAAGTCGTGTTGGCTACAACAAAGGTCGAGATGGCTACAATAGAGAACTGCTCAGTTACAACAAATGCCATCGTGGTTACAATAAATGTCTTTATGGATACAGACAAAAGCCGTGTTAGCTACAATAGAGAACTATTCAGTTACAACAATTGTCGCGTTTGTTACAACAAATGTCGTGTTGCCTACAACAAAAGTCGTGTTGGCTACAACAAACCCGTGTTTACTACAATAGAGAAATACTCATTTACAAGAAATGTCTTTTTGGTTACAGCAAAAGTGATTTTGGCTACAATAGAGAACTACTCAGGTACAACAAATGTCGTATTGGCTACAACAAAATTCGTGTTAATACAACAAAAGTCGTGTTGGCTACAACAAAAGTCATGTTGTTACAAGAAAAGTCGTGTTGGTTAAAAAAAAAATGTCGTTTTGTCTACAACAAAATTCGTGTTGGTTATAACAAAAGTCGTGTTGGCTACAACAAATGTGTTGGCTACAATAGAATTCGTGTTGGTTATAACAAATGTGTTGGCTACAACAAAATTCGTGTTGGTTATAACAAAAGTCGTGTTGGCTACAACAAAATTCGTGTTGGTTATAACAAAAGTCGTGTTGGCTACAACAAATGTGTTGGCTACAACAAAATTCGTGTTGGTTATAACAAAAGTCGTGTTGGCTACAACAAAATTCGTGTTGGTTATAACAAAAGTCGTGTTGGCTACAACAAAATTCGTGTTGGTTATAACAAAAGTCGTGTTGGCTACAACAAAATTCGTGTTGGTTATAACAAAAGTCGTGTTGGCTACAACAAATGTGTTGGCTACAACAAAATTCGTGTTGGTTATAACAAAAGTCGTGTTGGCTACAACAAAATTCGTGTTGGCTACAACAAATGTGTTGGCTACAATAGAATTCGTGTTGGTTATAACAAAAGTCGTGTTGGCTACAACAAAATTCGTGTTGGTTATAACAAAAGTCGTGTTGGCTACAACAAATGTGTTGGCTACAATAGAATTCGTGTTGGTTATAACAAATGTGTTGGCTACAACAAAATTCGTGTTGGTTATAACAAATGTGTTGGCTACAATAGAATTCGTGTTGGTTATAACAAATGTGTTGGCTACAATAGAATTCGTGTTGGTTATAACAAATGTGTTGGCTACAACAAAATTCGTGTTGGTTATAACAAATGTGTTGGCTACAACAAAATTCGTGTTGGTTATAACAAATGTGTTGGCTACAACAAAATTCGTGTTGGTTATAACAAATGTGTTGGCTACAATAGAATTCGTGTTGGTTATAACAAATGTGTTGGCTACAACAAAATTCGTGTTGGTTATAACAAATGTGTTGGCTACAACAAATGTGTTGGCTACAATAGAATTCGTGTTGGTTATAACAAATGTGTTGGCTACAACAAAATTCGTGTTGGTTATAACAAATGTGTTGGCTACAACAAAATTCGTGTTGGTTATAACAAATGTGTTGGCTACAATAGAATTCGTGTTGGTTATAACAAATGTGTTGGCTACAACAAAATTCGTGTTGGTTATAACAAATGTGTTGGCTACAACAGAATTCGTGTTGGTTATAACAAATGTGTTGGCTACAACAAAATTCGTGTTGGTTATAACAAATGTGTTGGCTACAACAAAATTCGTGTTGGTTATAACAAATGTGTTGGCTACAACAAAATTCGTGTTGGTTATAACAAATGTGTTGGCTACAACAAAATTCGTGTTGGTTATAACAAATGTGTTGGCTACAACAAAATTCGTGTTGGTTATAACAAATGTGTTGGCTACAACAAAATTCGTGTTGGTTATAACAAATGTGTTGGCTACAACAAAATTCGTGTTGGTTATAACAAATGTGTTGGCTACAACAAAATTCGTGTTGGTTATAACAAATGTGTTGGCTACAACAAAATTCGTGTTGGTTATAACAAATGTGTTGGCTACAACAAAATTCGTGTTGGTTATAACAAATGTGTTGGCTACAACAAAATTCGTGTTGGTTATAACAAATGTGTTGGCTACAACAAAATTCGTGTTGGTTATAACAAATGTGTTGGCTACAACAAAATTCGTGTTGGTTATAACAAATGTGTTGGCTACAACAAAATTCGTGTTGGTTATAACAAATGTGTTGGCTACAACAAAATTCGTGTTGGTTATAACAAATGTGTTGGCTACAACAAAATTCGTGTTGGTTATAACAAATGTGTTGGCTACAACAAAATTCGTGTTGGTTATAACAAATGTGTTGGCTACAACAAAATTCGTGTTGGTTATAACAAATGTGTTGGCTACAACAAAATTCGTGTTGGTTATAACAAATGTGTTGGCTACAACAAAATTCGTGTTGGTTATAACAAATGTGTTGGCTACAACAAAATTCGTGTTGGTTATAACAAATGTGTTGGCTACAACAAAATTCGTGTTGGTTATAACAAATGTGTTGGCTACAACAAAATTCGTGTTGGTTATAACAAATGTGTTGGCTACAACAAAATTCGTGTTGGTTATAACAAATGTGTTGGCTACAACAAAATTCGTGTTGGTTATAACAAATGTGTTGGCTACAACAAAATTCGTGTTGGTTATAACAAATGTGTTGGCTACAACAAAATTCGTGTTGGTTATAACAAATGTGTTGGCTACAACAAAATTCGTGTTGGTTATAACAAATGTGTTGGCTACAACAAAATTCGTGTTGGTTATAACAAATGTGTTGGCTACAACAAAATTCGTGTTGGTTATAACAAATGTGTTGGCTACAACAAAATTCGTGTTGGTTATAACAAATGTGTTGGCTACAACAAAATTCGTGTTGGTTATAACAAATGTGTTGGCTACAACAAAATTCGTGTTGGTTATAACAAATGTGTTGGCTACAACAAAATTCGTGTTGGTTATAACAAATGTGTTGGCTACAACAAAATTCGTGTTGGTTATAACAAATGTGTTGGCTACAACAAAATTCGTGTTGGTTATAACAAATGTGTTGGCTACAACAAAATTCGTGTTGGTTATAACAAATGTGTTGGCTACAACAAAATTCGTGTTGGTTATAACAAATGTGTTGGCTACAACAAAATTCGTGTTGGTTATAACAAATGTGTTGGCTACAACAAAATTCGTGTTGGTTATAACAAATGTGTTGGCTACAACAAAATTCGTGTTGGTTATAACAAATGTGTTGGCTACAACAAAATTCGTGTTGGTTATAACAAATGTGTTGGCTACAACAAAATTCGTGTTGGTTATAACAAATGTGTTGGCTACAACAAAATTCGTGTTGGTTATAACAAATGTGTTGGCTACAACAAAATTCGTGTTGGTTATAACAAATGTGTTGGCTACAACAAAATTCGTGTTGGTTATAACAAATGTGTTGGCTACAACAAAATTCGTGTTGGTTATAACAAATGTGTTGGCTACAACAAAATTCGTGTTGGTTATAACAAATGTGTTGGCTACAACAAAATTCGTGTTGGTTATAACAAATGTATTGGCTACAACAAAATTCGTGTTGGTTATAACAAATGTATTGGCTACAACAAAATTCGTGTTGGTTATAACAAATGTATTGGCTACAACAAAATTCGTGTTGGTTATAACAAATGTGTTGGCTACAACAAAATTCGTGTTGGTTATAACAAATGTATTGGCTACAACAAAATTCGTGTTGGTTATAACAAATGTATTGGCTACAACAAAATTCGTGTTGGTTATAACAAATGTATTGGCTACAACAAAATTCGTGTTGGTTATAACAAATGTGTTGGCTACAACAAAATTCGTGTTGGTTATAACAAATGTGTTGGCTACAACAAAATTCGTGTTGGTTATAACAAATGTATTGGCTACAACAAAATTCGTGTTGGTTATAACAAATGTATTGGCTACAACAAAATTCGTGTTGGTTATAACAAATGTGTTGGCTACAACAAAATTCGTGTTGGTTATAACAAATGTATTGGCTACAACAAAATTCGTGTTGGTTATAACAAATGTATTGGCTACAACAAAATTCGTGTTGGTTATAACAAATGTGTTGGCTACAACAAAATTCGTGTTGGTTATAACAAATGTATTGGCTACAACAAAATTCGTGTTGGTTATAACAAATGTATTGGCTACAACAAAATTCGTGTTGGTTATAACAAATGTATTGGCTACAACAAAATTCGTGTTGGTTATAACAAATGTGTTGGCTACAACAAAATTCGTGTTGGTTATAACAAATGTGTTGGCTACAACAAAATTCGTGTTGGTTATAACAAATGTATTGGCTACAACAACATTCGTGTTGGTTATAACAAATGTATTGGCTACAACAAAATTCGTGTTGGTTATAACAAATGTATTGGCTACAACAAAATTCGTGTTGGTTATAACAAATGTATTGGCTACAACAAAATTCGTGTTGGTTATAACAAATGTATTGGCTACAACAAAATTCGTGTTGGTTATAACAAATGTGTTGGCTACAACAAAATTCGTGTTGGTTATAACAAATGTGTTGGCTACAACAAAATTCGTGTTGGTTATAACAAATGTGTTGGCTACAACAAAATTCGTGTTGGTTATAACAAATGTGTTGGCTACAACAAAATTCGTGTTGGTTATAACAAATGTGTTGGCTACAACAAAATTCGTGTTGGTTATAACAAATGTGTTGGCTACAACAAAATTCGTGTTGGTTATAACAAATGTGTTGGCTACAACAAAATTCGTGTTGGTTATAACAAATGTGTTGGCTACAACAAAATTCGTGTTGGTTATAACAAATGTGTTGGCTACAACAAAATTCGTGTTGGTTATAACAAATGTGTTGGCTACAACAAAATTCGTGTTGGTTATAACAAATGTGTTGGCTACAACAAAATTCGTGTTGGCTACAACAAATGTGTTGGCTACAACAAAATTCGTGTTGGCTACAACAAATGTGTTGGCTACAACAAAATTCGTGTTGGTTATAACAAATGTGTTGGCTACAACAAAATTCGTGTTGGCTACAACAAATGTGTTGGCTACAACAAAATTCGTGTTGGCTACAACAAATGTGTTGGCTACAACAAAATTCGTGTTGGCTACAACAAATGTGTTGGCTACAACAAAATTCGTGTTGGCTACAACAAATGTGTTGGCTACAACAAAATTCGTGTTGGTTATAACAAATGTATTGGCTACAACAAAATTCGTGTTGGTTATAACAAATGTGTTGGCTACAACAAAATTCGTGTTGGCTACAACAAATGTGTTGGCTACAACAAAATTCGTGTTGGCTACAACAAATGTGTTGGCTACAACAAAATTCGTGTTGGCTACAACAAATGTGTTGGCTACAACAAAATTCGTGTTGGCTACAACAAATGTGTTGGCTACAACAAAATTCGTGTTGGCTACAACAAATGTGTTGGCTACAATAGAATTCGTGTTGGCTACAACAAATGTGTTGGCTACAACAAAATTCGTGTTGGCTACAACAAATGTGTTGGCTACAACAAAATTCGTGTTGGTTATAACAAATGTATTGGCTACAACAAAATTCGTGTTGGCTACAACAAATGTGTTGGCTACAACAAAATTCGTGTTGGCTACAACAAATGTGTTGGCTACAACAAAATTCGTGTTGGTTATAACAAATGTATTGGCTACAACAAAATTCGTGTTGGTTATAACAAATGTATTGGCTACAACAAAATTCGTGTTGGCTACAACAAATGTGTTGGCTACAACAAAATTCGTGTTGGTTATAACAAATGTATTGGCTACAACAAAATTCGTGTTGGCTACAACAAATGTGTTGGCTACAACAAAATTCGTGTTGGCTACAACAAATGTGTTGGCTACAACAAAATTCGTGTTGGTTATAACAAATGTATTGGCTACAACAAAATTCGTGTTGGCTACAACAAATGTGTTGGCTACAACAAAATTCGTGTTGGCTACAACAAATGTGTTGGCTACAACAAAATTCGTGTTGGTTATAACAAATGTATTGGCTACAACAAAATTCGTGTTGGTTATAACAAATGTATTGGCTACAACAAAATTCGTGTTGGCTACAACAAATGTGTTGGCTACAACAAAATTCGTGTTGGCTACAACAAATGTGTTGGCTACAACAAAATTCGTGTTGGTTATAACAAATGTATTGGCTACAACAAATGTGTTGGCTACAACAAAATTCGTGTTGGCTACAACAAATGTGTTGGCTACAACAAAATTCGTGTTGGCTACAACAAATGTGTTGGCTACAACAAAATTCGTGTTGGCTACAACAAATGTGTTGGCTACAACAAAATTCGTGTTGGCTACAACAAATGTATTGGCTACAACAAAATTCGTGTTGGCTACAACAAATGTGTTGGCTACAACAAAATTCGTGTTGGTTATAACAAATGTATTGGCTACAACAAATGTGTTGGCTACAACAAAATTCGTGTTGGCTACAACAAATGTGTTGGCTACAACAAAATTCGTGTTGGCTACAACAAATGTATTGGCTACAACAAAATTCGTGTTGGTTATAACAAATGTATTGGCTACAACAAATGTGTTGGCTACAACAAAATTCGTGTTGGCTACAACAAATGTGTTGGCTACAACAAAATTCGTGTTGGCTACAACAAATGTGTTGGCTACAACAAAATTCGTGTTGGCTACAACAAATGTGTTGGCTACAACAAAATTCGTGTTGGCTACAAACAAATGTATTGGCTACAACAAAATTCGTGTTGGCTACAACAAATGTGTTGGCTACAACAAAATTCGTGTTGGCTACAACAAATGTGTTGGCTACAACAAAATTCGTGTTGGCTACAACAAATGTATTGGCTACAACAAAATTCGTGTTGGTTATAACAAATGTATTGGCTACAACAAATGTGTTGGCTACAACAAAATTCGTGTTGGCTAGAACAAATGTGTTGGCTACAACAAAATTCGTGTTGGCTACAACAAATGTGTTGGCTACAACAAAATTCGTGTTGGCTACAACAAATGTGTTGGCTACAACAAAATTCGTGTTGGCTACAACAAATGTATTGGCTACAACAAAATTCGTGTTGGCTACAACAAATGTGTTGGCTACAACAAAATTCGTGTTGGCTACAACAAATGTGTTGGCTACAACAAAATTCGTGTTGGTTATAACAAATGTATTGGCTACAACAAATGTGTTGGCTACAACAAATGTGTTGGCTACAACAAAATTCGTGTTGGCTATAACAAATGTATTGGCTACAACAAATGTGTTGGCTACAACAAAATTCGTGTTGGCTACAACAAATGTGTTGGCTACAACAAAATTCGTGTTGGCTACAACAAATGTGTTGGCTACAACAAAATTCGTGTTGGCTACAACAAATGTGTTGGCTACAACAAAATTCGTGTTGGCTACAACAAATGTGTTGGCTACAACAAAATTCGTGTTGGCTACAACAAAATTCGTGTTGGCTACAATAGAATTCGTGTTGACTCCTGACTGACCAAAAAAGAGACATCGCTTTGTCTGTCAAGATAAGAGTCAATTATTATTAAAAGAGTTAAATGAAAGTACAGAGAAGATGACAAGAGAAGAAGTAAGACTCTTACAAGATCTTACTAGCAATCTCTTAAAGGAAACTCTTAAAATTACTAGGAATCCATAGACATAAAAGGTAAAATAGATCAGGCCAAAATAGCATTTAATAAAATGAAAAATGTCTTGCGCAACAAGTGTATAACAAAAGAAACGAGAAAAAGAATTCACCGGTGCTATATAGATCCAGTTCTGACCTATGGAAGCGAATCATGGACAACAGACAAACAAATAAAAAGACGATTAGAGGCCACATAGATGGGGTTTCTCAGAAGAATGTTGGAGCCCCTTAAACACATCACAAAGAAACAATCAACATTTTTCGGGCACATCATGAGAAGAGGAAAGTTGGAATACTTGGTTACAACTGGCAAAATAAAAGGAAAGAGAGATCGCGGACGACAAAGAGAAAAAAATACTGGATAGCTTGGTGTCATGGCATGGAAAACAGTCAACAACAGAACTTACAACAATATTGTGTAAGGCAACGGAGTAGGCTGTGGGTGGGACACGCACTAGGGAAACCAACTGAGAACATAACTTGACAAGGTCTTTTTTAGAATCCCCAGGGGAGGCGATGAAGGGGAAGAGAAAATAAACTTGAAGAAAAGAGGAAGAGAGAGAAAGTAGAGATATAAGTGATACATAATACATAATACATAATACAAAGAGCTAACTTAAAGAATGGCATGAAAACCAATGCTTGGAAAGTGTTTGTTGAAGATCTATGCTCTGCAATGAGTTGAAAGTGTTTGTTGAAGATCTATGCTCTGCAGTGAGTTGAAAGTGTTTGTTGAAGATCTATGCTCTACAGGGAGTTGAAAGTATTTGCTCTAAGATCTATGCTCCACAGGGAGTTGAAAGTGTTTGTTCTAAGATATATGCCGTACAGGGAAATGAAAGTGTTTTCTCTAAGATATATGCTCTACAGGGAGTTGAAAGTTTTTGCACTAAGATCTATGCTCTACAGGAAGTTGAGTGTTTGCCAACGATAAATGCTTACAGGGAGTTGAAAGTGTTTGCTCTAAGATTTATGCTCTACAGGGAACTTAAAGTGTTTGTTCTAAGATTTATGCTCTACAGGGAACTTAAAGTGTTTGTTCTAAGATTTATGCTCTACAGGGAACTTAAAGTGTTTGTTCTAAGACCAATGGTCTACAAGGAACTGAAAGAATTTAATGTAATATCTATTCTCTACAGGAAGTTAAATGTGTTTGCTCTACGATCTATGCTCTACAGGAAGTTGAAAGTATTTGCTCTAAGATCTATGCTCCACAGGGAGTTGAAAGTGTTTGTTCTAAGACATATGCTCTACAGGGAGTTGAAAGTGTTTGCACTAAGATCAATGTTCTACAGGAAGTTGAAAGTGTTTGCTCTAAGATCTATCCTCTACAGGAAGTTGAAAGTGTTTGCTCTAAGATCTATCATCTACAGGAAGCTGAAAGTGTTTGCTCTAAGATCTATCATCTACAGGAAGCTGAAAGTGTTTGCTCTAAGATCTATCCTCTACAGGAAGTTGAAAGTGTTTGCTCTAAGATCGATGCTCGAAAGGAAGTTGAAAGTGTTTGCTCTAAGATCTATCCTCTACAGGGAGTTGAAAGTGTTTGATCTAAGATCTATCATCTACAGGAAGCTGAAAGTGTTTGATCTAAGATCTACGCTCTACTTGAAGTCGAAAGTGTTTGCTCTTAGATCCGTGCTTTACAGGGAGTTGAAAGTATTTGTTCTAATATCTATGCACTACAGAGAAATGAAAGTGTTTGCTCTAAGATCTAGGCTCTACAAGAAGTTGAAAGTGTTTGTTCTAAAATATATGATCTACATGGAGTTGAAAGTGCTTGTTCTAAGTTATATGCTCTACGGGATGTTGATAGTGTTTGTTCTAAGATCTATGCTCTACAGGGAGTTGAAAGTGTTTTTTCTAAGTTATATGCTCTACAGGAAGTTGAAAGTGTTTGTTTTAAGATCTATGCCCTACATGAAGTTGAATGAAAATGTTTGTTCTAAGATTTATGCTCTACAAGGAGTTGAAAGTGTTTGTTCTAAGATCTAGTTCTACCGGAAGTTGAAAGTGTTTCCTTTAAGATATATGCCCTATATGAATTTGAAAATGTTTGATCTAAGATCTATGCCCTACACGAAGTTTAAGTGTTTGCCCTAAGATCTTTGCCCTGCAGGGAGTTGAAAGTGTTTGTTATAAGATCAATGCTATACAGGAAGTGGAAAGTGTTTGATGTAAGATCTATGCTCTACATGATGTTGAAAGTGTTTGCTCTAACATCTATGGTCTACAGTAGAATGAAAGTGTTTGCTCTAAGATATATGCCCTACGGGAAGTTGAATGTGTTTGCTCTAAGATCACTCCTCTACATGGATTTGAAAGTGTTTGTTCTAAGATATAGTTCTAGAGGGAGTTGAAAGTGATTGCTCAAAGATCTATGCTCTACAGGAAGTTGAAAGTGTTTGCTCTATGATCTATGCTCTACAGGAAGTTGAAAGTGTTTGCATGATCTATGCTCTACAGGGAAATGAAAGTGTTTGCTATAAGATCTCTGCTCTACAGGAAGTTGAAAGTGTTTGCTCTATGATCTATGCTCTACAGGAAGTTGAAAGTGTTTGCTCTAAGATCTATGCTCTACAGGGAAATGAAAGTGTTTGCTATAAGATCTCTGCTCTACATGAAATTCAAAGTGTTTGATCTAAGATCTATGCTTTACAGGAAAATGAAAGTGTTTGCTCTAAGATCTATGCTCTATAGGTGAGTTGAAATTGTTTGTTCTAGGATCTAGTGTAACAGGGAAATGAGAAAGTGTTTGCTCTACGATCTATGCTCTACATGGAGTTGAAAGGTAGGAGAAGGATTTACCACAAATTAATGTAAATAAATGACCGGATCTTTAATTCTCTTACTGAATATTTTCCATCAGAAAATAAAGGTTTTTATTTGTCAACAGCAACAGAGGCTCCAGACAACCAAACGAAGGAGCAAAAACGATTTACATTATTATGATACGGATAAAGGACTCAACCGCTTTCAGAGAATGTCAGATTAACCGGACCTGAAAGTTCTACCAGCTCATAGTTTACAGTTAATGAAAAAATAAAATACGAAATAAAATTGTCACGAATGTTCGGGTTCATGTTCTCGGTGTTGTAGACTTATATTTGTTTGAAGTTGAACGAAACATAAAAATTGTTCTTTGATAGAGTCAAGTTGGTGACAAGAAAAGTGCTGTACTTGTGTTGACATTGTTTAGTGTTTATTTGGCAAGAGAAAGGGTAAACGAAAGGAACAAAGGAGAGAAAAGAAAGAAAAGATGCAAGAAAGAAAGAAAGGAAGAAAGGAGATTAAAAACGAAAGACATAAATGGAAGAAAGAAATGAAAGGAAGGATAGAAGAAAGAAAGGATGAAGTAAGGAAGGAAGGAAGGGAAGAAAGGAAGGAAGGAACGAAGGAAGAAGGAACGAAAGAAAGAAAACAAAAAGAAAAAAAAGAAATAATGAAAAGAATGAAGGGAAGAAGGAAGGGAAGAAGGAAGGAAGGAAGAAATAAAAGAAGGAAGGAAGTGAAGGTAAGAAAAAAGCGAGAAAGAATAGTAAGAAAAGAAGGAAGGAAAAAAACAAAGAAAGAGAGCATGAAAGAAGAGAAAAAAAAAAGAAATGAAAAAGAAAGAATGAAAAGAAAGACAAGAAAATAAGAAGAAAGGACTATAATGAAAAAAGCGAAAGGTGAAAAAAGGGAAAAAAGGAAGGAAGGGAGGGAATGAAGGAATAAAGGAAAGAAGGAGGGAAGGAAGGAAGGAAGGAGTTAAGTAAAGAAGGAAGGAAGGAAGTGAATAAGAAACGAAATAAATAAATAAAGGAAACTATGAACGGAAAGATAGAACGAAAGGAGAGTAGAAGTAAATGAAGAAAGGAAGGAAAGAAGGAAGGTTTGATAATGACAGACACTCCGAACATAATTACTTAGACAATTTGATAGCGGGAAACACTTGGGCTACACCCACAGAGATAGAGAGAAAACACAATTTGATAGCGGGAAACACTTGGGCTACACCCACAGAGGCAGAGAGAAAACACAATTTGATAGCGGGAAACACTTGGGCTACACCCACAGAGATAGAGAGAAAACACAATTTGATAGCGGGAAACACTTGGGCTACACCCACAGAGATAGAGAGAAAACACAATTTGATAGCGGGAAACACTTGGGCTACACCCACAGAGAGAGAGAGAAAACACAATTTGATAGCGGGAAACACTTGGGCTACACCCACAGAGAGAGAGAGAAAACACAATTTGATAGCGGGAAACACTTGGGCTACACCCACAGAGATAGAGAGAAAACACAATTTGATAGCGGGAAACACTTGGGCTACACCCACAGAGATAGAGAGAAAACACAATTTGATAGCGGGAAACACTTGGGCTACACCCACAGAGATAGAGAGAAAACACAATTTGATAGCGGGAAACACTTGGGCTACACCCACAGAGATAGAGAGAAAACACAATTTGATAGCGGGAAACACTTGGGCTACACCCACAGAGATAGAGAGAAAACACAATTTGATAGCGGGAAACACTTGGGCTACACCCACAGAGATAGAGAGAAAACACAATTTGATAGCGGGAAACACTTGGGCTACACCCACAGAGATAGAGAGAAAACACAATTTGATAGCGGGAAACACTTGGGCTACACCCACAGAGATAGAGAGAAAACACAATTTGATAGCGGGAAACACTTGGGCTACACCCACAGAGATAGAGAGAAAACACAATTTGATAGCGGGAAACACTTGGGCTACACCCACAGAGATAGAGAGAAAACACAATTTGATAGCGGGAAACACTTGGGCTACACCCACAGAGATAGAGAGAAAACACAATTTGATAGCGGGAAACACTTGGGCTACACCCACAGAGATAGAGAGAAAACACAATTTGATAGCGGGAAACACTTGGGCTACACCCACAGAGATAGAGAGAAAACACAATTTGATAGCGGGAAACACTTGGGCTACACCCACAGAGATAGAGAGAAAACACAATTTGATAGCGGGAAACACTTGGGCTACACCCACAGAGATAGAGAGAAAACACAATTTGATAGCGGGAAACACTTGGGCTACACCCACAGAGATAGAGAGAAAACACAATTTGATAGCGGGAAACACTTGGGCTACACCCACAGAGATAGAGAGAAAACACAATTTGATAGCGGGAAACACTTGGGCTACACCCACAGAGATAGAGAGAAAACACAATTTGATAGCGGGAAACACTTGGGCTACACCCACAGAGATAGAGAAAAAACACAATTTGATAGCGGGAAACACTTGGGCTACACCCACAGAGGCAGAGAGAAAACACAATTTGATAGCGGGAAACACTTGGGCTACACCCACAGAGGCAGAGAGAAAACACAATTTGATAGCGGGAAACACTTGGGCTACACCCACAGAGGCAGAGAGAAAACACAATTTGATAGCGGGAAACACTTGGGCTACACCCACAGAGGCAGAGAGAAAACACAATTTGATAGCGGGAAACACTTGGGCTACACCCACAGAGGCAGAGAGAAAACACAATTTGATAGCGGGAAACACTTGGACTACACCCACAGAGGCAGAGAGAAAAGACAATTTGATAGCGAGAAACACTTGGACTACACCCACAGAGGCAGAGAGAAAACACAATTTGATAGCGGGAAACACTTGGACTACACCCACAGAGGCAGAGAGAAAACACAATTTGATAGCGGGAAGCACTCAGAATGCACCCTTGTAAACAAATGAATTTGATAATGTGAAACACTCGGATTAAAATCAAACAAAACAATGTGATCCCGAGAAACACTCAGTTTACATTCACAGAGACAGAAGAGACATCAACATATTATAAGGAACAACACTCGGAATATACTCACAGAGATAGAGGGACATCAACATATTATAAGGATAAACACTCGGAATATACTCACAGAGACAGAGGGACATCAACATATTTTAAGGATAAACACTCGGAATATACTCACAGAGACAGAGAGACATCAACATATTATAAGGAACAACACTCGGAATATACTCACAGAGACAGAGAGACATCAACATATTATAAGGATAAACACTCGGAATATACTCACAGAGACAGAAGGACATCAACATATTATAAGGATAAACACTCGGAATATACTCACAGAGATAACACAATTTGATAACGAGAAACACTCGACAGCGCCCATACAGGCAAAACAATGTGAGACTAAGCGCATAGAACCAAAACAACCCGATAACAAGAAACACTCATAAAATACTAGCAGAGACTACACAACATTATAACGAGAAACACTCGTAATATACTACGAGAGAAAAAAGAACGAGATAACGAGAAACACTCGGACAACATTCATAGAGATACAATAATTTTATCACAACAAACCACTCGAACCATAATCATAATGATAAAGCAAGTTGTAACGAGAAACACTCGGGCTACATCCACAGATATAGAGGGGTAACGAGAAACACTTGAACGACACTCATAGAGAAAAAATTAAGAAAACGAGAAAAACTTAGACTACATTAATGGAGACAAAAGACTATGAAAACGAGAAACACTCGAACTACACTCACAGAGACAGAAGGATAATACAATTTAATAACGAGAAACACACAGACTACACTCACAGAGACAGAAGGATAATACAATTTAATAACGAGAAACACACAGACTACACTCACAGAGACAGAAGGATAATACAATTTAATAACGAGAAACACACAGACTACACTCACAGAGACAGAAGGATAATACAATTTAATAACGAGAAACACACAGACTACACTCACAGAGACAGAAGGATAATACAATTTAATAACGAGAAACACACAGACTACACTTATAGAGAAAACAATTTAATAACGCGAAACACACAGACTACACTCACAGAGACTAAACAATTTGAAAACGAGAAACAACCAGACTACACTCACAGAAACTACACAATTTGACAACGAGAAACACACAGACTACACTCACAGAAACTATACAATTTGATAACGAGAAACATACAGATTACACTCACAGAAACTACATTATTTGATATCGAGAAACACACATACTACACTCACAGAATCTACTCAATTTGACAACGAGAAACACACAGACTACGTTCACAGAGACTAAATAAACAATTTAATAACGAGAAACACACAGACTACACTCACAGACACTAACAAATCAATTTGACAACGAGAAACACACAGACTGCACTCATAGTGACTAAATAATCAATTTCACAAAGAGAAACACACAGACTACACTCACAGAGACACAGAGACAAATACTATCTGAAAAGAAGGAAAGCTTGGGCGATACTGTCAAAGAGAAAACATTGATTGCAAAAACACTCAGAATTAGCACATAGAAAACAGACCTGTTTGATAATGTGAAACAGTCACACAACACTCATAGAGACAAAACAAGCTGATAACGAGAAACACTGGGACTGCTCTCACACACAGAGGGAAAAAACACAACTTGATACCGAGAAATATTTGGACAACACTGACAGCAACTGAAAGACAACACAATATGATAACTAAAAACACTCGGACAACAAAACATAAAATGAGGAGGTGATCGCGTGCTACGTCATCATAATGGATCATCGTGTGTCCCAAGACCGACCATGCGCTAATCTTGCGATCTGTTTGGTGTGCATCGGGGATAATCTGACGACGAACTGTGTTTTGTATGTTCGGAGTTGGAGTCAAACACGATGTCCTAACATCATCAAGCGCCAAACATTTACTATGACGATCATCATTTTCAGGAGGACGTGATCTTCCGGGCAATGTGATGGATAGGCGGCAGGAACCATTGAAGGCTATGTCTGCAAAGTGTTCCTTGTTGCAGTTTCCTCATGTTCCAAGTCCGGCTTGTTGCAGGAGCTACTGAGTTAAGTGCTCTGTGCACACCGTGAGCTGTGTGTCTCATCCATTTTGATCATGTTTCGATACTCCAATTGTGTACGATGAATGATGATATCGTATGACAGGGAACAGTTGGCTGTGTTCACTTTCTGTGCGGTTTCGCCTTATGTCTTTTGGCGTGTGCTGAGACTGCTATGATGGGGACTACAGTTACCTTTCTTTGTTTGGAAGATGAGTTATAATTCGGATGATTCCACTGGCACGGGCGGTTGAGCAATTATGGATTTTAATTCGCTTGCAGTGATACCGAGGCCTTCCATAACCAATAGCCAATAACCAATACAATCTGTTCTACTATATGGAAGTGCGTCATGGACAGTAAGTAAGACAACACAGAGAACATTAGAGGCAGCTGAGATGTGGTTTATCAGAAGAATTCCTACGAATTTCATGGATAACAAAAATTACAAATGAAGAATGTTTGAAATGAGTTGGAGAAACCAGAAATATCATCAAAATCATAAGGAAGAGAAAATCTACATTTATTGGACATGTCATGCGAGAAGAAAGCATCGAGAATATTATAGTAATACTATACAGTTGACTGTGCTGTTACACAAGAATGGCTCAGGCTAAAGCAGCTTCCCCCCCCCCCCCCCCAATGAGGACGATACTATATAATCCACTCTTGACAGTAGAAACAAGGAAATGAGTTCTTAAATGTTATGTAGAGCCAGTCTTAACGTATGGATGTGAATCATGGATAATAGGACAACAAACAAGAAAATCACTGGAGTCTGTAGAAATGTGGTTTTACAGAAGAATGTTGAAAATACCATGGACAGCTAAGAAGAGTAATGAAAACGTTCCGAAAGAGGCCAAATCAAAAAGAGAGCTAATTTCCAATATTAGGAAGAAACAAACATCATTTTTTTGGCCATGTAATGAGAAGAGAACAACTGGAATATATTGTAACAACTGGGAAAATTGAGGGACGAAGAGATAGAGGGAAGCAAAGAGAAAAGATACAAGACAGCTTAAGAGAATGGCTTGGCAGAAGGTCAACAACAGAAATGATAAATAGCTGTTGAGATGGAGAGTTGTGGAGAGACATGATCACCTACGCCACTAGGCCCGGTACTTGATGATGATTGTGCTGTTACAACAACGAGATAATGTTCTATGAGCTGTTACAACAACAAGAAAATGTTCTATGAGCTGTTACAACAACGAGATATTGTTCTATGAGCTGTTACAACAACGAGATATTGTTCTATGAGCTGTTACAACAACCAGATATTGTTCTATGAGCTGTTACAACAACGAGATATTGTTCTGTATGTTGTTACAAGAACGAGATATTGTTCTGTGTGCTATTACAGCAACGAGATATTGTTCTATGAGCTGTTACAGCAACGAGATATTATTCTGTGTTCTGTTACAACATCGAGATATTGTTCTGTGAGCTGTTACAACAACGAGATATCCTTCTGTGAGCTGTTACAACAACGAGATATTGTTCTGTGTGCTGTTACAACAACGAGCTATTGTTCCGTGTGCTGTTACAACAATGAGATATTGTTCTGTGAGCTGTTACAACAACGAGATATCCTTCTGTGAGCTGTTACAACAACGAGCTATTGTTCCGTGTGCTGTTACAACTAAAAGATATTGTTCTGTGAGCTGTTACAACAAAGATATATTCTTCTGTGAGCTGTTACAACAACGAGATATTGTTCCGTGTGCTGTTACAACTAAGAGATATTGTTCTGTGAGCTGTTACAACAACGAGATATTCTTCTGTGAGCTGTTACAACAACGAGATATTGTTCTGTGTGCTGTTACAACAACGAAATATTGTTCTGTTTGTTGTTACAACGAGATACTGTTCTAGATTCCTTCCATTTTTTCTTTCTTTCTGTTTTTTTTTTCCACAAGTACTTTGTTTAATTTTCTGCCTTAGAACAACTTGCCAACCAAAGTTGGTACTCAGAACTAGTTCCATCAACCTGGAAGGAAGCCCATACACAGCCCATCTTTAACCAAAGTTGGTACTCAGAACTAGTTCCATCAACCTGAAAGGAAGCCCGTACACAGCTCATCTTTAACCAAAGTTGGTACTCAGAACTAGTTCCATCAACCTGGAAGGAAGCCCATACACAGCCCATCTTGAAACCAGGAAAGGACAAAAAGGATCCCAAAAACTACAGACCCATAAACCACCATGGTTGAGTAGAAAAAGTGAAGGAGGGGATGATCAACAAAAGGCATATCTGGTACTTGGAAACCAACTCACTCCTCGCCGAAACACAAACAGGATACAGACAAAACAGAAGTTCTGAGGACTAAATGACATAATCTCTCACAAACATGATGCAGACAAAACAGAAGTACTGACGACCTACTGACATAATCTCACACAAACATGATACAGACAAAACAGAAGTACTGATGACCTACTGACATAATCTCACACAGATACAGACAAAACAGAAGTTCTGAGGACCTACTGACAAAATCTCACACAAACAGGATACAGACAAAACAGAAGTTCTGAGGACCTATTGACATAATCTCACACAGATACAGACAAAATAGAAATCCTGACGACCTATTGACATAATCTCACACAGACAAGCTACAGACAAAACAGAAGTTCTCAGGACATATTGACATAATCTCACACAGATACAGACAAAACAGAAGTTCTGAGGACCTATTGACATAATCTCACACAGATACAGACAAAACAGAAGTTCTGAGGACCTATTGACATAATCTCACACAGATACAGACAAAACAGAAGTTCTGAGGACCTATTGACATAATCTCACACAGATACAGACAAAACAGAAGTTCTGATAACCTATAGACATAATCTCACACAGATACATAAAAAACAGAAGTTCTGTGAACCTATTGACATAATCTCACACAAGACATAGAAAATACCTTCCAGGAGATCAATAAACTAATGTTTTTTTTTTCTTTGACCTCTCCCGTGCTTTAGACATTGGATGGAAGGAAGGATCCCTCAAGCTGGAGTCACACTAGACATGTTCTCCTGGATCAAAGACGACCCATTCTAAAGAACCACTAGGATGACAACAGTCATCTTAACAAGTCAGTCACATTGCAGGAAGGGGTCCCTCAGGGAAGTGTTATAACTCACACACTCTTCCTAATATACATAAATCATCATCATCATGTACCATATCGGTTGGCGTGGGCGATCATGTCCTTCCACAATCGTCTATCCACATTACATCGTATCAGTTCTGTTGTTGACTGTTTTCCATGCCATGACAACAAGCTATCTAGTATTATTTCTCGTTGTCATCCGCGATCTCTATTTCCTTCCATTTTGCCTGTTGTAACCAAGTATTCCAACTTTCATATTCTCATGATGTGTCTGAAAAAATGTTGATTGTTTCTTTCTGTTGTTTCTTAGGAGCTCCCTTTTTGTGTTGCCCTCTTTGAGAATCTCATCATCAGTCGTTTTAGCTGTCCAGGGAACTTTCAATATTGTTCTGAGAAATCCCATCTCTGTGGTATTTAATTGTTATTTCATTTGTTTATCTACTGTCCATGAATGGCTTCCATTGATCAAAATTGGCTCCATGTAGCACCGATGAAATCACTTTCTCGGTTCTAATGACATAGACCTGCTGCATAAGCCGTTTTTTATTGTCTGAAATGTTGTTGTGACCTGAGCTATTCTGCATATATAATATGCACATACATGACATAACAAAATTCTGCCACCAACATGTTTCAAACAAGCCTACACACAGACAACTTTGCTGTCCGGACAGCCATGGAACACGTCACTACAATCTGTTATCTGCTAATAAAACAAACGGAGAATTTAAACAATTGGATAAAGACACGGAGGTCTAAAATAAACAATATCTCTCTCTCTCTCTCTCTCTCTCTCTCTCTCTCTCTCTCTATCTCTGCGATCAAGACTCAATCAGAGAAGGATTCCAGACTCTCTCATGAAGTCAGCTGTCTGTTTAAGCGAATCGATTGTTCCATATAGTTTTTCTTCCAGGGAGGTGGGAGTGGACCACATTGCTCTTCTCAGGTCTGGTGGCAATCCTGTAGAACATGTTTTGTAGTCATATTGTCCAGTGTACAGTGGCATAGGCTGGTTGTACCTATTTTGAATTTGGTGAACATGTGATTTCTCATTCTATTGTGGCCAGTGCGTAGACGAAGTATGATGACTTGATCCCTCCTTGATAGTTGGTGGTATCCGTCATTTTCGTTATACAGAACATCCTCACAAGCAAAAGGGCAGCAAATCTACTGATAAAGACTTACACAAACATTAGTAGAATAAACATTCCAATAGACAAACAGAAAGCTGCAAGACGGGAAAACCAAGATGCAAAACACATGCTTTTAGCACCAGAAGAGCATCAAACGACCATCTTTGCCCCAACTGAATTAGATGTTGCCCTCAAAGGATTTAAGCTCAAAAGTTCCCCTGGTAAAGATGGAATCTCCAACGAAATGCTCCTAAATCTGGGACAGAAAGCCAAGAGCCAGCTTCTAAGGATAATAAATGCTAGCTGGAAGAGAGGTCATGTGCTGGCAATCTGGAAAGAAGCTATTATGGTGCCCATCCTCAAGTGTGGAAAAGACCCACTAGACCCAAGTAGCTATAGACCAATTAGCCTACTGAGCTGCCTGAGTAAACTCATGGAAAGGCTGGTTAACAGAAGACTTATGTGGCATTTGGAGACAAAACAACAAATCGTACCACAACAAAGTGGCTTCCGTCAGCACAGACCAACTGAAGACCTGGTCACCTACATTGCACAGGAAATAGAGGATGTTCTACAAGAAAAGAAACACACACTGGCAGTGTGGATCGACATGGAGAAGGCTTTTGATAGGGTTTGGCGAGAGGGTTTAAAGAACAAGCTTTTTAGACTTGGCATTCAGGGTCGTTTATTCAATTGGGTCTCCCAATACCTTCAGGATAGAACGGCCAGAGTACAAGTTCAAGGTCAACTAAGTAAGAAGGTCTCTATCGAACAAGGTGTCCCACAAGGCGGAGTCTTGTCCCCAACACTCTTTTTAATTTTCATAAATGACATCGTAATAGACATTCCACCCAGAATACACTCAGCAATATACGCAGATGATCTGGCGTTATGGGCTCGCGAGGAAAGTATGTCGGTGGATGGACCCAGGATGCAAGATGCCCTAGGTGAACTTGAAAAATGGTCGAACACCTGGCTCTTACCAATCAACGAAAAAAAAACTACATATACAATTTTCAGCCTATCAAGAAACACACTCTCTGCAAACTTGAAGATAAAAGACCATACACTCCCTATTGACCAAAATCCAACATATCTTGGCGTCACCATGAATCGCAGAATGACTTGGAAAAATCAGAGAGACAGAGCAAAGAAAAAAGCAAGAAAACGGACAAATATTATGACGAAATTGGCAGGAACGGACCGGGGGGCAGACAGCAATATTTTGAAAAGACTATACGTAGGAAGAGTCAGACCAGTTCTAGAGTATGGAGCCACAGCCTGGGCTATGGCTTCCAAATCACACCTTAGCAAAATTAACAGAACACAGAACTTAGCTGCCCGTATCATCACTGGTGCTATGAAATCTACACCTATCAAGACTCTAGAAACAGTAACAGGTTTACAACCCTTAGATGACAGACAGGTCACTAAAGTATTGCAGCAAGCAGAGAAATATAGAAGGCTCCTTAGCCACCCCATGCACCAAAGAATAACTGGTCCCGGAATTGTACGACTAAAGAGGAGCAACTTCGCTGCAATTGCCAATGAACTAACTATTGGAGACCCAGTACTTTCCCAAACAATATCGAAACCCTTGGGCCCATCTGATATGTCTCCTCATGGGAAACATAAAATACCAGAACTTAAGGAAAATATAACAGGAATCATGAAAAAAGGCACCCAATCAGACATAGAAAGAAAACACGAAGCAGAAAAACACATACACGATACCTATCCACAGGACTCTTGGTCCCACATATACACTGATGGCTCTGCTACAAATGCCACCAGAAATGGAGGGGAAGGTGTGTTCTTGACGCTGAATAGTCAGGACGAGATCACCAAGTCAATAGCTACTGGAAAATTCTCAAACAACTTTAAAGTAGAAACTGAGGCCATCAGAGATGCTGCAACACTGGCTACTCAACACAAAAATAACATGTACAATAAATTGGTGATTCTGACTGATGCACTGTCAGTACTATCAGCTCTAAAAAGCCCCAAGAACAATGAACTAGATGACTTGAGAACAACCCTGGACCAAATATGCAATAACTTCCAGAGAGTAGTCATTCAGTGGATACCATCACAGTGTAATATACACGGGAACGAATGTGGAGACAAATTAGCGAAAGAGGGAGGGAGATTACCACAAGAGAACCATCCGCTCAGTTATGATGAAGACAAATCCATCCTCAAAGGTCAGTTCCATGAAAAATGGAAACGAAAACACCCAAAATAAACAATATGAGCAGCTACAATCTTCTCATTCTCCCCACACAAAGAAAACACATAAATAAAGTTGGGAAACCTTACAATACCTCAAACTGATACACCAACATTTCTGGTAGTCTCCCTTGATTCTAATCTCAAACCCAATATTGAAAAAGTTCAAACAAAGACCATTCAAAGACTGCCAATTATGAACAAAATTTAGCTGGAACATCCTTGGGAGCAAAGAAAAATATCCTAAAGCAAGTCTACACTGGAGCAGTCAGACCACGCATGGAATATGCCTGGAGCTCGTGGACAACAGCGACCAAGACAAACCTGGGAAAATTAGACAAAGTCCAAAACACTGAACTCGGAACAGTCCTGGGAGCAAAGAAAAGCAACCCCCCCCCCCCCATCACAATGGAAAAAAAACAGCAGATCTTGAGCCTCCAGAACACCGCAGAAAATACAAAACTCTAATTCAGTTTGAGAAATGTAGAAGGCTACCAGATCACCCAGAATTCACCAAAAACTTCAAGACAGTACACAAAGCAGACTCCTAAAGAAAATACCCTACAACCTTGCAATGGAAACCTCCAGACAACATTCTTAAGAACCAAACAAAGTTCTGTGAGCAGCTCTCACACCCGAACCAGGACACAACTGTAACAATAAAAAAAATAATCCCAGATGTTCTAGGAATAGTCTCCACAAATGAGCAATCTGAGAAGGAAATGATAGAACTATCACTCATCATGCTCCAGGGAAGATACCCCAGAGATGCATGGACATCTAAGTACAACAGCTACCAACATAGGACAACAACAGGACAACTAAACACAACATGTACAGCTACCAGCATAGGACAACAACAGGACAACTAAACACAGCATGTACAGCTACCAACATAGGACAACAACAGGGCAACTAAACACAACATGTACAGCTACCAACATAGGACAACAACAGGGCAACTAAACACAACATGTACAGCTACCAACATAGGACAACAACAGGGCAACTAAACACAACATGTACAGCTACCAACATAGGACAACAACAGGGCAACTAAACACAACATGTACATCTACCAACATAGGACAACAACAGGGCAACTAAACACAACATGTACTGCTACCAACATAGGACAACAACAGGGCAACTAAACACAACATGTACAGCTACCAGCATAGGACAACAACAGGACAACTAAACACAACATGTACAGTTACCAACATAGGACAACAACAGAACAACTGAACACAACATGTAGAGCTACCAACATAGAACAACAACAGGGCAACTAAACACAACATGTAGAGCTACCAACATAGAACAACAACAGGGCAACTAAACACAACATGTAGAGCTACCAACATAGGACAACAATAGGACAACTAAACACAACATGTACAGCTACCAACATAGGACAACAACAGGACAACTAAACACAACATGTACAGCTACCAACATAGGACAACAACAGGACAACTAAACACAACATGTACAGCAACCAACATAGGGCAACAACAGGACAACTAAACACAACATGTACAGCTACCAACATAGGACAACAACAGGACAACTAAACACAACATGTACAGCTACCAACATTGGACAACAATAGGACAACTAAACACAACATGTACAGCTACCAACATAGGATAACAACAGGACAACTAAACACAACATGTATAGCTACCAACATTGGACAACAATAGGACAACTAAACACAACATGTACAGCTACGAACATAGGACAACAATAGGGCAACTAAACACAACATGTACAGCTACCAACATAGGACAACAATAGGGCAACTAAACACAACATGTACAGCTACCAACATTGGACAACAACATGACAACTAAACACAACATGTACAGCTACCAACATAGGACAACAACAGGGCAACTAAACACAACATGTACAACTACCAACATAGGACAACAACGGGACAACTAAACACAACATGTACAACTACTAACATAGGACAACAACAGGACAACTAAACACAGCATGTACAGCTACCAATATAGGACAACAACAGGACAACTAAACACAACATGTACATCTACCAACATAGGACAACAACAGGGCAACTAAACACAACATGTACACCTACCAACATAGGACAACAACAGGACAACTAAACACAACATGTACAGCTACTAACATAGGACAACAACAGGACAACTAAACACAACATGTACATCTACTAACATAGGACAACAACAGGACAACTAAACACAACATGTACAGCTACCAACATAGGACAACAACAGGACAACTAAACACAACATGTACAGCTACTAACATAGGACAACAACTGGGCAACTAAACACAACATGTACAGCTACCAACATAGGACAACAACAGGGCAACTAAACACAACATGTACAGCTACCAACATAGGACAACAACAGGGCAACTAAACACAACATGTACAGCTACCAACATAGGACAACAACAGGACAAATAAACACAACATGTACAGCTACCAACATAGGACAACAACAGGGCAACTAAACACAACATGTACAGCTACCAACATAGGACAACAACAGGACAACTAAACACAACATGTACAGCTACCAACATAGGACAACAACAGGACAACTAAACACAACATGTACAGCTACCAACATAGGACAACAACAGGACAACTAAACACAACATATACAGCTACCAACATAGGACAACAACAGGACAACTAAACACAACATGTACAGCTACCAACATAGGACAACAACAGGGCAACTAAACACAACATGTACAGCTACCAACATAGGACAACAACAGGGCAACTAAACACAACATGTACAGCTACCAACATAGGACAATAACAGGACAACTAAACACAACATGTACAGCTACCAACATAGGAAAACAACAGGGCAACTAAACACAACATGTACAGCTACCAACATAGGACAACAACAGGACAACTAAACACAACATGTACAGCTACTAACATAGGACAACAACAGGGCAACTAAACACAACATGTACAGCTACCAACATAGGACAACAACAGGACAACTAAACACAACATGTACAGCTACTAACATAGGACAACAACAGGACAACTAAACACAACATGTACAGCTACCAACATAGGACAACAACAGGGCCACTAAACACAACATGTACAGCTACCAACATAGGACAAAAACAGGACAACTAAACACAACATGTACAGCTACCAACATAGGACAACAACGGGACATCAAGACAAAGCTCAAAACAGGACATCCATCCATCCATCCACCCATCATCTCTCCCTCCCATCCATCCATCCATCCATCCAAAACTCACGCATCCCTTCTTCCCTTCCTCCCTCCCTCATTCCCTTCATTCCTTCCTTCCTTTTTTATTTATTTCTTGTTTTCGTTTTTTCTTTTCTTTCTTCCTTTCATTCCTTCTTTCGTTCTTTCTTATGCCAAATAAACACTAAACAATGTCAACACAAGTACAGCACTTTTCTTGTCACCAACTTGACTCTATCAAAGAACAATTTTTATGTTTCGTTCAACTTCAAACAAATATAAGTCTACAACACACAGAACATGAACCCGAACATTCGTGACAATTTTATTTCGTGTTTTATTTTTTCATTCACTGTAAACTATGAGCTGGTTGAACTTTCAGGTCCGGGTTAATGAGATAATCTCTGAAAGTGGCTGACTCCTTTAACCGAATCTGAGATATTTGCCTTCTTGGTAGACTTTATTGTCTTCATCTGTTAACAAATAAACACATTTGTTTTCAGTTGTAAACATTCAGTAAGGGAATTAAAGATCCTCTCATTTATTTACATTAATTTGAGGTTTATTCTTCGTCTACCTTTCAACTCCCTGTAGAGTATAGATCTTGAACAAACACTTTCAACTCCCTGTAGAGTATAGATCTTCAACAAGCACTTTCAACTCCCTGTAGAGTATAGATCTTCAACAAGCACTTTCAACTCCCTGTAGAGTATAGATCTTCAACAAGCACTTTCAACTCCCTGTAGAGTATAGATCTTAGAGCAAACACTTTCAACTCCCTGTAGAGTATAGATCTTAGAGCAAACACTTTCAACTCCCCGTAGATCATAGATCTTAGAGCAAACCCTTGTAGTTCTCTGTAAAGCATAGATCTTCAAAAAACATTTTCAACTCCCTGTTGAGCACAGGTCTTAAACAAACACTTTCCAAGCCTCGTGTTTCATGCCAATCTTTAAGTTCGCTCTCTGTATTGTGTATCATTTATATCTCTACTTTCGCCTCTTTTCTTCAAGTTTATTTTCTCTTCCTCTTCATCTACTCCCCTGGGGATTTAAAAAAAAAAACCTTGTCATGCTATATTCTCAGTTAGATTCCCTAGTGCATGTCCCATCCAGATCCCACACCGTTGTCTTACACAACATTGTAAGTTCAAAATAAAACATCACAGGAGAGATAGAGAGAGAGAGAGAGAAGGAGAATGCGAACAATTCATCATCATCATGTGCCTCAGGAGTCACACTAGACATGTTCTCCTGGATCAAAGACGACCCATTCTAAAGAACCACTAGGATGACAACAATCATCTTAACAAGTCAGTCACATTGCAGGAAGGGTCCCTCAGGGAAGTGTTATAACTCACACACTCTTCCTAATATACATAAATCATCATGTGCCATACCGGTTGGCGTGGGCGATCATGTCTTTCCATAATCTTCTATCCACAGTGCATCTTATCAATTCTGTCGTTGACTGTTTTCCATACCATGCCATCAAAATATCAAGTATTTTCTCTCTTTGCCGTCTGCGATCTTTCTTTCCCTGTATTTTGCCCGTTGTAACCAAGTATTCCAACTGTCCTCTTCTCATGGTGTGCCCTAAAATGTTGATTGTTTCTTGGTGTTGTTTTTTAGGACCTCCCTTTTTGTGTTGGCCTCTTTGAGAGTTTTTTTCGTTGGTCTTTTTAGCTGTCCAGGAAATGTCCAACTTCCTTCTGAGAAATTCCATCTTTGTGGCCTCTAATCGTCTTTTCATTTGTTTGTCTACTGTCCATGATCCATTCCCATAGGTCAGAACTGGCTCTATATTACACCGATGAACTCTCTTTCTCATTTCTATTGACATTAACTTGTTACATAAGACGTTTTTCATTTTATGAAATGCTTTTTTGGTCCGAGATATTCCACCTTTTATGTCTATAGATTCTTAGTAATTTCAAAATTGGAAAAAAAGAGACTGATTAAGATTAAATCTGACATTAAATTATGATCTTATATAGAAAAGAATGCAGCATAAAAATAAACAGGACACATTTGAAACAAGTGCAACATGTGAAATACTTGGGCACAATGATAACATCAGATGGAAGATGCACCACAGAAATAAAAAACAGAATAGCTCAGGCCAAAATAGCATTTCAGAAAATGAAAAATTTCTTATACAAAAAATATATATCAATAGAAATGAGAGAGAGAGAGAGAGAGAGAGAGAGAGAGAGAGAGAGAGAGAGAGAGAGTTCAGCAGTGCTATATAGAGTCAGTTCTGACCTATGGAAGCGAATCATGGACAGTAGACAAACAAATGAAAAGACGATTAGAGGCCACAGAGATGGGATTTCTCAGAAGAATGTTGAAAGTTCCCTGGACAGCTAAAAAGACCAATGAGGAAGTTCTCAAAGAGGCCAACACAAAAAGGGAGCTCCTAAAACACATCAGAAAAAAAAACAATCAACATTTTTTGGGCACATCATGAGAAGAGGAAAGTTGGAATACTTGGTTACAACTGGCAAAATAAAAGGAAAGAGAGATCGCGGACGCCAAAGAAAGAAAATACTGGATAGCTTGGTGTCATGGCATGGAAAACAGTCAACAACAGAACTGATATGATGCACTGTAGATAGAAGATTGTGGAGGGACATAATCGCCTACGCCAAACGGTATGGCACATGATGATGATAGAAAAGAAAAGTTCTTGTCGGAGTCTCATTCCTTCTCTTGTTAGCTTCTCTGTAATTTCTATCTATCTTTCTTTCGTTTGCTCGAAGTATTGTCTATATCTGCAATGTTGTTTACTGTATAAATGTTACCGTCTTTTGTCATTCTTGCATTGGCCCATATAATTTTGTCTGTAATGTATCTATGGGCCAATGGATTTTCCTCAGTCTACTATATTCAGTGCAGTCTTGAAGTATGTGTTCAGCAGTCTGGGGTGCCTGTCCCCATGTACAAATAGTTGAGGTGCCGGTCTTTAATATTGTATACATGTGACTATGGAGTCGATTGTGTCCTGTTCTGAGGCGTATAATGATAACTTGTTCATATCTATTCATATTATGAAAGGCATCCTAATTTGGGGCTTGTGGTCCTCTGATTGATTTGATTTTTTGTTTCTTCTGATAATACGTAACCGGTGCATATAATTGTGTGCCTGTTGAACCTTCCTTTGCCAGCTGATCTGCTCTCTCATTTCCTGTCTGTACTCTCATTTCACTCTTGTAATAACAATAGACTTTCTCTCCTGACAGACAATGCGATGTCTCTTATTAGATCAGTCAAGAGCAAACACGACATTTGTTGTAGCCAAACCGACAAATGTTGTAGCCAACACGACGTTTGTTGTAACTGAGTTGTTCTATTGTAGGAAATACGACATTTGTTGTAACTAAGTTGTTCTGTTGTAGCCAATATGGCATTTGTTGTAACTAAGTTGTTCTGTTGTAACCAACACGACATTTGTTGTAACTAAGTTGTTCTGTTGTAGCCAACACGACATTTGTTGTAACTAAGTTGTTCTGTTGTAGCCAACACGACATTTGTTGTAACTAAGTTGTTCTGTTGTAGCCAACACGACATTTGTTGTAACTAAGTTGTTCTGTTGTAGCCAACACGACATTTGTTGTAACTAAGTTTTTCTGTTATAGCCAATATGGCATTTGTTGTAACTGAGTAGTTCTATTGTAGAATGGCAGTAACGTTCGCGTGTACAACAGATGGATGGGGTAGATGAAGGTGAATTGTTAATTTTGCTGCGACTTTGTTTGTGCTTCTTTTCTTGCCATGTTTGCTGTCTCTGTGTGTCTCCGATTCGTTGCTGTATTGTTGTTGTAATTATAAGGTTAAAATTCATGTTGTGCATGCGTAAGAGAAGATGGGATTGACGAGGGAAACCAACAATTTGATGTTAAATATGAGCTTGATGTTGATAAAGCCATATCTGATTAAGTTTAAGTTCAGCTGCTGTGATCTCTGCGAGTCTTGTTAATGTCTGGTTCATCATCATCCTCATCATCATCATCATCAGTATCATCACCATCATCAAGTATCATGTCTGCAGGCGTAGGTGACCATGTCTATCCACAACTTTATATAGGAACCTTGTAAGTCTGCCACAAAATCTAGATTAGATACGACGAAATTCATGTACAGGGTTCCCGAGAAAAATTTTACCATTTTCTTTCATTTTTTTATCCAGATGACCAGTGTTTGCAGAGACTTGTAAGGTGCACCGATTGTAAATGAACATAAAAGTTTAATTTGAAATACCAGCCACGCGCCCACACACAGATTTTCCAAGATGGCGCCCACGAAACAACAGAAAGTATTTTGTCCTGTAGAATACGTGTGGAGTATGGGAGGAAATGGACTATCGACTAGACACCTGCCGTGACACAACGGGCGGCCATATTGAATCCTTGTCTGGTAAAAGCAAAAGTAAAATGCCCCGTCACGCCAAGTGGCGTATAGGGAATATGGTGTTAGTGGCCATAATTTTTACATACCTTCGGTACATGATTTTTGGGGTAATGTGGTCGGTATTACGCCCGTGTCGTTTTACTTTCCCAGAAAAAAAAAACCGGTACTCATTAAAGGTTGGGTGAACCGAGCGGTCGGATGGGATCGAACCCTACCTGTTATCCTTTGTAGTCCAGTTCACTAACCACTAAGCTATCGCGACTCCCTTTGTCAGGTAAGATTTAAAATAAAAACTGTGAGATATTACTTTATCTTTGGTACAACAGTGATCATTATTACACATTAGAGAGGCCGATAATATTTTATTGGAAAAAGCCCATTTCTTTTTCGGACACTCTGTATTTGCTGTAAAGTGATAACGTTTTGGTGTTGTCTTTTGCTGCTGTAAAGTTGTTAACATCAATTTTCTTCTTTCGTTCGTCTGACGTTTTGTAATTCTTGTAATGGCCCATTTAGTTTTCCCTTTAGCCGTGTATTTATGTATTTTCCTGTCTACTATATTTAATACTATCTTGAAGTATGTGTTCAGCCAATCCGTATTTATGCCATTTTTAAGTTTCAGTACGTGTGATTCATTTTCTTCTCCGTCTTTCCTTCAAGATTTGGCTTTCAACTTTGATGGGAGATATAATTTGCAGTTTTTTGCTCTTCCGTTCGCCTCTGCTGCTGCTGTTATGTATCCTAGTGTTTTTAATATTCAGTCAATTGAATTTTTTCGTGGTCGACCCTTGGGTCTGGTGTTCTCACAACGTTTATTGAAGGCTCTTTGTGTTGTGTTTTAATCTTTCTTCCTTATCACGTGGCCAAACCATCTTATCTGTTGTTTCTTTATATATTCTATGGTGGGGGCTATTCCTAGCTTTTTTTTTTTCTCAGTTCTTCATTTCTGATCTTATCTCTCAGACTGTTTCCTGTCATTCGTCTAACACATTTCATCTCTGTAGAGGTTATTTTTCTTATTGTTCTTACATCTAGGGTCCAGGTCTGACATTGGTAGCACAACGTTGGGATGAAGATTGTATTGTAGAGTGCCCGTTTTGCCTCCAGAGTTATTTCCTTGTTGGACAATAGTGATGATAACTGTCCAATGATTTGACAAGCTTTGTTGTATCTTGAGTCTATCTCTTCTGTTTGTGAATTGTCGCTTGTCACTATATTTCCTATGTATTTATATTCTACGTGTGATTTTGAGGTCGAAATTTTAGTCGCTTTTTTATGTACTCTCTTTTACCGTCTTTACATCAGATACGATTTTTAAAACTCATTAACATTAGTTTTTTTTTCCCCTGTTATATTAAATTTGAGGACCTCCTTAGTGGTTTTCTGAACGTATTCTAGTCAAACGAAAAATAGTTGAAAACTCACAGTGCTCAAGTAATTCGATTAATCTGTCAACATATCTCTCCAACAAGGATAGTAGTGTCCATTCATTAATTTTGTTTGGCTCAATCCTCTTCTGCAGATCTCTTTTGTCTAAATCTATGTTTGTTGCTGATTCCTGGATCTGGAAAGAAATCATTTCAAAGTTATATGTTCAATTATATGCGGACTGTCAGACCCTGTATGTGCATGTTTCTGAGGAGCTAAAGAAACTGATACGCTCTTCTTCTTCTTCTTTTCAGCTCCCTGTTGAGCATAGGTCTTCAACAAACACTTTCAAAGCCTCTGAGTTTGTCCTATCCAGCGTCATCGTCTTCGCTGTATCTCTTTATCCACTGGTACATGACTGGTACATTTCCATAATTCTATGTTACTGATTTTGTCCTGCCATTTCCATCCTTTTATTCTGTGTAAGCATCCATTAATGAAAGTCTGTATCTTCGTGATTGTGATTTATGTTGTTCTCCATGTTTCACAGCCATATAATAGGATTGACTTTTACCGTAAGGTAAAAAAAAATAATCAAGAAATACAATTATTTGTAACATCTTTTTTATGAACTTTTAAAAAAATTTCTGATACGATCTGAGTAAGAGATGTCCATAATCTTACGATAACATTTGTGATACGATCTAAGTAAGAGATGTCCATAACCTTACGATAACATTTGTGATACGATCTAAGTAAGAGATGTCCATAACCTTACGACAACATTTGTGATATGATCTAAGTAAGAGATGTCCATAACCTTACGATAACATTTGTGATATGATCTAAGTAAGAGATGCCCATAACCTTACGATAATATTTGTGATATGATCTAAGTAAGAGATGCCCATAACCATACGATAACATTTGTGGCACGATCTAAGTAAGAGATGCCCATAACCTTACAATAACATTTGTGGCACGATCTAAGTAAGAGATGCCCATAACCTTACGATAACATTTGTGATATGATGTATGTAAGAGATGCCCATAACCTTACGATAACATTTGTGATATGATGTATGTAAGAGATGCCCATAACCTTACGATAACATTTGTGATATGATCTAAGTAAGAGATGCCCATAACCTTACGATAACATTTGTGATATGATCTAATTAAGAGATGCCTATAACCTTACGATAACATTTGTGATACGATCTAAGTAAGAGATGTCCATAACCTTACGGTAACATTTGTGATATGATCTAAGTAAGAGATGCCCATAACCTTACGGTAACATTTCATCTCCGTAGCTTATATTATCTTCTGTATCTCTGTTGTAGGTGTTCAGTGTTTGCAAGCGTTTAGTGAAATATGGATATGACAAGGGAGGACATCAGACGGATTTTGATCCAAGATTGCAAAAACTGTTAATGAGATTTTTTATTTCACAACAAAAGAACATCAACATAAATATAGACAGCAGACAACTAAAACAGAAGATCAACTATAGACTGTAGACAACTAAAAAAGAGGATCAACTATAGACAGTAGACAACTAAAACTGAACATCAACATAACTATAGAAGGCAGACAATTAAAACAGAATATCAACATAACTATAGAAGGTAGACAAGTAAAACAGATCATCAACATAACTATAGAAGGCAGAAACCTAAAACAGAACATCAACATAACTATAGAAGGCAGACAACTAAAACAGAACATCAACATAACTATAGAAGGCAGACAACTAAAACAGAAGATCAACATAACTATAGAAGGCAGACAACTAAAACAGAAGATCAACATAACTATAGAAGGCAGGAAACTAAAACAGAACATCAACATAACTATAGAAGGCAGACAACTAAAACAGAATATCAACATAACTATAGAAGGCAGACAACTAAAACAGAACATCAACATAACTATAGAAGGCAGACAACTATAACAGAATATCAACATAACTATAGAAGGCAGACAACTAAAACAGATTATCAACATAACTATAGAACGCAGACAACTAAAACAGAACATTAACATAACTATAGAAGGCAGACAACTAAAACAGAATATCAACATAACTATAGAAGGCAGACAACTAAAACAGAACATCAACATAACTATAGACGGCAGACAACTAAAACAGAATATCAACATAACTATAGACGGCAGGCAACTAAAACAGAACATCAACATAACTATAGACGGCAGACAACTAAAACAGAACATCAACATAACTATAGACGGTAGACAACTAAAACAGAACATCAACATTACTATAGACGTGAAACAACTAAAACAAAACATCAACATAACTATAGACGGCAGACAACTAAAACAGAACATCAACATAACTATAGAAGGCAGACAACTAAAACAGAACATCAACATAACTATAGACGGCAGACAACTAAAACAGAACATCAACATAACTATAGACGGTAGACAACTAAAACAGAACATCAACATAACTACAGACGGCAGACAACTAAAACAGAACATCAACATAACTATAGACGGTAGACAACTAAAACAGAACATCAACATAACTATAGACGTGAAACAACTAAAACAGAACATCAACATAACTATAGACGGCAGACAACTAAAACAGAACATCAACATAACTATAGACGGCAGACAGCTAAAACAGAACATCGACATAACTATAGAAGGCAGACAACTAAAACATAACATCAACATAACTATAGACGGCAGACAACTAAAACAGAACATCAACATAACTATAGACGGCAGACAGCTAAAACATAACATCAACATAACTATAGACGGCAGACAGCTAAAATATAACATCAACATAACTATAGAAGGCAGACAACTAAAACAGAACATCAACATAACTGTAGACGGCAGACAACTAAAACAGAACATCAACATAACTATAGACGGCAGACAACTAAAACAGAACACCAACATAACTATAGACGGCAGACAACTAAAACAGAACATCAACATAACTATAGAAGGCAGACAACTAAAACAGAACATCAACATAACTATAGACGGCAGAAAACTAAAACAGAACATCAACATAACTATAGACGGCAGCCAGCTAAAACAGAACATCAACATAACTATAGACGGCAGACAGCTAAAACAAGTAGAGGAATTTAAATACCTAGGAAGTCTAGTGACAAATGACATTTCACAAACAGTAGAAATAGACTCAAGATGCAACAAAGCTTGTCAAATCATTCGATAGCTATCACCACTATTGTCCAACAAGGAAATAACTCTAGAGGCAAAACGGGCACTATACAATACAATCTTCATCCCAACGTTGTGCTACCAATGCCAATCCTGAACTCTAGATGTAAGAACAATAAGTAAAATACCCCTACTGAGATGAAATGTGTTAGACGAATGACAGGAAACAGTCTGAGAGATAAGATCAGAAATGAAGAACTGAGAAAAAAATCTAGGAATAACCCCCAGCATAGAATATATAAAGATACAATAGATACAATGTTTTGGCCAGGTGATAAGGCAGAAAGATAAAAACACAATATAACGAGGCTTTAAAAAAACGATGCGTGAACACAAGCCAATAGGGCTGACCTCGTAAAAGATTGTTTGACGGTATATTAGAAACAGTAGAAACATAACAGAGGCAGAGGCGAACAGTGGAGCATAAGATCGCATATTATATATCCCCTCGACGCTGAAAGGCAAATGAGGAAGTAGAGAAGAAAGAAAAACAACACAAGAAACATTGTACAAACGTCAGCATAATCATGTGCCATACCGGTTATTGTAGGCGATCATGTCCTTCCACAATCTTCTATCTACAGTGCATCATATCAGTTCTGTTGATGACTGTTTTCCATGCCATGACAACAAGCTATCCAGTATCTTCTCTCGTTTTCGTCCGCGATCTTTCTTTCCTTGTATTTTGCCAGTTGTAACCAAGTATTCCAACTTTCATCTTCACATGATGTGCCCGAAAAATGACCATTGTTTCCTCCTGATGTTTTTTAGTAGTCTCCTATTTGTGTTGGCCTCTTTCAGAATTTTCTCGTTTGTCTTTTAGCTGTCCAGGGAAGTGTCAACATTTGTCTGAGAATACATAGACAAGGTAGGTACAAATCTTACCTTTATTCCGTCCTGGGTCAATGGCTTAGCCGTAGCAACCTCATACTCCCACAGAACAAACATCAAGATGGCCAGGAGACATACTTTCACGAGGCTGTATTGTTCTCTTGCCATTTCTGTGTCTTGACTTGCCTGTCGCAAAAATATCTAAACTTTTTGTCAACAAACTTTTACAAATTAGCTTTTATATAGGGTCGATGTGTGTAAGCTCCGCCTACAGGGCGGGCTCTATACAAATGACTGCTGCCCCGTGATTGGCTGTTAGAATAAATCATCGCCAGAAATAAACACGGTCGTAAGCGATCACGCCCCTTCCCTAAGTTATCTATCAATTCTACTTTTGATATTTCTCCATGCCACGTTGTTGGGGTGGTATATGTGGTTATCTGCTTCCATTTCTCTTCTCTCCTACATTTCTTCTTTTCTTCTTTATTTGCGTCGTGGGGAGACATAGTTTTGGATGGGCGCATTAGCCCATCCCTTCCGATGTCACGTTCTGGGGTATTTCTGGTTTTCTGTTTATCCTTTCATTGAAAGGACTTCCCTCGGCCTGTTATTGGTTGCAGGTGTGTAGTTTAGTTATCCTGTTGTTGAAATAGCTGCTGTTGGTAGCTGTACATGTTGTGTTTAGTGATTTTATTGTTGTCATGTTCAATCTATACACTGAGCAAATCTTTAAAAACATCACAGAGATGCCAGGCCTACAAATTAATGGAAATATAATCAATAACCTAAGATAAGCTGACGATACTCTAATACTAGCAGAAAATCCTAAAGATCTACAACAATTACTTAATGAAATAAACATGACAAGCAACACATATGGACTAGATATGAATATCAAAAGACTAAAACTATGATTATAAAAAAAGAAGATACTCAAAACCCACAAGAGGATATAAAAATAGAAGGAATAGACCAGAAGACAGTTCAGAGCTACAACTAACTTAGACATACTATAACATACATATCAAATAATATATTCATATTCTACCTTTCACCTCCCTTTGGAGCATAGGTCTTCAACAAACACTTTCAGCTTCCTGTGGAGCATAGGTCTTGAACAAACACTTTCAGCTCCCTATGGATCATAGGTCTTCAATAAAAACTTTCAAAGTCGTTCTGTTTCTTGCCATTCTTTTAAGATCATTCCATAGTCTTCCCCATCATCTTCATCTTCTATCTGTATTCTCAAAGAATGTCTTGGTCTTCCTCTTTGTCTTTTTCCCTGGGTATTCCAAAAAAGGCCTGTTGTGTAGTACTCTGAGTTGGCTTTCGCAGTTTTTTTCTTTCCAGTACCATCGTCTTCGCTGTATCTCTTTATCCACTGGTATTTGACCGGTACATTTCCATAATTCCACGTTAGTGACTTTGTCCTGCCATTTCCATCCCTTTATTCTGCGCAAGCATCCATTAATGAAAGTCTGTACTATCGTGATTGTCAATTTTGTCATTCTCCATGTTTCACAGCCATATAATATGACCGACTTAACATTTGAGTTGAAAATTTTTATTTTTCATATTTAATTGTAGGTCTTGAGAATTTTCTTTGTTTATGATCATAGCTTTAGTCTTTTTGATATTCATTTCTAGTCCATATTTTTTGCTTGTTATGTTTATTACATTAAGCAATTGTTGTAGATCTTTAGGATTTTCTGCTAGTAGTACAGTATCATCAGCATATCTTAGGTTATTGATTATCTTCCCATTAATGTTTAGGCCTGATATCTGAGATGTTTTTAAAGATTTGCTCAGTGTATAGATTGAACAAGCTTGGTGATAGGATGCATCCTTGTCTTACTCCTCTTTTTATGTCCATTGGTGTAGAGTTCTCCTTGTTATATCTTATTATTGCTGTTTGCTCCCAGTACAAATTACATATTAGTCGTATGTCTGTGTCATCCAGATTTATATCTTTTAGGCAGTCTATAAGTTGGTTACTCTATCAAAAGCTTTGGTGTAGTCTATAAAGCAGGCATATATTGGTTTGTTTACTTCTGTGTACTTTTCAATCAATGTTCTCATGCTGAATATGGTTTCTTTTGTCCCACTGTTTTTCCTGAATCCAAATTGTTGCTCATCTAAGTCAGTATTGATTTTATTCTGAATCCTTCCCTGTATAACTTTTAGTACAATTTTTGTTACCTGGCTCATTAGCGTTATTGTTCTAAAGTCACTGCATTCAGCTGCACCATTCTTTTTAGGCAGTGCAATGAAAGTATATTTTTTTATATCGTTTGGTATGTATCCTGTGTGGTATATGTCATTGCATATGTCTGTGATCACTTCGAGGCCAAAATCCTCTAGTGCCTGTATCATCTCTATTTGTATATTGTCAGGCCCTACTGCTTTTCCCTTTTTCATTGTTTTTATAGCTTTTTCTATATCAGATTTCAGGATTTTATAGTTATATGTACATTTTATGTCTGGCTTTTTGTCCATTTCGTCGTGAAATAATTCTGTTATATATTCTTGCCATCTATCTATTATATATCTATTATCTATTTTGTGACCGCCATCACAAAAATTAAAAAAAACAGATCTTGAGCCTCCAGGGCACCAAAGAAAATACAAAACTATCATTCAGTTTAAGAAATGTAAATACAGAACACAAAACAGAATCCTAAAGAAAAAGCCCAAATCATCTTGCAAGGGAAACCTCCAGACAATATTCTTTAGAACCAAACAAAGTTCTGTGAGAAGCCCCCACACCCGAACCAGGGCACAACTGTAACAATAAAACAAAAATAATCCCAGATGTTCTAGGAATAGACTCCACAAATGAGCAATCTGAGAAGGAAATGAGAGAATTATCACTCATCATGCTCAAGGGAAGATACCCCAGAGATGCATGGACATCTAAGTACAACAGCTACCAACATAGGACAACAACAGGACAACTAAACACAACATGTACAGCTACCAACATAGGACAACAACAGGACAACTAAACACAACATGTACAGCTACCAACATAGGACAACAACAGGGGAACTAAACACAACATGCACAGCTACCAACATAGGACAACAACAGGGCAACTAAACACAACATGTACAGCTACCAACATAGTACAACAACAAGGCAACTAAACACATCATGTACATCTACCAACATAGGTCAACAACAGGACAAGTAAACACAACATGTACAGCTACCAGCATAGGACAACAACAGGGCAACTAAACACAACATGTACAGCTACCAACATAGGACAACAACAACACAACTAAACACAACATGTACATCTACCAACATAGGTCAACAACAGGACAAGTAAACACAACATGTACAGCTACCAACATAGGACAACAACAGGACAACTAAACACAACATGTAAATCTACCAACATAGGACAACAACAGGGCAACTAAACACAACATGTACAGCTACCAGCATAGGACAACAACAGGACAAATAAACACAACATGTACAGCTACCAGCATAGGACAACAACAGGGCAACTAAACACAACATGTACAGCTACCAACATAGGACAACAACAGGGCAACTAAACACAACATGTACAGCTACCAACATAGAACAACAACAGGGCAACTAAACACAACATGTACATCTACCAACATAGGACAACAACAGGGCAACTAAACACATCATGTACAGCTACCAACATAGGACAACAACAGGACAACTAAACACAACATGTACAGCTACCAACATAGGACAACAACAGGACAACTAAACACACATGTACAGCTACCAACATAGTACACCAATAGGACAACAACAGGATAACTAAACCCAACATGTACAGCTACCAACATAGGACAACAACAGGGCAACTAAACACAACATGTACAGTTACCAACATAGTACACCAATAGGACAACAACAGGATTACTAAACACAACATGAACAGCTACCAACATAGGACAACAACAGGACAACTAAACACAACATGTACAGCTACCGACATAGGACAACAACAGGAGAACTAAACACAACATGTACAGTTACCAACATAGTACACCAATAGGACAACAACAGGACAACTAAACTCAACATGTATAGCTACCAACATAGGACAACAAAAGGACAACAACAGGACAACTAAACACAACATGTACAGCTACCAACATAGGACAACAACAGGACAACTAAACACAACATGTACAGCTACCAACATAGGACAACAACAGGACAACTAAACTCAACATGTACACCTGCCAACATAGGACAACAACAGGAAAACTAAATACAACATGTACAGCTACCAACATAGGACAACAACAGGACAGCTAAACACAACATGTACAGCTACCAACATAGGGCAATAACAGGGCAACTAAACACAACATGTACAGCTACCAACATAGGGCAACAACAGGACAACTAAACACAACATGTACAGCTACCAACATAGGACAACAACAGGACAACTAAACACAACATGTACAGCTACCAACATAGGGCAACAACAGGACAACTAAACACAACATGTACAGCTACTAACATAGGACAACAGCAGGACAACTAAACACAACATGTACAGCTACTAACATAGGACAACAACATAACAACTAAACACAACATGTACAGCTACCAACATAGGACAACAACAGGACAACTAAACACAACATGTACAGCTACCAACATAGGACAACAACAGGACAACTAAACTCAACATGTACAGCTACCAACATAGGACAACAACAGGACAACTAAACACAACATGTAAAGTTACCAACATAGGACAACAACAGGACAACTAAACACAACATGTACAGCTACCAACATAGGACAACAACAGGACAACTAAACACAACATGTACAGCTACTAACATAGGACAACAACAGGACAACTAAACACAACATGTACAGCTACCAACATAGGACAACAACAGGACAACTAAACACAACATGTACAGCTACCGACATAGGACAACAACAGGGGAACTAAACACAACATGCACAGTTGCCAATAGCACAACAACAGGACAACTAAACACAACATGTACAGTTACCAATAGGACAACAACAAGACAACTAAACACAAC
Organism: Megaustenia siamemsis; assembly: GCA_032433765.1. NCBI lineage: Eukaryota > Metazoa > Mollusca > Gastropoda > Stylommatophora > Ariophantidae > Megaustenia > Megaustenia siamemsis. The sequence goes on from JAVIAB010000104.1 coordinate 1,699,321, forward strand.
ATGTACAGTTACCAATAGGACAACAACAGGACAACTAAACACAACATGTACAGCTACCAACATAGGACAACAACAGAACAACTAAACACATCATGTACAGTTACCAACATAGGACAACAACAGGACAACTAAACACAACATGTACAGCTACCAACATAGGACAACTAAACACAACATGTACAGCTACCAACATAGGACAACAACAGGGCAACTAAACACAACATGTACAGCTACCAACATAGGACAACTAAACACAACATGTACAGCTACCAACATAGGACAACAACAGGACAACTAAACACAACATGTAGAGCTACAAACATAGGACAACAACAGGACAACTAAACACAACATGTACATCTACCAACATAGGACAACAACATGACAACTAAACACAACATGTACAGTTACCAACATAGTACACCAATAGGACAACAACAGGACAACTAAACACAACATATACAGCTACCAACATAGGACAACAGCAGGACAACTAAAAACACAACATGTACAGCTACCAACATAGGACAACAACAGGACAACTAAACACAACATGTACAGCTACCAACATAGGACAACAACAGGACAACTAAACACAACATGTACAGCTACCAACATAGGACAACAACAGGACAACTAAACACAACATGTCCAGCTACCAACATAGGACAACAACAGGACAACTAAACACAACATGTACAGCTACCAACATAGGACAACAACAGGACAACTAAACTCAACATGTACACCTGCCAACATAAGACAACTACAGGACAACTAAACACAACATGTACAGCTACCAACATAGGACAACAACAGGACAACTAAACACAACATGTACAGCTACCAAAATAGGACAATAACAGGACAACTAAACTCAACATGTACAGCTACCAACATAGGACAACAACAGGACAACTAAACTCAACATGTATAGCTACCAACATAGGACAACAACAGGACAACAACAGGACAACTAAACACAACATGTACAGCTACCAACATAGGACAACAACAGGACAACTAAACACAACATGTACATCTACCAACATAGGACAACAACAGGACAACTAAACACAACAAGTACATCTACCAACATAGGACAACTAAACACAACATGTACAGCTACCAACATAGGACAACAACAGGGCAACTAAACACAACATGTACATCTACCAACATAGGACAACTAAACACAACATGTACAGCTACCAACATAGGACAACAACAGGACAACTAAACACAACATGTAGAGCTACCAACATAGGACAACAACAGGACAACTAAACACAACATGTACAGTTACCAATATAGTACACCAATAGGACAACAACAGGACAACTAAACACAACATGTACAGCTACCAACATAGGACAACAACAGGGCAACTAAACACAACATGCACAGCTACCAACATAGGACAACAACGGGACAACTAAACACAACATGTACAGCTACCAACATAGGACAACAACAGGGCAACTAAACACAACATGTACAGTTACCAACATAGGACAACAACAGGACAACTAAACACAACATGTACAGCTACCAACATAAGACAACAACAGGGCAACTAAACACAACATGTACTGTTACCAACAGAGGACAACAACAGGACAACTAAACACAACATGTACAGCTACCAACATAGGACAACAACAGGGCAACTAAACACAACATGTACAGCTACCAACATAGGACAACAACAGGCAACTAAACACAACATGTACAGCTACCAACATAGGGCAACAACAGGGCAACTAAACACAACATATACATCTACCAACATAGGGCAACAACAGGGCAACTAAACACAACATGTACAACTACCAACATAGGACAACAACAGGGCAACTAAACACAACATGTACATCTACCAACATAGGGAAACAACAGGGCAACTAAACACAACATGTACATCTACCAACATGGGACAACAACAGGGCAACTAAACACAACATGTACATCTACCAACATAGGACAACAACAGGGCAACTAAACACAACATGTACATCTACCAACATAGGACAACAACAGGGCAACTAAACACAACATGTACATCTACCAACATAGGGCAACAACAGGGCAACTAATCACAACATGTACATCTACCAACATAGGACAACAACAGGGCAACTAAACACAACATGTACATCTACCAACATAGGGCAACAACAGGGCAACTAAACACAACATGTACATCTACCAACATAGGACAACAACAGGGCAACTAAACACAACATGTACATCTACCAACATAGGACAACAAGAGGGCAACTAAACACAACATGTACATCTACCAACATAGGGCAACAACAGGGCAACTAAACACAACATGTACATCTACCAACATAGGGCAACAACAGGGCAACTAAACACAACATGTACATCTACCAACATAGGACAACAACAGGGCAACTAAACACAACATGTACATCTACCAACATAGGGCAACAACAGGGCAACTAAACACAACATGTACATCTACCAACATAGGACAACAACAGGGCAACTAAACACAATATGTACATCTACCAACATAGGACAACAACAGGGCAACTAAACACAACATGTACATCTACCAACATAGGGCAACAACAGGGCAACTAAACACAACATGTACAGCTACCAACATAGGACAACAACAGAGCAACTAAACACAACATGTACATCTACCAACATAGGACAACAACAGGACAACTAATCACAACATTTACAGTTACCAATAGGACAACAACAGGACAACTAAACACAACATGTACAGCTACCAACATAGGACAACAACGGGACAACTAAACACAACATGTACAGCTACCAACATAGTACAACAACAGGGCAACTAAACACAACATGTACAGCTACCAACATAGGACAACAACAGGACAACTAAACACAACATGTACAGCTACCAACATAGGACAACAACAGAACAACTAAACACATCATGTACAGCTACCAACATAGGACAACAACAGGACAACTAAACACAACATGTACAGCTACCAACATAGGACAACTAAACACAACATGTACAGCTACCAACATAGGACAACAACAGGGCAACTAAACACAACATGTACAGCTACCAACATAGGACAACTAAACACAACATGTACAGCTACCAACATAGGACAACAACAGGACAACTAAACACAACATGTAGAGCTACCAACATAGGACAACAACAGGACAACTAAACACAACATGTACATCTACCAACATAGGACAACAACATGACAACTAAACACAACATGTACAGTTACCAACATAGTACACCAATAGGACAACAACAGGACAACTAAACACAACATGTACAGCTACCAACATAGGACAACAGCAGGACAACTAAAAACACAACATGTACAGCTACCAACATAGGACAACAACAGGACAACTAAACACAACATGTACAGCTACCAACATAGGACAACAACAGGACAACTAAACACAACATGTACAGCTACCAACATAGGACAACAACAGGACAACTAAACACAACATGTCCAGCTACCAACATAGGACAACAACAGGACAACTAAACACAACATGTACAGCTACCAACATAGGACAACAACAGGACAACTAAACTCAACATGTACACCTGCCAACATAAGACAACTACAGGACAACTAAACACAACATGTATAGCTACCAACATAGGACAACAACAGGACAACTAAACACAACATGTACAGCTACCAAAATAGGACAACAACAGGACAACTAAACTCAACATGTACAGCTACCATCATAGGACAACAACAGGACAACTAAACTCAACATGTACAGCTACCAACATAGGACAACAACAGGACAACAACAGGACAACTAAACACAACATGTACAGCTACCAACGTAGGACAACAACAGGACAACTAAACACAACATGTACAGCTACCAACCTATGACAACAACAGGACAACTAAACATAACATGTACATCTACCAACATAGGACAACAACATGACAACTAAACACAACATGTACAGTTACCAACATAGTACACCAATAGGACAACAACAGGACAACTAAACACAACATGTACAGCTTCCAACATAGGACAACAGCAGGACAACTAAACACAACATGTACAGCTACCAACATAGGACAACAACAGGACAACTAAACACAACATGTACATCTACCAACATAGGACAACAACAGGACAACCAAACACAACAAGTACATCTACCAACATAGGACAACTAAACACAACATGTACAGCTACCAACATAGGACAACAACAGGGCAACTAAACACAACATGTACAGCTACCAACATAGGACAACTAAACACAACATGTACAGCTACCAACATAGGACAACAACAGGACAACTAAACACAACATGTAGAGCTACCAACATAGGACAACAATAGGACAACTAAACACAACATGTACATCTACCAACATAGGACAACAACATGACAACTAAACACAACATGTACAGTTACCAACATAGTACACCAATAGGACAACAACAGGACAACTAAACACAACATGTACATCTACCAACATAGGACAACAACAGGGCAACTAAACACAACATGCACAGCTACCAACATAGGACAACAACGGGACAACTAAACACAACATGTACAGCTACCAACATAGGACAACAACAGGGCAACTAAACACAACATGTACAGTTACCAACATAGGACAACAACAGGACAACTAAACACAACATGTACAGCTACCAACATAGGACAACAACAGGGCAACTAAACACAACATGTACAGTTACCAACATAGGACAACAACAGGACAACTAAACACAACATGTACAGCTACCAACATAGGACAACAACAGGGCAACTAAACACAACATGTACAGCTACCAACATAGGACAACAACAGGGCAACTAAACACAACATGTACAGCTACTAACATAGGGCAACAACAGGGCAACTAAACACAACATGTACATCTACCAACATAGGGCAACAACAGGGCAACTAAACACAACATGTACAGCTACCAACATAGGACAACAACAGGGCAACTAAACACAACATGTACATCTACCAACATAGGGCAACAACAGGGCAACTAAACACAACATGTACATCTACCAACATAGGACAACAACAGGGCAACTAAACACAACATGTACATCTACCAACATAGGACAACAACAGGGCAACTAAACACAACATGTACATCTACCAACATAGGACAACAACAGGGCAACTAAACACAACATGTACGTCTACCAACATAGGGCAACAACAGGGCAACTAATCACAACATGTACATCTACCAACATAGGACAACAACAGGGCAACTAAACACAACATGTACATCTACCAACATAGGGCAACATCAGGGCAACTAAACACAACATGTACATCTACCAACATAGGACAACAACAGGGCAACTAAACACAACATGTACATCTACCAACATAGGACAACAACAGGGCAACTAAACACAACATGTACATCTACCAACATAGGGCAACAACAGGGCAACTAAACACAACATGTACATCTACCAACATAGGACAACAACAGGGCAACTAAACACATCATGTACATCTACCAACATAGGGCAACAACAGGGCAACTAAACACAACATATACATCTACCAACATAGGACAACAACAGGGCAACTAAACACAACATGTACATCTACCAACATAGGACAACAACAGGACAACTAAACACAACATGTACAGCTACCAACATAGGACAACAACAGGACAACTAAACACAACATGTAGAGCTACCAACATAGGACAACAATAGGACAACTAAACACAACATGTACATCTACCAACATAGGACAACAACATGACAACTAAACACAACATGTACAGTTACCAACATAGTACACCAATAGGACAACAACAGGACAACTAAACACAACATGTACATCTACCAACATAGGACAACAACAGGGCAACTAAACACAACATGCACAGCTACCAACATAGGACAACAACGGGACAACTAAACACAACATGTACAGCTACCAACATAGGACAACAACAGGGCAACTAAACACAACATGTACAGTTACCAACATAGGACAACAACAGGACAACTAAACACAACATGTACAGCTACCAACATAGGACAACAACAGGGCAACTAAACACAACATGTACAGTTACCAACATAGGACAACAACAGGACAACTAAACACAACATGTACAGCTACCAACATAGGACAACAACAGGGCAACTAAACACAACATGTACAGCTACCAACATAGGACAACAACAGGGCAACTAAACACAACATGTACAGCTACCAACATAGGGCAACAACAGGGCAACTAAACACAACATGTACATCTACCAACATAGGGCAACAACAGGGCAACTAAACACAACATGTACAGCTACCAACATAGGACAACAACAGGGCAACTAAACACAACATGTACATCTACCAACATAGGGCAACAACAGGGCAACTAAACACAACATGTACATCTACCAACATAGCACAACAACAGGGCAACTAAACACAACATGTACATCTACCAACATAGGACAACAACAGGGCAACTAAACACAACATGTACATCTACCAACATAGGACAACAACAGGGCAACTAAACACAACATGTACGTCTACCAACATAGGGCAACAACAGGGCAACTAATCACAACATGTACATCTACCAACATAGGACAACAACAGGGCAACTAAACACAACATGTACATCTACCAACATAGGGCAACATCAGGGCAACTAAACACAACATGTACATCTACCAACATAGGACAACAACAGGGCAACTAAACACAACATGTACATCTACCAACATAGGACAACAACAGGGCAACTAAACACAACATGTACATCTACCAACATAGGGCAACAACAGGGCAACTAAACACAACATGTACATCTACCAACATAGGACAACAACAGGGCAACTAAACACATCATGTACATCTACCAACATAGGGCAACAACAGGGCAACTAAACACAACATGTACATCTACCAACATAGGACAACAACAGGGCAACTAAACACAACATGTACATCTACCAACATAGGACAACAACAGGGCAACTAAACACAACATGTACATCTACCAACATAGGGCAACAACAGGGCAACTAAACACAACATGTACAGCTACCAACATAGGACAACAACAGGGCAACTAAACACAACATGTACATCTACCAACATAGGACAACAACAGGACAACTAATCACAACATTTACAGTTACCAATAGGACAACAACACGACAACTAAACACAACATGTACAGCTACCAACATAGGACAACAACGGGACAACTAAACACAACATGTACAGCTACCAACATAGTACAACAACAGGGCAACTAAACACAACATGTACAGCTACCAACATAGGACAACAACAGGACAACTAAACACAACATGTACAGCTACCAACATAGGACAACAACGGGACAACTAAACACAACATGTACAGCTACCAACATAGGACAACAACAGGACAACTAAACACAACATGTACAGCTACCATCAACAGGGCAACTAAACACAACATGTACAGCTACCAACATAGGACAACAACAGGGCAAATAAACACAACATGTACAGCTACCAACATAGGACAACAACAGGACAACTAAACACAACATGTACAGCTACCAACATAGGACAACAACAGGACAACTAAACACAACATGTACAGCTACCAACAACAGGGCAACTATACACAACATGTACAGCTACCAACATAGGACAACAACAGGGCAACTAACCACAACATGTACAGCTACCAACATAGGACAACAACAGGACAACTAAACACAACATGTACAGCTACCAACATAGGACAACAACGGGACAACTAAACACAACATGTACAGCTACCAACATAGGACAACAACAGGACAACTAAACACAACATGTTCAGCTACCAACAACAGGGCAACTAAACACAACATGTACAGCTACCAACATAGGACAACAACAGGGCAAATAAACACAACATGTACAGCTACCAACATAGGACAACAACAGGACAACTAAACACAACATGTACAGCTACCAACATAGGACAACAACAGGACAACTAAACACAACATGTACAGCTACCAACAACAGGGCAACTATACACAACATGTACAGCTACCAACATAGGACAACAACAGGACAACTAACCACAACATGTACAGCTACCAACATAGGACAACAACAGGACAACTAAACACAACATGTACAGCTACCAACATAGGACAACAACGGGACAACTAAACACAACATGTACAGCTACCAACATAGGACAACAACAGGACAACTAAACACAACATGTTCAGCTACCAACAACAGGGCAACTAAACACAACATGTACAGCTACCAACATAGGACAACAACAGGGCAAATAAACACAACATGTACAGCTACCAACATAGGACAACAACAGGACAACTAAACACAACATGTACAGCTACCAACATAGGACAACAACAGGACAACTAAACACAACATGTACAGCTACCAACAACAGGGCAACTATACACAACATGTACAGCTACCAACATAGGACAACAACAGGGCAACTAAACACAACATGTACAGCTACCAACATAGGACAACAACAGGACAACTAAACACAACATGTACATCTACCAACATAGGACAACAATGGGACATCAAGGCAAAGCTCAAAACAGGACATCCACCCACCATCTCTCCCTCCCATCCATCCAAAACCCACGCATCCCTCCTTCCCTTCCTCCCTCCCTCATTCCCTTCATTCCTTCCTTCCTTTTTATTTATTTCTTGTTTTCATTTTTTCTTTTCTTTCTTCCATTCATTCCTTCTTTCGTTCTTTCGTATGCCAAATAAACACTAAACAATGTCAACACAAGTACGACACTTTTATTGTCACCAACTTCACTCTATCAAAGAACAATTTTTATGTTTCGTTCAACTTCAAACAAATATAAGTCTACAACACACAGAACATGAACCCGAACATTCGTGACAATTTTATTTCGTGTTTTATTTTTTCATTCACTGTAAACTATGAGCTGGTTGAACTTTCAGGTCCGGTTAATGAGATAATCTCTGAAAGTCGCTGACTCCTTTATCCGAATCAGAGATATTTGCCGTTTTGGTAGACTTTATTGTCTTCATCTGTTAACAAATAAACACCTTTGTTTTCAGTTGTAAACATTCAGTAATGGAATTAAAGATCCTCTCATTTATTTACATTAATTTGAGGTTTATTCTTCGCCTACCTTTCAGCTCTCTGCAGAGCACAGATCTTCAACAAACACTTTCCAAGCCTCGTGTTTCATGCCAATCTTTAAGTTCGCTCTCTGTATTGTGTATCATTTATATCTCTACTTTCGCCTCTATTCTTCAAGTTTATTTTCTCTTCCACTTCATCTACTCCCCTGGGGATTCAAAAAAAAAACCTCGTCAAGCTATATTCTCAGTTAGATTCCCTAGTGCGTGTCCCATCCAGATCCCACACCGTTGTCTTACACAACATTGTAAGTTCAAAATAAAACATCAGGAGAGAGAGAGAGAGAGAGAGAGAGAGAGAGAGAAGGAGAATGCGAACAATTCATCATCATCATGTGCCTCAGGAGTCACACTAGACATGTTCTCCTGGATCAAAGACGACCCATTCTAAAGAACCATTAGGATGACAACAATCATCTTAACAAGTCAGTCACATTGCAGGAAGGGGTCCCTCAGGGAAGTGTTATAACTCACACACTCTTCCTAATATACACAAATCATCATGTGCCATACCGATTGGCGTGGGCGATCATGTCTTTCCATAATCTTTTATCCACAGTGCATCTTATCAATTCTGTCGTTGACTGTTTTCCATGCCATGACATCAAAATATCAAGTATTTTCTCTCTTTGCCGTCTGCGATTTCTCTTTCCCTGTATTTTGCCCGTTGTTACCCAGTATTTCAACTTTCCTCTTCTCATGATGTGCCTGAAAAATGTTGATTGTTTCTTTGTGCTGTTTTTTTTAGGAATTCTCTTTTTGTGTTTGCCTCTTTGAAAGTTTTTTCGTTGGTCTTTTTAGCTGTCCATGGAACTTTCAACATTCTTCTGAGAAATTCCATCTCTGTGGCCTCTAATCGTCTTTTCATTTGTTTGTCTACTGTCCATGATCCATTTCCATAGGTCAGAACTGGCTCTATATTACACCGATGAACTCTCTTTCTCATTTCTATTGACATTAACTTGTTACATAAGACATTTTTCATTTTATGAAATGCTTTTTTGGTCCGAGATATTCCACCTTTTATGTCTACAGATTCTTAGTAATTTCAAAATGAAAAAAGAGATTGATTAAGATTAAATCTGACATTAAATTATGATCTTATATAGAAAAGAATGCAGCATAAAAATAAACAGGACACATTTGAAACAAGTGCAACATGTGAAATACTTGGGCACAACGATAACATCAGATGGAAGATGCACCACAGAAATAAAAAAACAGAATAGCTCAGGCCAAAATAGCATTTCAGAAAATGAAAAATTTCTTATGCAAAAAATATATATCAATAGAAATGAGAGAGAGAGAGAGAGAGAGAGAGAGAGAGAGAGAGAGAGAGAGAGAGAGAGAGAGAGAGAGAGAGAGTTCAGCAGTGCTATATAGAGCCAGTTCTGACCTATGGAAGCGAATCATGGGCAGTAGACAAACAAATGAAAAGACGATTAGAGGCCACAGAGATGGGATTTCTCAGAAGAATGTTGAAAGTTCCCTGGACAGCTAAAAAGACCAATGAGGAAGTTCTAAAAGAGGCCAACACAAAAAGGGAGCTCTTAAAAAACATCAGAAAGAAGCAATCAACATTTTTTGGGCACATCATGAGAAGAGGAAAGTTGGAATACTTGGTTACAACTGGCAAAATAAAAGGAAAGAGAGATCGCGGACGCCAAAGAAAGAAAATACTGGATAGCTTGGTGTCATGGCATGGAAAACAGTCAACAACAGAACTGATACGATGTACTGTAGATAGAAGATTGTGGAAGGACATAATCGCCTACGCCAAACGGTATGGCACATGATGATGATAGAAAAGAAAAGTTCTTGTCGGAGTCTCATTCCTTCTCTTGTTAGCTTCTCTGTAATTTCTATCTTTCTTTCGTTTGCTCGAAGTATTGTCTATATCTGCAATGTTGTTTACTATATAAATGTTACCGTCTTTTGTCATTCTTGCAGTGGCCCATATAGTTTTGTCTGTAATGTATCTATGGGCCAATGGATTTTCCTCAGTCTACTATATTCAGTGCAGTCTTGAAGTATGTGTTCAGCAGTCTGGGGCGCCTGCCCACATGTACAAGGAGTTGAGGTGCCGATCTTGAATTTTGTATACATGTGACTATGGAGTCGATTGTGTCCTGTTCTGAGGTGTATAATGATAACTTGTTCATATCTATTCATATTATGAAAGGCATCCTGATTTGGGGCTTGTGGTCCTCTGATTGATTTGATTATCTGTTTCTTATGATGGTATGTAACTGGTGTATCTAGTTGTGTGCCTGTTGAACCTTCCTTTGCCAGCTGATCTGCTCTCTCATTTCCTGTCTTTTCTCTCATTTCACTCTTGTAATAACAATAGACTTTCTCTCCTGACAGACAATGCGATGTCTCTTATTAGATCAGTCAAGAGCAAACACGACATTTGTTGTAGCCAAACCGACAAATGTTGTAGCCAACACGACGTTTCTTGTAGCCAACACGACTTTTATTGCAACTAAGTAGTTCTATTGTAGCCAACACGACTTTTGTTGTAACTGAGTAGTTCTATTGTAGGAAACACGACTTTTGTTGTAACTAAGTTGTTCTGTTGTAGCCAACACGACATTTGTTGTAACTGAGTAGTTCTATTGTAGGAAACACGACTTTTGTTGTAACTAAGTTGTTCTGTTGTAGCCAATATGGCATTTGTTGTAACTAAGTTGTTTTGTTGTAGCCAACACGACATTTGTTGCAACTAAGTTGTTCTGTTGTAGCCAATATGGCATTTGTTGTAACTAAGTTGTTCTGTTGTAGCCAACACGACATTTGTTGTGACTAAGTTGTTCTGTTGTAGCCAACACGACATTTGTCGTAACTAAGTTGTTCTGATATAGCCAATATGGCATTTGTTGTAACTGAGTAGTTCTATTGTAGAATGGCAGTAACGTTCGCGTGTACAACAGATGGATGGGGTAGATGAAGGTGAATTGTTAATTTTGCTGCGACTTTGTTTGTGCTTCTTTTCTTGCCATGTTTGCTGTCTCTGTGTGTCTCCGATTCGTTGCTGTATTTTTGTTGTAATTATAAGGTTAAAATCCATGTTGCGCATGCGTAAGAGAAGATGGGATGGGAAACCAACAATTTGATGTTAAATCTGAGCTTGATGTTGATAAAGCCATATCTAATTAAGTTTTAGTTCAGCTGCTGTGATCTCTGCGAGTCTTGTTAATGTCTGGTTCATCATCATCCTCATCATCATCATCATCATCATCATCATTATCATCATCATTATCATCATCATCATCATCAAGTATCATGTCTGCAGGCGTAGGTGACCATGTCTATCCACAACTTTATATAGGAATCTTGTAAGTCTGCCACAAAATCTAGATTAGATACGACGAAATTCATGTACAGGGTTCCCGAGAAAAATTTTACCATTTTCTTTCATTTTTTTATCCAGATGACCAGTGTTTGCAGAGACTTGTAAGGTGCACCGATTGTAAATGAACATAAAAGTTTAAGTTGAAATACCAGCCGTGCGCCCACACACAGATTTTCCAAGATGGCGCCCACGAAACAGTAGAAAGTATTTTGTCCTGTAGAATACATGTGGAGTATGGGAGGAAATGGACTATCGACTAGACACCTGCCGTGACACAACGGGCGGCCATATTGAATCTTTGTCTGGTAAAAGCAAAAGTAAAATGCCCCGTCACGCCAAGTGGCGTATAGGAAATATGGTGTTAGTGACCATAAATTTTACAGACCTTCGGTACATGATTTTGGGGGTAATGTGGTCGGTATTACGCCCGTGTCGCTTTACTTTCCCAGAAAAAAAAAAAACCGGTACTCATTAAAGGTTGGGTGAACCGAGCGGTCGGATGGGATCGAACTCTACCTGTTATCCTTTGTAGTCCAGTTCACTAACCACTGAGCTATCGCGGCTCCCTTTGTCAGGTAAGTTTTAAAATAAAAACTGTGAGATATTACTTTATTTTTGGTACAAAAGGATCCTTATACACATTAGAGAGGCCGATAATATTTTATTGAAAAAAGCTATATTCTTTTTCGGACACCCTGTATTTGCTGTAAAGTCATAACGTTTTGGTGTTGTCTTTTGTTGCTGTAAAGCTGTTACCATCAATTTTCTTCTTTCGTTCGTCTGAAGTTTTGTAATTCTTGTAATGGCCCATTTAGATTTCCCTTTAGCCGTGTATTTATGTATTTTCCTCTCTACTATATTTAATACTGTCTTGAAGTATGTGTTCAGCCAATCCGCATTTATGTCATTTTTAAGTTTCAGTACGTGTGATTCGTTTTCTTCTCCGTCTTTCCTTCAAGATTTGCCTTTCAACTTCGAGAGGAGATATAATTTGCAGTCTTTTGCTCTTCTGTTCGCCTTTTCTGCTGTTATGTATCCTAGTGTTTCTAATATTCCGGCAATTGAACTTTTTCGTGGTCGACCCTTCGGTCTGGTGTTCCCACAACGTTTATTGAAGGCTCATTGTGTTGTGTTTTAATCTTTCTTCCTTATCACGTGGCCAAACCATCTTATCTGTTGTTTCTTTATATATTCTATGGTGGGGGCTATTCCTAGCTTTTTTTTATTTCTGATCTTATCTCTCAGACTGTTTCCTGTCATTCGTCTAACACATTTCATCTCTGTAGAGGTTATTTTTCTTATTGTTCTTACATCTAGGGTCCAGGTCTGACATTGGTAGCACAACGTTGGGATGAAGATTGTATTGTAGAGTGCCCGTTTTGCCTCTAGAGTTATTTCATTGTTGGATAATAGTGGTGATAGCTGTCCAATGATTTGACAAGCTTTGTTGTATCTTGAGTCTATCTCTTCTGTTTGTGAATTGTCGTTTGTCACTATATTTCCTAGGTATTTATATTCTACGTGTGATTTTGAGGTCGAAATTTTAGTCGTTTTTTTTATGTACTCTCTTTTACCAGCTTTACCTCAGCCACGATTTTTAAAAACTCATTAACATTAGTTGTTCCCCCTGTTGTATGAAATTTGAGGACCTCCTTTGTGGTTTTCTGAACGTATTCTAGTCAAACGAAAAATAGTTTCAAACTCACCGGGCTCAAGTGAATCGATAAATATGTCAACATATCTCTCTAACACGGATAGTAGTGTCCATTCATTAATTTTGTTTGGCTCAATCCTCTTCTGCAGATCTCTTTTGTCTAAATCTATGTTTGTTGCTGATTCCTGGATCAGGAAAGAAATCATTTCAAAGTTATATGTTCAATTATATGCGGACTGTCAGACCCTGTATGTGCATGTTTCTGAGGAGCTAAAGAAACTAATACGTTCTTCTTCTTCCTTCCAGCTCCCTGTGGAGCATAGGTCTTGAACAAACACTTTCAACTCCCTGTGGAGCATAGGTCTTCAACAAACACTTTCAGCTCCCTGTGGAGCATAGGTCTTCAACAAACACTTTCAGCTCCCTGTGGAGCATAGGTCTTCAACAAACACTTTCAGCTCCCTGTGGAGCATAGGTCTTCAACAAACACTTTCAACTCCCTGTGGAGCATAGGTCTTCAAAAAACACTTCTAGCTCCCTGTGGAGCATAGGTCTTCAACAAACACTTTCAAAGCCTCTGAGTTTGTCCTATCCAGCGTCATCGTCTTCGCTGTATCTCTTTATCCACTGGTATTTGTTTGGTACATTTCCATAATTCTATGTAAGTGATTTTGTCCTGCCATTTCCATCCTTTTATTCTGTGTAAGCATCCATTAATGAAAGTCTGTATCTTCGTGATTGTGATTTATGTTGTTCTCCATGTTTCACAGCCATATAATATAGTTGACTTTTACCGTAAGGTAAAAAAAAAAAAATAATCAAGAAATCCAATTATTTGTAACATCTTTTTTATGAACTTTTTTTTAAATTTGTGATATGATCTAAGTAAGAGATGCCCATAACCTTACGATAACATTTGTGATACGATCTAAGTAAGAGATGCCCATAACCTTATGATAACATTTGTGATACGATCTAAGTAAGAGATGCCCATAACCTTACGGTAACATTTCATCTCCGTAGCTTATATTATCTTCTGTATCTCTGTTGTAGGTGTTCAGTCTTTGCAAGCGTTTAGTAAAATATGGATATGACAAGGGAGGACATCAGACGGATTGTTGATCCAAGATTACAGAAACTGTTAATGAGATTTTTTATTTCACAACAAAAGAACATCAACATAAATATAGACAGCTGACAACTAAAACAGAAGATCAACTATAGACGGTAGACAACTAAAACAGAAGATCAACTATAGACGGTAGACAACTAAAACAGAAGATCAACTATAGACGGTAGACAACTAAAACAGAACATCAACTATAGACGGTAGACAACTAAAACAGAACATCAACTATAGACGGTAGACAACTAAAACAGAAGATCAACTATAGACGGTAGACAACTAAAACAGAACATCAACTATAGACGGTAGACAACTAAAACAGAAGATCAACTATAGACGGTAGACAACTAAAACAGAACATCAACTATAGACGGTAGACAACTAAAACAGAAGATCAACTATAGACGGTAGACAACTAAAACAGAACATCAACTATAGACGGTAGACAACTAAAACAGAACATCAAACATAACTATAGACGGTAGACAACTAAAACTGAACATCAACATAACTATAGACGGTAGACAACTAAAACAGAACATCAACATAACTATAGACGGTAGACAACTAAAACAGAACATCAACATAACTATAGACGGTAGAAAACTAAAACAGAACATCAACATAACTATAGACAGCAGACAACTAAAACAGAACATCAACTATAGACGGTAGACAACTAAAACAGAACATCAACATAACTATAGACGGTAGACAACTGAAACAGAACATCAACTATAGACAGCAGACAACTAAAACAGAACATCAACTATAGACGGTAGACAACTAAAACAGAACATCAACATAACTATAGACGGCAGACAACTAAAACAGAACATCAACTATAGACGGTAGACAACTAAAACAGAACATCAACATAACTATAGACGGCAGACAACTAAAACAGAACATCAACATAACTATAGACAGCAGACAATTAAAACAGAACATCAACTATAGACGGTAGACAACTAAAACAGAACATCAACATAACTATAGACAGCAGACAACTAAAACAGAACATCAACTATAGACGGTAGACAACTAAAACAGAATATCAACATAACTATAGACAGCAGACAACTAAAACAGAAGATCAACTATAGACTGTAGACAACTAAAACAGAACATCAACATAACTATAGACGGCAGACAACTAAAACAGAACATCAACATAACTATAGACGACAGACAACTAAAACAGAACATCAACATAACTATAGACGGCGGACAACTAAAACAGAACATCAACATAAATGTAGACGACAGACAACTAAAACAGAAGATCAACTATAGATGACAGACAACTAAAACAGAACATCAACTATAGACGGTATTTGTGATACGATCTAAGTAAGAGATGCCCATAACCTTACGGTAACATTTCATCTCCTTAGCTTATATTATCTTCTGTATCTCTGTTGTAGGTGTTCAGTCTTTGCAAGCGTTTAGTAAAATATGGATATGACAAGGGAGGACATCAGACGGATTGTTGATCCAAGATTACAGAAACTGTTAATGAGATTTTTTATTTCACAACAAAAGAACATCAACATAAATATAGACAGCTGACAAATAAAACAGAAGATCAACTATAGACGGTAGACAACTAAAACAGAAGATCAACTATAGACGGTAGACAACTAAAACAGAAGATCAACTATAGACGGTAGACAACTAAAACAGAAGATCAACTATAGACGGTAGACAACTAAAACAGAAGATCAACTATAGACGGTAGACAACTAAAACAGAACATCAACTATAGACGGTAGACAACTAAAACAGAAGATCAACTATAGACGGTAGACAACTAAAACAGAACATCAACTATAGACGGTAGACAACTAAAACAGAAGATCAACTATAGACGGTAGACAACTAAAACAGAACATCAACTATAGACGGTAGACAACTAAAACAGAACATCAACATAACTATAGACGGTAGACAACTAAAACTGAACATCAACATAACTATAGACGGTAGACAACTAAAACAGAACATCAACATAACTATAGACGGTAGACAACTAAAACAGAACATCAACTATAGACGGTAGACAACTAAAACAGAAGATCAACTATAGACGGTAGACAACTAAAACAGAACATCAACTATAGACGGTAGACAACTAAAACAGAAGATCAACTATAGACGGTAGACAACTAAAACAGAACATCAACTATAGACGGTAGACAACTAAAACATAATATCAACATAACTATAGACGGTAGAAAACTAAAACAGAACATCAACATAACTATAGACAGCAGACAACTAAAACAGAACATCAACTATAGACGGTAGACAACTAAAACAGAACATCAACATAACTATAGACGGTAGACAACTAAAACAGAACATCAACTATAGACAGCAGACAACTAAAACAGAACATCAACTATAGACGGTAGACAACTAAAACAGAACATCAACATAACTATAGACGGCAGACAACTAAAACAGAACATCAACTATAGACGGTAGACAACTAAAACAGAACATCAACATAACTATAGACGGCAGACAACTAAAACAGAACATCAACATAACTATAGACAGCAGACAATTAAAACAGAACATCAACTATAGACGGTAGACAACTAAAACAGAACATCAACATAACTATAGACAGCAGACAACTAAAACAGAACATCAACTATAGACGGTAGACAACTAAAACAGAATATCAACATAACTATAGACAGCAGACAACTAAAACAGAAGATCAACTATAGACTGTAGACAACTAAAACAGAACATCAACATAACTATAGACGGCAGACAACTAAAACAGAACATCAACATAACTATAGACGGCGGACAACTAAAACAGAACATCAACATAAATGTAGACGACAGACAACTAAAACAGAAGATCAACTATAGATGACAGACAACTAAAACAGAACATCAACTATAGACGGTATTTGTGATACGATCTAAGTAAGAGATGCCCATAACCTTACGGTAACATTTCATCTCCGTAGCTTATATTATCTTCTGTATCTCTGTTGTAGGTGTTCAGTCTTTGCAAGCGTTTAGTAAAATATGGATATGACAAGGGAGGACATCAGACGGATTGTTGATCCAAGATTACAGAAACTGTTAATGAGATTTTTTATTTCACAACAAAAGAACATCAACATAAATATAGACAGCTGACAAATAAAACAGAAGATCAACTATAGACGGTAGACAACTAAAACAGAAGATCAACTATAGACGGTAGACAACTAAAACAGAAGATCAACTATAGACGGTAGACAACTAAAACAGAAGATCAACTATAGACGGTAGACAACTAAAACAGAAGATCAACTATAGACGGTAGACAACTAAAACAGAAGATCAACTATAGACGGTAGACAACTAAAACAGAAGATCAACTATAGACGGTAGACAACTAAAACAGAAGATCAACTATAGACGGTAGACAACTAAAACAGAACATCAACTATAGACGGTAGACAACTAAAACAGAACATCAACTATAGACGGTAGACAACTAAAACAGAAGATCAACTATAGACGGTAGACAACTAAAACAGAACATCAACTATAGACGGTAGACAACTAAAACAGAACATCAACATAACTATAGACGGTAGACAACTAAAACAGAACATCAACATAACTATAGACGGCAGACAACTAAAACAGAACATCAACTATAGACGGTAGACAACTAAAACAGTACATCAACATAACTATAGACGGCAGACAACTAAAACAGAACATCAACATAACTATAGACAGCAGACAATTAAAACAGAACATGAACTATAGACGGTAGACAACTAAAACAGAACATCAACATAACTATAGACGGTAGAAAACTAAAACAGAACATCAACATAACTATAGACAGCAGACAACTAAAACAGAACATCAACTATAGACGGTAGACAACTAAAACAGAACATCAACATAACTATAGACGGTAGACAACTAAAACAGAACATCAACTATAGACAGCAGACAACTAAAACAGAACATCAACTATAGACGGTAGACAACTAAAACAGAACATCAACATAACTATAGACGGCAGACAACTAAAACAGAACATCAACTATAGACGGTAGACAACTAAAACAGAACATCAACATAACTATAGACGGCAGACAACTAAAACAGAACATCAACATAACTATAGACAGCAGACAATTAAAACAGAACATCAACTATAGACGGTAGACAACTAAAACAGAACATCAACATAACTATAGGCAGCAGACAACTAAAACAGAACATCAACTATAGACGGTAGACAACTAAAACAGAATATCAACATAACTATAGACAGCAGACAACTAAAACAGAAGATCAACTATAGACTGTAGACAACTAAAACAGAAAATCAACATAACTATAGACGGCAGACAACTAAAACAGAACATCAACATAACTATAGACGACAGACAACTAAAACAGAACATCAACATAACTATAGACGGCAGACAACTAAAACAGAACATCAACATAAATGTAGACGACAGACAACTAAAACAGAAGATCAACTATAGACGACAGACAACTAAAACAGAACATCAACTATAGACGACAGACAACTAAAACATAAGATCAACTATAGACGGTAGACAACTAAAACATAACATCAACATAACTATAGGCGGTAGACAACTAAAACAGAACATCAACATAACTATAGACAGCAGACAACTAAAACAGAAGATCAACATAACTATAGACGGCAGACAACTAAAACAGAACATCAACATAACTATAGACAGCAGACAACTAAAACAGGACATCAACATAACTATAGACGGCAGACAACTAAAACAGAAGATCAACATAACTATAGACGGCAGACAACTAAAACAGAAGATCAACATAACTATAGACAGCAGACAACTAAAACAGAACATCAACATAACTATAGACAGCAGACAACTAAAACAGAAGATCAACATAACTATAGACAGCAGACAACTAAAACAGAACATCAACATAACTATAGACAGCAGACAACTAAAACAGAACATCAACATAACTATAGACGGCAGACAACTAAAACAGAAGATCAACATAACTATAGACGGCAGACAACTAAAACAAGTAGAGGAAAATACCTAGGAAATCTAGTGACAAACAACAATTCACAAACAGCAGAAATACACTCAAGAAGCAACAAAGCTTGTCAAATCATTCGATAGCTATCACCACTATTGTCCAACACGGAAATAACTCTGGAGGCAAAACGGGCACTCTACAATACAATCTTCATCCCAACGTTGTGCTACCAATGCCAATCCTGGATCCTAGATGTAAGAACAAAAAGAAAATACCCCTACTGATATGAAATGTGTTTGACGAATGACAGGAAACAGTCTGAGAGATAAGATCAGAAATGAAGAACTGAGAAAAAAAGCTAGGAATAACCTCCGCCATAGAATATATAAAGATACAATAGATACAATGTTTTGGCCAGGTGATAAGGCAGAAAGATAAAAACACAATACAACGAGGCTTTAAAAAAACCGATGCGAGAACACAAGACAATACGGCCAACCTCGTAAAAGATTGTTTGACGGTATATTAGAAACAGTAGAAACATAACAGAGGCAGAGGCGAACAGTGGAGCATAAGATCGCATATTATATATCCCCTCGACGCTGAAAGGCAAATGAGGAAGTAGAGAAGAAAGAAAAACAACACAAGAAACATTGTACAAACGTCAGCATCATCATGTGCCATACCGGTTGTTGTAGGCGATCATGTCCTTCCACAATCTTCTATCTACAGTGCATCATATCAGTTCTGTTGATGACTGTTTTCCATGACATGACACCAAGCTATCCAGTATCTTCTCTCGTTTTCGTCCGCGATCTTTCTTTCCTTGTATTTTGCCAGTTGTAACCAAGTATTCCAACTTTCATCTTCACATGATGTACCCGAAAAATGTCCCTTATTTCTTTATGACGTTTTTTAGTAGTCTCCTTTTTGTGTTAGCCTCTTTCAGAATATCCTCGTTTGTCTTTTAGCTGTCCAGGGAAGTGTCAACATTTGTCTGAGAATACATAGACAAGGTAGGTACAAATCTTACCTTTATTCCGTCCTGGGTTAATGGCTTAGCCGTAGCAACCTCATACTCCCACAGAACAAACATCAAGATGGCCAGGAGACATACTTTCACGAGGCTGTATTGTTCTCTTGCCATTTCTGTGTCTTGACTTGCCTGTCGCAAAAATATCTAAACTTTTTGTCAACAAACTTTTACAAATTAGCTTTTATATAGGGTCGATGTGTGTAAGCTCCGCCTACAGGGCGGGCTCTTTCCAAATGACGGCTGTCAACACACTATTGGCTGTTAGAATAAATCATCGCCAGAAATAAACACGGTCGTAAGCGATCACGCCCCTTCCCTAAGTTATCTATCAATTCTACTTTTGATATTTCTCCATGCCATGTTGTTGGGGTGGTATACGTGGTTATCTGCTTCCATTTTTCTTCTCTCCTACATTTCTTCTTTTCTTCTTTATTTGCGTCGTGGGGAGACATAGTTTGGATGGGCGCATTAGCCCATCCCTTCCGATGTCACGTTCTGGGGTATTTCTAGTTTTCTGTTTATCCTTTCATTGAAAGGACTTTCCTCGGCCTGTTATTGGTTGCAGGTGTGTAGTTTAGTTGTCCTGTTGTTGAAATAGCTGCTGTTGGTAGCTGTACATGTTGTGATTAGTGATTTTATTGTTGTCATGTTCAATCTATACACTGAGCAAATCTTTAAAAACATCACAGAGATGCCAGGCCTACACACTAATGGAAAGATAATCAATAACCTAAGATATGCTGACGATACTCTAATACTAGCAGAAAATCCTAAAGATCTACAACAATTACTTAATGAAATTGAGTTATTGAGTTATTGAGTTATTTGCGGGTCATCATCATTGCACTCCGAACATGTCCATAGGTGCTCAGATCTCCTCCTCAGCAAGTCCCGCAGTGTCCAGCGACTGACGACTCCAGTTCTATGTTGGTTGATAAGTCTTCTTACACGGCCACCAAGTTTCTCATTTCTGGCTGTGCCCAACTTAACTCCCATCTCCATCATCCGAAGAAGCGACGTTGATCTGTGTTTGTCGAAGTCCTGTGCTCTTCCAACATCTCGAAGGGCATTGATGATGTCCGCCCGATCCATTGGTTGCCCGTCCTCAACGACAGCGCAGCTAGCCAACCTGTCCGCTCTCTCATTTCCCCGTACTCCCGCATGTCCAGGGACATAGACAAAGGTAACCTTACGTATTTTGGATTTCTGCAACGACTCTACCCATTGCATGCGTACATAGCCCGCCTCCACCTTTTTTATCATGCTCATCGAATCACTCAGTATACATGCGTGGATGTAGTCTTGTGACTCTAACCATTTGAATGCCTTGGTCACTGCCATCACCTCCATTGTCATGCTACTCGTGGTCATGGCGTATGCGCCACTATCTTCCTGGCTATTCTGCCTGCTGAGGGTGTTGTAAATGCCCATGCACTTCTTTCGTGTCGTCTTACAGATCCGTCTGTATAGATGACTGCATCTTTCTCATCGGTATTATCGCAGATGAGACCGTTGACCTCAGCATTAACCACGGCCGGGTTCTGTTCCCTACTTTTCCTGTCGAGTGTGACAATACATGAGAAAGTTCCCTTGAATGACGTAGGCACCGGTATCCACTCCTCACCAACGCTGATATTGGTAAGCCCACAGTTGCCATCATATGCCAACGATGCCACATGACCTATATTGGTGAGTCTGGGAGAAGATTAGCGGAAAGATTTTGTGAACATCTGCGTGATGTCCAACAAAATACTGGTACTCCGGTATCTTCCCACTTCAACTCCCCTGATCACAAGGGCAAAGACGACATCCGTGTCACTGGTATTGTCCTTTGTCACTCTGGCGACCGAAGCCGCTATACTTTGGAAACTCGCCTTATAGTCCAGTATGGTTCGCTGACCCCGAGAGGTATGAATGTATCACACTCATACGCATAGTTTCTTTATGCTTGCTCCTTCCCTTTTGCATAGCCTTCTCTACTACACATATTTGGGTTCTTTGGTCTACTTACTATGCCATGCTTTTTATAGTTCTTCTCCTCTAGTCCCTTATGAGACACTTCGGTTTTCTCCTCTATAATTTTTTTCTGTGCTTCTTACCCTCATTTATTTTTACTGTACCCCACTCTCAGACATCTCACTCTTAGCGTCTTTTTACACCTGTCGGTCTACTATTCGATTCTTTCTCCTTTGTGTTTGCACACTGACCCCTGTGTTAACTCCTCTGGTTCTGTTTACATTTACGCACTTTTTGGCACGATTTTCGACGTTCACGACAGCCGCACTTGGTTACGATTTTATTTTGGATTTGACAGGATAGTTTTATTTATTGTTGTTGTTTTCTTTAACACATTTCGATTGTTTTTGTTTTGGTTGTTTCGTTATCAGTTTTGTGTGTGTGTTTTTTTGTTTGTTCCTGATGAAGGCCTATTGAGCCGAAACGTTGTTTAGTCTGTGTCGTCCACTTGTCACGTAAAGCTTCTTACATACCATTTTTTTATTTTTTAATTTTTCCTTAAGCCCACAGACCTGTTTGATGACATCTTCTGCTCGGCCCACCCATGATTTGCCTCTTTTTAGCCTGGTATCTTTCTCTGTGTTGAGTACGTGGTGCAATGGATGCTCTGTATCTGTACTAATCTTCAGGTATGCTCGTGCTCTCCAGATCTTGATTCTGTCATCCATGGTTGGAAAGTCAAGAAGATACCACATTGCTACACAGGGAGTGTCCTTTGTACATCCCAAGATAATGCGCATGGCTTCATTTTGTATTTTCTCCAGCCTATCAATTTGAGTCGTACTGACAGTAAGAATTGCCAGGGCATATTCGATTGGTGCGAGGACTAATCCCTGGAACAGAAGAGTAAGTAGCCTCTGCTCGATGTTGGCAGCTGCCATGACCTTCAAGGCGGCTAATCCTTTGCGGGATTTTGTTATCACATGGTCGACGTGGTCCCGAAAACACAGGCTGCGATCAAACTTAACTCCGAGGTATGTCATCAACGTGTCCCTGGTCACCTCATCAGCTCCCATTCGTACTACCGGTGTGGTCGTATTAACGATATGATTGTTAAGGGAGAACCATGAACTAATTTAGACATACTATAACATACATATCAAATAATATATTCCTATTCTACCTTTCACCTCCCTTTGGAGCATAGGTCTTCAACAAACACTTTCAGCTTCCTGTGGAGCATAGGTCTTGAACAAACACTTTCAGCTCCCTATGGATCATAGGTCTTCAATAAAAACTTTCCAAGTCGTTCTGTTTCTTGCCATTCTTTTAAGATCATTCCATAGTCTTCCCCATCATCTTCATCTTCTATCTGTATTCTCAAAGAATGTCTTGGTCTTCCTCTTTGTCTTTTTCCCTGGGTATTCAAAAAAAGGGCCTGTTGTGTAGTACTCTGAGTTGGCTTTCGCAGTTTTTTTCTTTCCAGTGCCATCGTCTTCGCTGTATCTCTTTATCCACTGGTATTTGACTGGTACATTTCCATAATTATATGTTAGTGATTTTGTCCTGCCATTTCCATCCTTTTATTCTGCATAAGCATCTATTATTGAAAGTCTGTGTCTTCGTGATTGTCAATTTTGTTGTTTTCCATGTTTCACAGCCATATAATAGGACTGACTTAACATTGGAGTTGAACATTTTTACTTTTGTCATCATCATCATCGATTGCCTTCTCCGCAACGAAGGTTGGCTACCATGGATCGCCATTCTACTCTGTTTCTTGCTTTGATGGTGCAGGCTGTCATAGATTGACTTGTCCATCTTTTGATGTTACTCGTCCATGTTAGTCTTGGTCTGCCTCTGCCTCTTTTACCTTGTATTTTTCCTTCCAATATTACTTTTAGTAGGCTGTTGTGTCTTTTACATGCCCCAACAATCTCATTTGTCTTGTCTAATTGTATTTAGTAGTTATCTTTTTATTTTCAGTTGTTTTAAAACTTCATCGTTTGTTTTCTTTTCCTTCCATCCAATTCTACCTATTCCTCTATAAATCCACATTTCAAAGGCTTCAATTTTCTGTTCTGTTTTCTTGTCTAATGTCCATGTTTCTGCACCATACAGGAATATTGAGAAGATGTAACATTTTGCCATTCTTAGTTTCAGCCCTTTTGATATTTGTTTTGTTGTTAGTATATTTTTCATGGCATTAAAATTACTTTTTGCCATACCTATTCTTTTGTTTATTTCAGTTTTGCATTTTCCATCACTGGTTATAGTATGTCCCAGGTAGTTGTAACTCTGGACTGTCTCCAGATGTATTCCCTCAACTGTGATATTTAATTGTAGGTCTTGAGAATTTTCTTTGTTTATGATCATAGCTTTAGTCTTTTTGATATTCATTTCTAGTCCATATTTTTTGCTTGTTATGTTTATTACATTAAGCAATTGTTGTAGGTCTTTAGGATTTTCTGCTAGTAGAACAGTATCATCAGCATATCTCAGGTTATTGATTATCTTTCCATTAATGTTTAGGCCTGGTATCTCAGTGATGTTTTTAAAGATTTGCTCAGTGTATAGATTGAACAAGCTTGGTGATAGGATGCATCCTTGTCTTACACCTTTTTTTATGTCCATTGGTGTAGAGTTCTCCTTGTTATATCTTATTATTGATTGTTTGCTCCCAGTACAAATTACATATTAGTCGTATGTCTGTGTCATCCAGATTTATATCTTTTAGGCAGTCTATAAGTTGGTTACTCTATCAAAAGCTTTGGTGTAGTCTATAAAGCAGGCATATATTGGTTTGTTTACTTCTATGTACTTTTCAATCAATGTCCTCATGCTGAATATGGTTTCTTTTGTCCCACTGTTTTCCTGAATCCAAATTGTTGCTCATCTAAGTCAGTATTGATTTTATTCTGAATCCTTCCCTGTATAACTTTTAGTACAATTTTTGTTACCTGGCTCATTAGCGTTATTGTTCTAAAGTCACGGCATTCAACTGCACCATTCTTTTTAGGCAGTGCAATGAAAGTTGATGTTTTTAGATCGTTTGGTACGTATCCTGTGTGGTATATGTCATTGCATATGTCTGTGATCACTTCGAGGCCAAAATCTTCTAGTGCCTGTATCATCTCTATTTGTATATTGTCAGGCCCTGCTGCTTTTCCCTTTTTCATTGTTTTTATAGCTTTTTCTACATCAGATTTCAGGATTTTATAGTTGTATGTACATTTTATGTCTGGCTTTTTGTCCATTTCGTCGTGAAATAATTCTGTTATATATTCTTGCCATTTATCTATTATATATCTATTATCTATTTTGTGACCCCCATAACAAAGACAAAAAAAACAGCAGATCTTGAGCCTCCAGGGCACCAAAGAAAATACAAAACTATCATCCAGTTTAAGAAATGTAAAAGGCTACCAGATCACCCACTGCACCAAAAACTTCAAGACAGAACACAAAACAGAATCCTAAAGAAAAAGCCCAAATCATCTTGCAAGGGAAACCTCCAGACAATATTCTTTAGAACCAAACAAAGTTCTGTGAGAAGCCCCCACACCCGAACCAGGACACAACTGTAACAATAAAACAAAAATAATCCCAGATGTTCTAGGAATAGTCTCCACAAATGAGCAATCTGAGAAGGAAATGAGAGAACTATCACTCATCATGCTCCAGGGAAGATACCACAGAGATGCTTGGACATCTAAGTACAACAGCTACCAACATAGGACAACAACAGGAAACCTAAACACAACATGTACAGCTACCAGCATAGGACAACAACAGGGCAACTAAACACAACATGTACAGCTACCAACATAGGACAACAACAGGGCAACTAAACACAACATGTAGAGCTACCAACATAGGACAACAACAGGGCAACTAAACACAACATGTACAGCTACCAACATAGGACAACAACAGGACAACTAAACACAACATGTACAGCTACCAACATAGGACAACAACAGGGCAACTAAACACAACATGTAGAGCTACCAACATAGGACAACAACAGGACAACTAAACACAACATGTACAACTACCAACATAGGACAACAACAGGACAACTAAACACAACATGTACAGCTACCAACATAGGACAACAACAGGACAACTAAACACAACATGTACAGCTACCAACATAGGACAACAACAGGACAACTAAACACAACATGTACAGCTACCAACATAGGACAAAACCAGGACAACTAAACACAACATGTACAGCTACCAACATAGGACAACAACAGGAAAACTAAACACAACATGTACAGCTACCAACATAGTACAACAACAGGGCAACTAAACACAACATGTACAGCTACCAACATAGGACAACAACAGGACAACTAGACACAACATGTACAGCTACCAACATAGGACAACAACGGGACAACTAAACACAACATGTACAGCTACCAACATAGGACAACAACAGGACAACTAAACACAACATGTACAGCTACCAACATAGGACAACAACGGGACAACTAAACACAACATGTACAGCTACCAACATAGGACAAAACCAGGACAACTAAACACAACATGTACAGCTACCAACATAGGACAACAACGGGAAAACTAAACACAACATGTACAGCTACCAACATAGTACAACAACAGGACAACTAAACACAACATGTACAGCTACCAACATAGGACAACAACAGGACAACTAAACACAACATGTACAGCTACCAACATAGGACAACAACAGAACAACTAGACACAACATGTACAGCTACCAACATAGGACAACAACAGGACAACTAAACACAACATGTAGAGCTACCAACATAGGACAACAACAGGACAACTAAACACAACATGTACAGCTACCAACATAGGACAACAACAGGACAACTAAACACAACATGTACAGCTACCAACATAGGACAACTAAACACAACATGTAGAGCTACCAACATAGGACAACAACAGGGCAACTAAACACAACATGTACAGCTACCAACATAGGACAACAACAGGACAACTAAACTCAACATGTACAGCTACCAACATAGGACAAAACCAGGACAACTAAACACAACATGTACAGCTACCAACATAGGACAACAGCAGGACAACTAAACACAACATGTACAGCTACCAACATAGGACAACAACAGGACAACTAAACACAACATGTACAGCTATCAACATAGGACAATAGCAGGACAACAAAACACAAAATGTAGAGCTACCAACATAGGACAACAACAGGGCAACTAAGCACAACATGTACAGCTACCAACATAGGACAACAACGGGACAACTAAACTCAACATGTAGAGCTACCAACATAGGACAACAACAGGACAACTAAGCACAACATGTACAGCTACCAGCATAGGACAACAACAGGACAACTAAACACAACATGTACAGTTACCAACATAGGACAACAATAGGACAACTAAACACAACAAGTACAGCTACCAACATAAGACAACAACAGGACAACTAAACACAACATGTACAGCTACCAGCATAGGACAACAACATAACAACTAAACACAACATAAACAGCTACCAACATAGGACAACAACAGGACAACTAAACTCAACATGTAGAGCTACCAACATAGGACAACAACAGGACAACTAAACACAACATGTAGAGCTACCAACATAGGACAACAACAGGACAACTAAACACAACATGTACAGCTACCAACATAGGACAACAACAGGACAACTAAACACAACATGTACAGCTCCCAACAAAGGACAACAACAGGACAACTAAACACAACATGTACAGCTACCAACATAGGACAACAACATAACAACTAAACACAACATAAACAGCTACCAACATAGGACAACAACAGGACAACTAAACACAACATGTACAGCTACCAACATAGGACAACAACATAACAACTAAACACAACATAAACAGCTACCAACATAGGACAACAACAGGACAACTAAACTCAACATGTAGAGCTACCAACATAGGACAACAACAGGACAACTAAACACAACATGTACAGCTACCAACATAGGACAACAACAGGACAACTAAACACAACATGTACAGCTACCAACATAGGACAACAACAGGACAACTAAACACAACATGTACAGCTCCCAACAAAGGACAACAACAGGACAACTAAACACAACATGTACAGCTACCAACATAGGACAACAACAGGACAACTAAACACAACATGTACAGCTACAAACATAGGACAACAACAGGACAACTAAACACAACATGTACAGCTACCAACATAGGACAACAACAGGACAACTAAACACAACATGTACAGCTACCAACATAGGACAACAACAGGACAACTAAACACAACATGTACAGCTACCAACATAGGACAACAACAGGACAACTAAACACAACATGTACAGCTACCAACATAGGACAACAACCGGACAACTAAACACAACATGTACAGCTACCAACATAGGACAACAACAAGACAACTAAACACAACATGTACAGCTACCAACATAGGACAACAACAGGACAACTAAACACAACATGTACAGCTACCAACATAGGACAACAACAGGACAACTAAACACAACACGTACAACTACCAACATAGGACAACAACAGGACAACTAAACACAACATTTAGAGGTACCAACATAGGACAACAACAGAACAACTAGACACAACATGTACAGCTACCAACATAGGACAACAACAGGACAACTAAACACAACATGTACAGCTACCAACATAGGACAACAACAGGACAACTAAACACAACATGTACAGCTACCAACATAGGACAACAACAGGACAACTAGACACAACATGTACAGCTACCAACATAGGACAACAACAGGACAACTAAACACAACATGTACAGCTACCAACATAGGACAACAACAGGACAACTAAACACAACATGTACAGCTACCAACATAGGACAACAACAGGACAACTAAACACAACATGTACAGCTACCAACATAGGACAACAACAGGACAACTAAACACAACATGTACAGCTACCAACATAGGACAACAACAGGACAACTAAACACAACATGTACAGCTACCAACATAGGACAACAACAGGACAACTAAACACAACATGTACAGCTACCAACATAGGACAACAGCAGGGCAACTAAACACAAAATGTAGAGCTACCAACATAGGACAACAACAGGGCAACTAAACACAACATGTAGAGCTACCAACATAGGACAACAACAGGACAACTAGACACAACATGTACAGCTACCAGCATATGACAACAACGGGACATCAAAACAGGGCATCCATCTATCCATCCATCCATCCATTCACCCGCCCAAACACCCTCCCTCGCTGCCTCCTATCAATCCATCCATCCATCCATCCATCCATCCATCCCTCACACCCTCCATCCCTTTTTCCCCTCCTCATTGTATTTCATTCTATTTCTTTCGTTGTTTTTTCCTTCCCTCCTTCCCTCCCTCCCCCCTTCCTCCCTCCCTCCCTCCCTCCCTTCCTTCCTTCCATTTATTTCTTGTTTTCGTTCTTTCTTATCTATCTTCCTTTCCTTCTTTCTTTCTTTCTCTTGCCAAATAAACACTCAACAATGTAACCACTAGTACGACACTTTTCTTGTCACCAACTTCACTCTATCAAAGAACAATTTTTATGTTTCGTTCAACTTCAAACAAATATAAGTCTACAACACCGAGAACATGAACCCGAATACTCGTGACAATTTTATTTCGTGTTTTATTTTTTCATTAACTGTAAACTATGAGCTGGTAGAACTTTCAGGTCCGGTTAATGAGATAATCTCTGAAAGTCGCTGATTCCTTTATCCGAATCTGAGAAATGCGTCCTTTTCTTCTGGTTCTGTTGACAAATAAACACCTTTGTTTTCAGTTGTAAACATTCAGTAAGAGAATTAAAGATCCGGTCATTTATTTTAAAATTAATTTGAGGTTTATTCTTCGCCAGGCCTACAAATTAATGGAAAGATAATAAATAACCTAAGATATGTTGATTAAACTGTACTACTAGCAGAAAATCCAAAAGATCTACAACAATTACTTAATGACATAAACATGACAAGCAAAAAATATGGACTAGATATGAATATCAAAAAGACTAAAACTATGATTATAAACAAAGAAAAAATTCAAAACCCACAAATGGATATCAAAATTGAAGGAATAGACCTGGAGACAGTTCAGAACTATAACTACATTGGACATACTATAACCAGTGATGGAAAATGTACAACTGAAATAAACAAAAGAATAGGAATGGCAAAAAGTAATTTTAATGCCATGAAGAACATACTAACATCAAAACAAATAATACCGGGGCTAAAACTAAGAATAGCAAAATGTTACATCTTCTCAATATTCCTAAATGGTGCAGAAACATGGACATTAGACAAGAAAACAGAACAGAGAATTGAAGCCTTTGAAATGTGGATTTATAGAAGAATAGGTAGAATTGGATGGAAAGAAAAGAAAACAAACGATGAAGTCTTAAAACAATTAACAATAAAAAGAGAACTGCTGAATACAATTCAAACAAGACAAATGCTATTTTTGGGCCATGTTAAAAGACACAAAAGTCAAATAAAGGTAATAATGGAAGGGAAAATACAAGGTAAAGAGGCAGAGGCAGACCAAGACTAACATGCACGAGTAGCATCAAAAGAAGGACATGTTAACCTCCACCATAAAAGCAAAGTGGAAAAGCGATCCATGGTAGTCACAAACAAACACATTCAACTATATGTAGTGGATAGATCTTCAACAAACACTTTTAACTCCTTGCAGAAGTTAGATCTTCAAAATACACTTTCAACTCCCTGTAGAGGATAGATCTTCAACACACATTTTCAACTTCCAATAGAGGATAGATCTTCAACACACATTTTCAACTCCCAATAGAGGATAGATCTTCAACACACATTTTCAACTCCCAATAGAGGATAGATCTTCAAAATATACTTTCAACTCCCTGTAGAGGATAGATCTTCAACACAGACTTTCAACTCCCAATAGAGGATAGATCTTCAACAAACACTTTGAACTGAATGTAGAGGATAGATCTTCAACACACACTTTCGACTCCCAATAGAGGATAGATCTTCAACAAACACTTTGAACTGAATGTAGAGGATAGATCTTCAACACACACTTTCGACTCCCAATAGAGGATAGATCTTCAACACACACTTTCAACCCCCAATAGAGGATAGATCGTCAACAAATACTTTCAATTCCCTGTAGAGCATAAATCATAGTACAAACACTTTCTATTTCCTCTAGAGCATAGATCTTAGAACAAACACTTTAAACTTCCAGTAGAGCATAGAGCGTAGAGCAAACACTTTCAACTTCATGTAGAGCATACTATCTTAGAACAAACACTTTCAACTTCCTGTAGAGCATAGATCTTAGAGCAAACACTTCAGTTCCTTGTACAGCATAGATCAATAGAACAAACACGTTTAACTCCATGTACAGCATAGATATTCAACAAACACTTTCAATTCCCTGTAGAACATAGGTCTTAGAGCAAACACTTTCAACTTCCTGTAGAAAATAGATCTTAGAACAAACACTTTCAACTCCTTGTAGTGCATAGATTTTCAATAATCACTTTCAATTTCATGTAGAGTATAGATCTTCAACATACACCTTCAACTCCATGTAGAGTAAATATCTTCAACAAACACTTTCAGTTCCCTTTAGATCATAGATCTTCAGCAAACACTTTCAACTGTCTGTAGAGCATAGATTTTAGAGCAAACACTTTCAACTACCTGTAGACCATAGATCTTAAAGAAAACAATTTCAACTCCCTGTAGAACATAGATCTTCAACAAACACTTTCAGTTCTCTGTAGAGCATATATCTTCAACAAACACTTTCAACTCCATGTAGAACATAGATCTTAGAGCAAACACTTTCAACTTCCTGTAGATCATAGATCTTCAACAAGCACTTGCAACTCCCTGTAGAGCATAGATCTTCAACGAACACTTTGAACTTCTTGTAGAGCATAGATCTTAGAAAAAACACTTTCCACTTCCTGTATAGCCTAGATCTTAGAACAAACACTTTCAACTTCCTATAGAGCATAGATCTTAGAACAAACACTTTCAACTTCATGTAGAGCATACTATCTTAGAACAAACACTTTCAACTTCCTGTAGAGCATAGATCTTAAAGCAAACA
This sequence comes from Megaustenia siamemsis, assembly GCA_032433765.1. Classification (NCBI taxonomy): domain Eukaryota; kingdom Metazoa; phylum Mollusca; class Gastropoda; order Stylommatophora; family Ariophantidae; genus Megaustenia; species Megaustenia siamemsis. The sequence continues at coordinate 1,732,911 of JAVIAB010000104.1, forward strand.
CTTCAGTTCCTTGTACAGCATAGATCAATAGAACAAACACGTTCAACTCCATGTAGAACATAGATCTTAGAGCAAACACTTTCAACTTCCTGTAGATCATAGATCTTCAACAAGCACTTTCAACTTCCTGTAGAGCATAGATCTTCAACAAACACTTTCCAAGCCTCGTGTTTCATGTCATTCTTTAAGTTCGCTTTCTGTATTGTGTATCATTTATATCTCTACTTTCGCTTCTATTCTTCAAGTTTATTGATCCTCCCCTTCATCTCCTCCCCTGGGGATTCCAAAAAAGACCTTGTCAAGCAATATTCTCAGTTGGTTTCCCTAGTGCGTGTCCCATGCAGAGCCAACGCCATTGTCTTACACAACATTGTATGTTCAAAATAAAACATCACAGTGCTGTTACAACAACGAGATATTGTTCTGTGTACTGGTGTCCCTCGCCGCACAGGCAGATAATTCCGTCTTCGGAGGTAGTCTAACTTTGAATGTATCTTGCCAAACAGACATCATCATCATCATGTGCCATACCGGTTTCCGTAGGCGATCATGTCTTTCAATAATCTTCTATCCACAGTGCATCTTATCAATTCTGTTGTTGACTGTCTTTCATGCCATGACATCAAACTATCAAGTATTTTCTCTCTTTCCCTATATTTTGCCCGTTTTTACCAAGTATTCCAACTTTCCTCTTCTCATGATGTGCAATGAAAATCATTTTTTAGACTTTGTTTATGCCTCTTGTGTTGTCATGTTTGTTGTCTCTTTGTGTCTCAGATTCGTTGCTGTATTTTTGTTGAAATTCTACAGTTAAAATCCATGTTGCACATTGGTTATTGTTATTGGTTATGGAAGGACTCGGTATCACTGCAAACGAATTAAAATCCATAATTGCTCAACCGCCCGTGCCAGTGGAATCATCCGAATTACTAACTCATCTCCCAAACAAAGAAAGGTAACTGAAGTCACCATCGTAGCAGTCTCAGCACACGCCAAAAGACATGAGGCGAAACCGCGCAGAAAGTGAACGCAGCCAACTGTTCCCTGTCATACGATATCATCATTCATCGTAAACAAGCGGGATATCGAAACAGGATCAAAACGGATGTTGCACATGTATGAGGGAAGTTGGGATTGATGAAGGATCCCAATAATTTGATGTTACACCTGAGCTTGATGTTGTCCACATCTGTTTGAGTTTTACTTGAGCTGCAGTGATCTCTACGAGTCTTGTTAATGTCTGGGGTACATCATCATCATCATCATCATCATCATCATCAAGTATCATGTCTGCTGGCGTAGGTGACCATATCTATCCACAACTGGAACCTGGTATAGGGACCTGGTAAGTCAGACACAAAATCTAGATTAGATACGACGAAACTCATGTACAGGGTGTCCGAGAAAAATTTTACCATTTTCTTTCATTTTTTTTATCCAGATGACCAGTGTTTGCAGAGACTTGTAAGGTGCACCGATTGTAAATGAACATAAAAGTTTGAGTTGAAATACCAGCCACCCGCCCACACACAGATTTTCCAAGATGGCGCCCACAAAACAACAGAAAGTATTTTGTGTTGTAGAATATGTGTGGAGTATGGGAGGAAATGGACTATCGACTAGACACCTGCCGTGACACAACGGGCGGCCATATTGAATGTTTGTCTGGTAAAAGCAAAAGTAAAGTACCCCGTCACGCCAAGTGGCGTATAGGGAATATGGTGTTAGTGACCATAAATTTTACAGACCTTCGGTACATGATTTTTGGGGTAATGTGGTCGGTATTACGCCCGTGCCGTTTTACTTTCCCAGAAAAAAATCCGGTACCCATTGAAGGCTGGGTGAACCGAGCGGTCGGATGGGATAGAACACTACCTCTTGTCCTTTGTAGTCCATTTCACTAACCACTGAGCTATCGCGGCTCCCTTTGTCAGGTAAGTTTTAAAATAAAAACTGTGAGATATTACTTTATTTTTGGTACAAAAGGATCCTTATACACATTAGAGAGGCCGATAATATTTTTTTGAAAAAAGCTATATTCTTTTTCGGACACTGTATTTCCAATAAAGTGATAACGTTTTTATTTTGTCATTTGTTGCTGTAAAGCTGTTACCATCAATTTTCTTCTTTCGTTCGCCTGAAGTTTTGTAATTCTTGTAATGACCCATTTTGATTTCCCTTTAGCCGTGTATTTATGTATTTTCATGTCTACTATATTTAATACAGTCTTGAAGTATGTGTTCAGCCAGTCCACATTTATGTCATTTTTAAGTTTCGGTACGTGTGATTCGTTTACTTTATCTTCTTTCCTTCCTCATTTGCCTTTCAGCGTCGAGGGGATATATAATTTGCAGTCGTTTACTCTTCTGTTGGCCTCTGCTGCTGTTATGTATCCTAGTGTTTCTAATATTCAGTCAATCCAACTTTTTCGTGGACGACCCTTGGGTCTGGTGTTCTCACAACGTTTATTGAAGGCTCTTTGTACTGTGTTTTGATCTTTCTTCCTTATCACATTATCACCTTAGCCAAGATATTTTATCTGTTGTTTCTTTATATATTCTTTGTTGGGGGTTATTCCTAGCTTTTTTTCTCAGTTCTTCATTTCTGATCTTATCTCTCAGGCTGTTTCCTGCCATTCGCCTAACACATTTCATCTCTGTAGAGGTTATTTTACTTATTGTTCTTGCATCTAGGGTCCAGGTCTGGCATTGGTAGCACAACGTTGGGATGAAGATTGTATTGTAGAGTGCCCGTTTTGCCTCCAGAGTTATTTCCTTGTTGGACAATAGTGGTGATAGCTGTCCAATGATTTGACAAGCTTTGTTGCATCTTGAGTCTATTTCTGCTGTTTGTAAATTGTCGTTTATCACTAGACTTCCTAGGTATTTAATTCTACGTGTGATTATGAAGTCGAAATTTTAGTCACATTTTTATGTACTCTCTTTTACCGTCTTTACATCAGCCACGATTTTTTAAAACTCATTAACATTAGTTTTTTTTTCCCCTGTTGTATCAAATTTGAGGACCTCCTTAGTGGTTTTCTGAACGTATTCTAGTCAAACGAAAAATAGTTGCAAACTCACCGTGCGCAAGTGAATCGATATACCTTTCAACATATCCCAGAAACAAGGATACTAGAAACCATTCATTAACTGTGTGTGACGCATCCCTCTTCTGCATATCTCTCTTGTCTAAATCAATGCTTGTTGCCGATTCCTGGACCTAGAAAGAAATCATTTCAAAGTTATATGTTCAATTATATGCGGACTGTCAGACCCTGTATGTGCACGCTTCTAATGAGTTAAAGAAACTGAAACGTCCTTCCTCTTCTTCCTTTCAGCTCCCTGTGGAGCATAGGTCTTCAAGAAATATTTTCAGCTCCCTATGGAGCATAGGTCTTCAACAAATATTTTCAGCTCCCTGTGGAGCATAGGTCTTCAAGAAATATTTTCAGCTCCCTGTGGAGCATAGGTCTTCAACAAACACTTTCAGCTCCCTGTGGACCATAGGTCTTCAAAACACACTTCCAGCTCCATGTGGAGCATAGGTCTTCAACAAACACTTTCAAGTCTTCTCAGATGGCTTCCGCATTGTGTGTCCTATCCAGGGCCATCTTATTCGCTGTAAGTCTTTATCCACTAGTATTTGTCTGGTACGTTTCCATAATTCTATGTTAGTGATTTTGTCCTGCCATTTCCATCCTTTCATTCTGTGTAAGCATCCATTAATGAAGGTCTGTATCTCCGTGATTGTGATTTATGTTGTTCTCCATGTTTCACAGCCATATAATATATTTGACTTTTAACGTGACGTAAAATAATCATCAAGAAATCCCATTATTTGTTACAATTTTTTGGAACTTTTTTTACATTTGTGATACGATCTAAGTAAGAGATGTTCATAACCTTACGATGACATTTGTGATACGATCTAAGTAAGAGATGTTCATAACCTTACGATGACATTTGTGATACGATCTAAGTAAGAGATGTTCATAACCTTACGATAACATTTGTGGTATGATCTAAGTAAGAGATGTCTATAACCTTACGATAACATTTATGGTATGATCTGAGTAAGAGATGTCCATAACCTTACGATAACATTTGTGATATGATCTAAGAAAGAGATGTCCATAACCTTACGATAACATTTGTGATATGCTCTAAGTAAGAGATGTCTATAACCTTACGATAACATTTATGGTATGATCTGAGTAAGAGATGTCCATAACCTTACGATAACATTTGTGGTATGATCTAAGTAAGAGATGTCCATAACCTTACGATAACATTTGTGATATGATCTAAGTAAGAGATGTCCATAACCTTACGATAACATTTGTGATATGATCTAAGTAAGAGATGTCCATAACCTTACGATAACATTTGTGATATGATCTATGTAAGAGATGTCCATAACCTTACGATGACATTTGTGATATGATCTAAGTAAGAGATGTCCATAACCTTACGATGACATTTGTGATATGATCTAAGTAAGAGATGTCCATAACCTTACGATAACATTTGTGGTATGATCTGAGTAAGAGATGTCTATAACAGTACGACAACATTTCATCTCCGTAGCTTGTATTTTCTTCTGTAGCTCTGTTGTAAGTGATCAGTCTTTGCAAGCGTTTAGGAAAAAAAAACGGATGTGACAGGAGAGGACATCAGACGGATTGTTGATCCAAGATTACAGAAAGTGTTAACGAGATTGTTGATCCAAGATTACAGAAACTGTTAACGAGATTGTTGATCCAAGATTACAGAAAGTGTTAACGAGATTGTTGATCCAAGATTACAGAAAGTGTTAACGAGATTGTTGATCCAAGATTACAGAAAGTGTTAACGAGATTGTTGATCCTAGATTACAGAAAGTGTTAACGAGATTGTTGATCCTAGATTACAGAAAGTGTTAACGAGATTGTTGATCCAAGATTACAGAAAGTGTTAACGAGATTGTTGACTTCACAACAAAAGAGCATCAGCAAAAATATAGACGGCAGACAACAAAAACAGAACATTAACATAAATATAGACGGCAGACAATTAAAAAAGAACATCAACATAGATATAGACGGCAGACAAATAAAACAGAAGATCAACTATAGACAGCAGACAACTAAAACAGAAGATCAACTATAGACGGCAGACAACTAAAACAGAAGATCAACTATAGACGGCAGACAACTAAAACAGAAGATCAACTATAGACAGCAGACAACTAAAACAGATGATCAACTATAGACGGCAGACAACTAAAACAGAAAATCAACTATAGACGGCAAACAATTAAAACAGTAGATCAACTATGGATGGCAGACAATTAAAACAGTAGATCAACTATAGACGGCAGACAATTAAAACAGTAGATCAACTATAGACGGCAGACAATTAAAACAGTAGATCAACTATAGACGGCAGACAATTAAAACAGTAGATCAACTATAGACTGCAGACAACTAAAACAGAACATCAACATAATTATAGACGGCACACAACTAAAACAGAAGAGGAACTATAGACGGTAGACAAGTAAAACTGAAGATCAACAATAGACGGCAGACAACTAAAGCAGAAGATCAACTATAGACGGCAGACAACTAAAACAGAAGATCAACTATAGACGGCAGACAACTAAAACAGAAAATCAACATAACTATAGACGGCAGACAACTAAAACAGTAGATCAGCTATAGACGGCAGACAACTAAAACATAAAATCAACATAACTATAGACGGCAGACAACTAAAACAGAACATCAACATAACTATAGACGGCAGACAACTAAAACAGAACATCAATATAACTATAGACGGCAGACAACTAAAACAGAACATCAACATAACTATAGACGGTAGACAACTAAAACAGAACATCAACATAACTATAGACGGCAGACAACTAAAACAGAACATCAATATAACTATAGACGGCAGACAACTAAAACAGAAGATCAACATAACTATAGACGGCAGACAACTAAAACAGAACATCAACATAACTATAGACGGCAGACAACTAAAACAGAACATCAACATAACTATAGACGGTAGACAGCTAAAACAGAACATCAACATAACTATAGAAGGCAGACAACTAAAACAGAACATCAACATAACTATAGACGGCAGACAACTAATACAAGTAGAGGAATTTAAATACCTAGGAAGTCTAGTGACAAACGACAATTCACAAAAAGCAGAAATACACGCATGAAGATACAAAACTTGTCAAATCATATATTGCTTTCACCACTATTGTCCAACAAGGAAATAACTCTAAAGGAAAAACGGGCACTCTACAATACAATCTTCATCCCAACGTTGTGCTACCAATGCCAGTCCTGGACCCTAGATGTAAGAACAATAAGACAAATAACCTCTACAGAGATGAAATGTGTTAGACGAATGACAGGAAACAGTCTGAGAGATAAGATCGGAAATGAAGAACTGAGAAAAAAGCTAGGAATAACCCCCAGCATAGAATATAAACAATAGTTAACATGTTTTGGCCATGTGATAAGGTAGAAACATAAAAACACAACACAACGAACCTTCAAAAAACGATGCAAGAACACCAGACCCAAGGGCCGACCCCGAAAAAGATTGTTTGACTGAATATTAGTAACAGTAGAAACTTAACAGCAGCAGAGGTGAACAGTGGAGCATAAAACCGCAAATTATATCTCCCCTCGACGCTGAAAGGCAAATGATGAAGGAAAGAGGAAGAAAAACAACAAAAGAAACATTGTAAAAGACAATAACCATCATGTGCCATACCGGTTGTTGTAGGCGATCATGTCCTTCCACAACCTTCTATCCACAAAACATCGTATCAATCCTGTTGATGACTGTTTTCCATGCCATGACAACAAGCTATCTAGAATCTTCTCTCGTTTTCGTCCGCGATCTTTCTTTCCCTGTATTTTGCCAGTTGTAACCAAGTATTCCACCTTTCCTCTTCACATGATGTGCCCGAAAAATGTCCCTTGTTTCTTTCTGATGTTTTTTAGTAGCCTCCTTTTTGTGTTTGCCTCTTTGAGAATGTCCTCGTTTGTCTTTTAGCTGTCCAGGGAAGTGTCAACATTTGTCTGAGAATACATAGACAAGGTAGGTACAAATCTTACCTTTATTCCGTCCTGGGTCAATGGCTTAGCCGTAGCAACTTCATACTCCCACAGAACAAACATAAAGATGGCCAGGAGACATACTTTCACGAGGCTGTATTGTTCTCTTGCCATTTCTGTGTCTTGACTTGCCTGTCGCAAAAATATCTAAACTTTTTGTCAACAAACTTTTTACAAATTAGCTTTTATATATGGTTAAAGTGTCTAAGCTCCGACTACAGGGCGGGCTCTATCCAAATGACGGCTGTCAACACACTATTGGTTGTTAGAATAATCATCATCAGAAATAAACACGGTATTAGCAATCACGCCCCTTCCCTAAGTTATCTATCAATTCTACTTTTGATATTTCTCCATGCCACGTTGTTGGGGTGGTATATGTGGTTATCTGCTTCCATTTCTCTTCTCTCCTACATTTCTTCTTTTCTTCCCTTTTTTTGCGTCGTGGGGAGACATAGTTTGCGCATTAGCCCATCCCTTCTGATGTCACGTTCTGGGGTATTTCTGGTTTTCTGTTTATCCTTTTATTGAAAGGACTTCCCTCGGCCTGTTATTCGTTGCAGGTGTGTAGTTTAGTTATCCTGTTGTTGAAATAGCTGCTGTTGGTAGCTGTACATGTTGTGTTTAGTGATTTTATTGTTGTCTTGTTCAATCTATACACTGAGCAAATCTTTATAAACATCATAGAGATACCAGGCCTACAAATTAATGGAAATATAATCAATAACCTAAGATATGCTGATAATACTGTACTACTAGCAGAAAATCCTAAAGATCTACAACAATTGCTTAATGAAATAAACATGACAAGCAAAAAATCATCATCATCATCAAGTACCGGGCCTACTGGCGTAGGTGTTCACGTCTCTCCAGAAACTTCGATTTCGGCAGATATTTATCATTTCTGTTGTAAGCACAAAATATGGACTAGATATGAATATCAACAAGACTGAAACTATGATCACAAACAAAGAAAATACTCAAAACCCACAAGTGGATATCAAAATTGAAGGTTTCGTATTTTTTCACGAAACCTGTGATTCCCACGTTCAGAAGAGTCTGCCGACTACAACAAGCCCAAACATATGGACACTTTAATGTGTTTCTGTGCTAGACATGGTTCATTTTTTGGTGTTTTTTAGTGAAGCCATGGCTCATATCTTGCTGTGTTTCTGTCCTAGCCATGGCTTATATCTTAGCTTGTGTGTGCTGGCCATGGCTCATATCTTGGTGTGTGTCATGTTAGTCATATCTCATATCTCGGTGTGTCCGTGTTAATCATGTCTCATATCTTTATGTGTGTCTGTGTTTAGTCATATCTCATATCTTAGTGTGTACCAGTGTTAGTCATATGTCATATCTTTGTGTGTGCATGTCTGGGTTAGTGATATCTCAAATCTTTGTTTGCATGTTTATGTTAGTCATATCTCATATCTTTGTGTGTGCATGTCTGTGTTTGTCACATCTCATATCCTTGTGTGTGCATGGCTATGTTAGTCCCATCTCATATCTTTGTGTGTGCATATCTATGTTAGTCATTTCTCTTATCTTTGTGTGAATGTCTATGTTAGGCATGTGTCATATCTTTGTGTGTGCATGTCAATGTCAGTTATATCTCATATCTTTATGTGCATGTTTATGTTAGTCATGTGTCATATATCTTGATGTGTGTCAGTGTTAGTCATGCCTCGTATCGTTGTGTGCATGTCTGCATTAGTCACATCTCATATCTTTGTGTGTGCATGTATGTGTTAGTCACATCTCACATCTTTGTGTGTGTATGTCTGTGTTAGTCACATCTCACATCTTTGTGTGTTCATCTCTGTGTTAGTCACCTCTAGTGACTCGGGCAGATGGTGCTCGTAAACCTGGGAGGGCCGACCATCTAAGGGCAGAATCCCCCTACAGAAAAGATCATCTGCTGCCTTGCAGGAAGATTGGGGACAATCAAAGGCTAGGGAAAGCAAACCCGAATAAAATGCTGGCTGAAATCGGATGCACTGGGCCACTGGCGCAGAACACAGTGCAACGTATTAACGGGTGTTCAGTCAGAGTGGATCTGACAGACTCTAATAATGATGTTCTGTCTGTGGGGGCGATCAACACACTTAGCCTGACAGCTGACTTCATATGAGAGTCTGGAATCCTTACTCTGATTGAGTCCTGAACGCAGAGAGAGAGAGAGAGAGAGAAAATTGAAGGAAAAGACTTGGAGACAGTTCAGAACTACAACTACCTTGGACATACTATAACATACATATTAAATACTATATTCTTTTTCTACCTTTTTAGCTCCCTGTGGAGCATAAGTCTTCAACAAACACTTTCAAAGTCGTTCTGTCTTGCCATTCTTTTAAGATCATTCCATGACTTCCCCATTATCTTCATCTCTGCTTCTATCTGTCTTCTCCAAGAATATCTCGGTCTTTCTCTTTGTCTTTTTCCTTGGGGATTCCAAAAAAGGGTCTGTTGTGTAATACTCTCAGTTGTCTTCCACAGTGTGTGTCCAATCCAGCACATCGTCTTCGCTGCATCTCTTTACTGGTATTTGACTGGTACATTTCCATAATTCTATGTTAGTGATTTTGTCCTGCCATTTCCATTCTTTATTCTGCGTAAGCATCCATTAATGAAAATCTGTATCTTCATGATTGTCAATTTTGTTATTACCCATGTTTCACAGCCATATAATAGGACTGACTTAACATTTGAGTTGACAATTTTAATTTTTGTATTTAGCCTAATTTCTTTAGACTTCCATATGTTTCCCAGTGCAACAAAAGCTTCTCTTGCTTTTGATATCTTTATTTCGCTATCATTTTCTGTTCCTCCCTCTTTATCTATATTACTGCCCAGATATATGTAAGATTGTACGTCTAATAGTGGTATTTCTCCTAATTTTATTTAGTTATTGCCAACTGCATTAATTCTCATAATGTTGGTCTTATCTCTATTTATTTCCAGTCCTAGCTGTTGTGATCTCTCATCACGTATATTAGCTGTAAACTATGAGCTGGTAGAACATTCAGATCCGGGTTAATGAGATAATCTTTGAAAGTGGCTGATTCCTTTATCCGAATCTCATAAATTGGCCCCTGTGAGGGTCTGGATCTGTTAACAAATAAACACCTTTGTTTTCAGTTGTAAACATTCAGTAAGGGAATTAAAGATCCGCTCATTTATTTACATTAATTTGAGGTTTATTCTTCGCCTACCTTTCAGCTCCCTGTAGATCATAGATCTTCAACAAACACTTTCAACTTTAGCGCATAAAACTTTAAAAAACACTTTCAACACCCTGTAGAGCATAAAACTTCAAAAAAGACTTCCAACTACCTGTAGAGCATAAAACTTAAAAAAACACTTTCAACACCCTGTAAGCATAAAACTTCAAAAAACACTTTCAACACCCTGTAGAGCATAAAACTTCAAAAAACACTTTCAACACCCTGTAAGCATAAAACTTAAAAAAACACTTTCAACACCCTGTAAGCATAAAACTTCAAAAAACACTTTCAACACCCTGTAGAGCATAAAACTTCAAAAAACACTTTCAACACCCTGTAGAGCATAAAACTTCAAAAAACACTTTCAACACCCTGTAGAGCATAAAACTTCAAAAAACACTTTCAACACCCTGTAGAGCATAAAACTTCAAAAAAGACTTCCAACTCCCTGTAGAGCATAAAACTTCAAAAAAGACTTCCAACTCCCTGTAGCGCATACAATTTAAAAAAAAATTGCAACTCCCTGTAGAGCATAGAAAACTTTCAACTGAAGCGCACAAAACTTCAAAAAGCTCTTTCGACTCCCTGTAGAGCATAGATCTTCAACAAACGCTTTCAACTCCCTATAGAGCATAGATCTTCAACAAACACTTTCCAAGCCCTGTGTTTCATGCCATTCTTAAGTACACTCTCTGTATTATGTATCATTTTATCTCTACTTTCGCCTCTTTTCTTCATTTTCTCTTCCCTTCATCTCCTCCGCTGGGGATTCCTAAAAAGGCCTTGTCAAGCTATATTCTCAGTTGGTTTCCCTAGTGCGTGAACCATCCAGAGCCCACACCGTTGTCTTACGCAACATTGTAAGTTTGAAATAAAGCATCACAAGAGAAATAGAGAGAGAGAGAGAGAGAGAGAGAGAGAATGTGGACAATTCATCATCATCATGTGCCTCAGAAGTCACACTAGACACGTTCTCCTGGATCAAAGATTGCCTATTCTAAAGAACCACTAGGATGACAACAATCATCTTAAGAAGTCAGTCACATTGCAGGAAGGGGTCCCTCGTGGAAGTGTTATAACTCACACACTCTTTCTAATACACATAAATCATCATGTGCCATACCGGTTGGGGTGGGCGATATGTCTTTCCGTAATCTTCTATCCACAGTGCATCTTATCAATTGTTGTTGACAGTCTTCCATGCCATGCCATCAAGCTATCTAGTATTTTCTCTCTTTGCCGTCTGCGATCTTTCTTTGCCTGTATTTTGCCAGTTATTACCAAGTATTCCAACTGTCCTCTTCTCATGATGTGCCCTAAAATGTTGATTGTTTCTTTGTGTTGTTTTTTATGAGCTCCCTTTTTGTGTTGGCCTCTTTGAGAGTTTTTTCGTTGGTCTTTTTAGCTGTCCAGGAAATGTTCCACTTCCTTCTGAGAAATCCCATCTCTGTGGCCTCTAATCGTCTTTTCATTTGTTTGTCTACTGTTCATGACCCATTTCCATAGGTCAGAACTGGCTCTATATTACACCGATGAACTCTCTTTCTCATTTCTATTGACATTAACTTGTTACATAAGACATTTTTCATTTTATGAAATTCTCTTTTTGTCCGAGATATTCCACCTTTTATGTCTATAGATTCTTAGTAATTTCAAAAATGAAAAAAGAGACTGATTAAGATTAAATCTGACATTAAATTAAGATCTGATAAAGAAAATAAAGCAGCATAAAAATAAACAGGACGAATTTGAAACAAGTGCAACATCTGAAATACATGGCCACAATGATAACATCAGATGGAAGATGCACCACAGAAATAAAAAGCAGAATAGCTCAGGCCAAAATAGCATTTCAGAAATGAGAAATATCTTATGTAACAAATCTATGTCAATAGAAATTGTTGTTGCGTTCGTCAGCTTTCAACTCTGACGAAGTCCCTAGAGACTAGGAACTGCATTTTGCGTGTTAATCCATTTTTCTCTGGCAGTCGTGTGCACAGGGCTCCCTCACCGCATAGGCAGATAACTCCGACTTCGGAGGTACTCATGTTTTTTTCCGTCGATGAGTAACTGACGTTTCAAGCCGGGCCTCGCTGCTGGTACCAGGGGTGGTTGCCGCAGAGAGAAATCATAAATAAAAATCCCAACCGGTGGAGCCGAGATTTGAACCCACAACCTCTCTGTCTCGATGCTGGCGTCTTGCCTCGAGACCAACCAGTCCCCCATGGACTTGGAATATGAGGAAACTGCAACAAGGAACACTTTTCATGCATAGCCTGCAATGGTTCCTTCTGCCTATCCACCATATACCAGAAGTTCACGTCCTCCCGAAAGTGATGATCGTCATATTTCTTTAAAAATGTATAGCGCTTGATGATGTTAGGCCATCATTGTTGACTCCAATTCCGAACATATAAACACACAGTTAGTCGTCAGATTATCCCCGTCGCACATGAAACAACAGACAGTAAGATTAGCGTAACACTGATCTAGGGATTTACGATGAGCCATTACGATGACGCAGCACACATAACAATGGCGCAAGCACAGCAATGACGCGCCCTTTAGATTCTTGATTACTCTAGTGAATGTAGCCTACGACGAACAGAACATGGTGCAAATTCCCTAAAGAGATAAAACTGCGGCTGACGAAGCATTTCACATTAATAAACAATATGGACATAACTTGCGTCAAGCAAATCCAACAACGGTCATGAACAGCACCAATGTGACGTAAAGCGTAGAACAAGCCTAGACGATGGAAGGTCGCATTCACAACACTTGATTTGTTGAAAATGGAATATCGCCAGCGTACGACATTGATTTATCAGCGCAGATGTAATAAGTAGATCAGTATCTTGGCTTTAACGCATAGGAGTGCGATGGAGAACTGAAATTAATCGACATCGAATGCACTTTTTGCAGCGATAGAGAGAACGTGGACTAGATCCGCCATCTTAGAAACGGAAGTCCTCAGTCAATAGAAATGTGAAAGAGTGTTCATCGATGCTATATAGAATCAACTATAACCTATGGAAATGAATCATGGACAGTAAACAAACAAATGAAAAGACGATTAGAGGCCACAGAGATGGGATTTCTCAGAAGAATATTGAAAGTTCCCTGGACAGCTAAAAAGACCAATGAGGAAGTTCTCAAAGAGGTCAACACAAAAAGGCAGGTCGTAAAAACATCAGAAAGAAGCAATCAAAATTTTTTGGGCACATCATGAGAAGAGGAAAATTGGAATACTTGGTTACAACTGACAAAATAAAAGAAAAGAGAGATCGCGGACGACAGTGAAAGAAAATACTGGATAGCTTGGTGTCATGACATGGAAAGCAGCCAACAACAGAACTGATACGATGCACTGTAGATAGAAGATTGTGGAAGGACATGATCACCTACGCCAACCGGTATGGCACATGATGATGATAGAAAAGAAAATATCTTGTCGGGGTCTCATTCCTTCTCTTGTCAGCTTCTCAGTAATTTCTATCTATCTTTCGTTCGCTCGAAGTATTGTCTATATCAGCAATGTCGTTTCCTGTATAAATGTTACTGTCTTTTGTAATTCTTGCAGTGGCCCATATAGTTTTGTCTGTAGTGTTGTATCTATGGGCCAATGGATTTTCCTCAGTCTACTATATTCAGTGCAGTCTTGAAGTATGTGTTCAGCAGTCTGGTGCTCCTGTGGTGTTGTATCTATGGGCCAATGGATTTTCCTCAGTCTACTATATTCAGTGCAGTCTTGAAGTATGTGTTCAGCAGTCTGGGGTGCCTGTCCACATGTACAAGTAGTTGATGTGCCGATCTTGAATTTTGTATACATGTGACTATGGAGTCGATTGTGTCCTGTTCTGATGCGTATAATGATAACTTGTTCATATCTATTCATATTATGAAAGGCATCCTGATTTGGGGCTTGTGGTCCTCTGACTGATTTGATTATCTGTTTCTTATGATGGTATGTAACCGGTGTATCTAGTTGTGTGCCTGTTGAACCTTCCTTTGCCAACTGATCTGCTCTCACATTTCCTGTCTGTTCTCTCATTTCACTCTTGTAATAACAATAGACTTTCTCTCCTGACAGACAAAGCGTGTCTCTTATTAGATCAGTCAAAAGCAAACACAACTTTTGTTCTAATTAACGCGACAATTGTTGTAGCCAACACGACATTTGTTGTAGCCAACACGACTTTTGTTGAAGCCAACACGGCTTATATTGTAGCCAAATCTACTTTTGTTGTAGCAAATACGACATTTGTTGTAACTGAGTAGTTCTATTATAGCCAACACAACTTTTATTGTAACTGAGTAGTTCTGTTGTAACAAACATGACTTTTATTGTAACTGAGTTGTTCTGTTGTAACAAACATGACTTTTGTTGTAACTGAGCTGTTCTGTTGTAGCCAACACGGCATCATCATCATCAAGCACCATGTCTGCTGGCGTAGGTGACCATGTTTATCCACAAATTTACATAGGAACCTGGTATGTCAGACACATAATCTAGATTAGATACGACGAAACTCATTACTATTTTCTTTCATTTTTTTAAAATCCAGATAACCAGTGTTTGCAGAGACTTGTAAGGTGCACCGATTGTAAATGAACATACAAGTTTAAGTTGTAAAACCAGCCACGCGCCCACACTCAGATTTTCCAAGATAGATACCTGCCGTGACACAACGGGCAGCCATATTGAATCTTTGTCTAGTAAAAGTAAAAGTAAAGTACCCCCGTCACGCCAAGTGGCGTATAGTTACCATATAGTTACAAATGGCGTTAGTGACCATAAATTTTACAGACCTTCGGTACATAATTTTTGGAGTAATGTGGTCGGTATTACGCCCGTGCCTCTTTACTTTCCCAGAAAAAAATCCGGAACCCATTGAAGGCTGGGTGAACCGGAAGCCGTCGGATGGGATAGAACCCTACCTCTTGTCCTTTGTAGTCCAGTTCACTAACCACTGAGCTATCGCGGCTCCCTTTGTCAGGTAAGATTTAAAATAAAAACTGTGAGATATTACTTTATCTTTGGTACAACAGTGATCATTATTACACATTAAAGAGGCCGATAATATTTTATTGAAAAAAGCTATATTCTTTTTCGGACACCCTGTATTTGCTGTAAAGTCATAACGTTTTGGTATTGTCTTATGTTGCTGTAAAGTCATAACGTTTTAGTGTTGTCTTATGTTACTGTAAAGTCATAACGTTTTGGTGTTGTCTTATGTTGCTGTAAAGTCATAACGTTTTAGTGTTGTCTTATGTTGCTGTAAAGTCATAACGTTTTAGTGTTGTCTTATGTTGCTGTAAAGTCATAACGTTTTGGTGTTGTCTTATGTTACTGTAAAGTCATAACGTTTTGGTGTTGTCTTATGTTGCTGTAAAGTCATAACGTTTTGGTGTCGTCTTATGTTACTGTAAAGTCATAACGTTTTGGTGTTGTCTTATGTTACTGTAAAGTCATAACGTTTTGGTGTTGTCTTATGTTGCTGTAAAGTCATAACGTTTTGGTGTTGTCTTATGTTGCTGTAAAGTCATAACGTTTTCGTGTTGTCTTATGTTGCTGTAAAGTCATAAAGTTTTGGTGTTGTCTTATGTTGCTGTAAAGCTGTTACCATCATTTTCTTCTTCCGTTAGCCTGAAGTTTTGTCATTCTTGTAATGGCCCATTTAATTTTTCCTTTAGCCGTGTATTTATGTATTTTCCTGTCTACTATATTTAATGGAGAAAAAAAAAAGTTATGTTAGAAGCTTTACGTGATTAGTGGACGACGCAGACTAAACGACGTTTCGGCCCAATAGGCCTTCAGCAGGAACAAACAAACAAAAATACACACACGGATATGTAAGTAAAACTAATAACGAAACATAATAACGTAAAGCTTCCAACATACATTTTTTGTTTCTTTTTAATTGTTCCTCACATTAAACTTTACTGCAGTGACGCATTTTTACTACTATATTTAATACAGTCTTGAAGTATGTGACCAGCCAATCCACATTTATGTCATTTTTAAGTTTCCGTACGTGTGATTCTTTTTTCTTTATCTTCTTTCCTTCCTCATTTGCCTTTCAGCGTCGAGGGGAGATACAATTTGCGGTCTTTTACTCTTCTGTTGGCCTCAGCTGCTGTTATGTTTCCTAGTGTTTCTAATATTCCGTCAACCCATCTTTTCGCAGTCGGCTCTTAGGTCTGGTGTTCTCTCAACGTTTGTTGAAGGCTCGTTGTGTTGTGTTTGATCTTTCTGCCTTATCGCGTGGGAAAACCATTTTATCTGTTGTTTCTTTATATATTATATGGCAGGGGTCATTGCCAGCTTTTTCTCTCAGTTCTTCATTTCTGATCTTATCTCTCAGACTGTTTCCTGTCATTCGTCTAACACATTTCATCTCTGTAGAGGTTATTTTACTTATTGTTCTTGCATCTAGGGTCCAGGTCTGGCATTGGTAGCACAACGTTGGGATGAAGATTGTATTGTAGAGTGCCCGTTTTGCCTCCAGAGTTATTTCCTTGTTGGACAATAGTGGTGATAGCTGTCCAATGACTTGACAAGCTTTGTTGTATCTTGGGTCTAATTCTGCTGCTTGTGAATTGTCGTTTGTCATTAGACTTGCTAGATATTTATGTTCCTTCATTTGTTTTAGTCTGCTGTCTATAGTTATGTTGATATTCTGTTTTAGTTTTCTGCTGTCTATAGTTATGTTGATGTTCTGTTTTAGTTGTCTGCCGTCTATAGTTATGTTGATGTTCTGTTTTAGTTGTCTGCCGTCTATAGTTATGTTGATGTTCTGTTTTAGTTGTCTGCAGTCTATAGTTATGTTGATGTTCTGTTTTAGTTTTCTGCTGTCTATAGTTATGTTGATGTTCTGTTTTAGTTGTCTGCCGTCTATAGTTATGTTGATGTTCTGTTTTAGTTGTCTGCCGTCTATAGTTATGTTGATGTTCTGTTTTTGTTGCCTGCCGTCTATAGTTATGTTGATGTTCTGTTTTAGTTGTCTGCCGTCTATAGTTATGTTGATGTTCTGTTTTAGTTGTCTGCCGTTTATAGTTATGTTGATGTTCTGTTTAATTGCCTGCCGTCTATAGTTATGTTGATGTTATGTTTTAGTTGTCCACATTCTATAGTTATGTTGATGTTCTGTTTTAGTTGTCTCACGTCTATAGTTATGTTGATGTTCTGTTTCAGTTGTCTCACGTCTATAGTTATGTTGATGTTATGTTTTAGTTGCCTGCCGTCTATAGTTATGTTGATGTTCTGTTTTAGTTGTCTGCCGTCTATAGTTATGTTGATGTTCTGTTTTAGTTGTCTGCTGCCTATAGTTATGTTGATGTTCTGTTTTAGTTGTCTGCCGTCTATAGTTATGTTGATGTTCTGTTTTAGTTGTCTGCCGTCTATAGTTATGTTGATGATCTGTTTCAGATGTCTGCCGTCTATAGTTATGTTGATGTTTTGTTTTAGTTGTCTGCCGTCTATAGTTATGTTGATGTTCTGTTTTAGTTGTCTGCCGTCTATAGTTATGTTGGTGTTCTGTTTTAGTTGTCTGCCATCTATAGTTATATTGATGTTCTGTTTTAGTTGCCTGCCGTCTATAGTTATGTTGATGTTCTGTTTTAGTTTTCCACATTCTATAGTTATGTTGATGTTCTGTTTTAGTTTTCTACCGTCTATAGTTATGTTGATGTTCTGTTTTAGTTGTCTGCCGTCTATAGTTATGTTGATGTTCTGTTTTTGTTGTCTGCCGTCTATAGTTATGTTGATGTTCTGTTTTAGTTTTCTGCCATCTATAGTTATGTTGATGTTCTGTTTTAGTTGTCTCCGTCTATAGTTATGTTGATGTTCTGTTTTAGTTTTCTGCCGTCTATAGTTATGTTGATGTTCTGTTGCAGTTTCCTGTCGGTTATAATTATGTTGATGATCTGTTTCAGATGTCTGCCGTCTATAGTTATGTTGATGTTCTGTTTTAGTTGTCTGCCGTCTATAGTTATGTTGATGTTCTGTTTTAGTTGTCTGCCGTCTATAGTTATGTTGATGATCTGTTTCAGATGTCTGCCGTCTATAGTTATGTTGATGTTTTGTTTTAGTTGTCTGCCGTCTATAGTTATGTTGATGTTCTGTTTTAGTTGTCTGCTGTCTATAGTTATGTTGATGTTCTGTTTTAGTTGTCTGCCATCTATAGTTATATGGATGTTCTGTCTTAGTTGCCTGCCGTCTATAGTTATGTTGATGTTCTGTTTTAGTTTTCCACATTCTATAGTTATGTTGATGTTATGTTTTAGTTTTCTACCGTCTATAGTTATGTTGATGTTCTGTTTTAGTTGTCTGCCGTCTATAGTTATGTTGATGTTCTGTTTTAGTTGTCTGCCGTCTATAGTTATGTTGATGTTCTGTTTTAGTTGCCTGCCGTCTATATTTATGTTGATGTTATGTTTTAGTTGTCCACATTCTATAGTTATGTTGATAGTGGATGGTGTTGTGGGAGCAGCCGACAAGTAGTGCCGGTTATGGTCCCCACACCGCGATGGCAGGCAGAGGATCTCATGTATAGAGACAATGGCTGCGATCTGCGACTAGTACAGTCACTGCCAAGAAGGAAAGGAATGGCAAACTACCTTCTTATATTGCCTAGAACAATAATCTTAAAAAACAACTTTATATCTACAGCTAACAACGTTAATGGGGACTCCACAGCCACCGCATCCGGTAGGGTGCATCATGTGCTACAGATGATACCCGATCGTCATCAAGCTACTGTATGGAAAATAAAAAATAAAGAGATACTAGCAATAGGAATTTGGAACATTAGATCAGCATTCCATGTAGAAAACATCAGTCAAGAAATGAAGAGAATGAAATTGAACATCTTGGGACTATGTGGAATGAGATGGACAGGGGCAGGATTATTACAACGCGACAGTGGAAATGTAATTTACTCTGGGGGAACCACACACGAAAGAGGAGTAGGCATCATGTTAGATAGAGAAAGAAGCAAAACAGTGAAAGGATTGTGGCCTGTATCAGATAGAATTCTGCTAGTAAAATTTAGAGGTAGACCAATGGATATCAACATAATTCAAGTTTATGTACCAACAAGTAATAGCGAAGAAGAAGACATTGACACTTTTTACAATGAGCTAGAGATGACCATGGAACAGTGTAAATCCCAAGAAATAACTATTATATTAGGGGATTTCAATACAAAGGTAGGAACAGCTAAAGTGCAAAATGTGACTGGGGGCATGGCCTTGGAGAGACGAATGACAGAGGGGATAGATTGATAGATTGGGCAAAGACACATGAAATGATTATAGGTAACACCTGGTTCAAACAACAACCTAGGCGACTATGGACATGGCAAAGCCCAGACAAAAAAGTACACAATCAAATTGATTTTATAAATGGTACAGAGAAGATTCAGGAATGGACTAACATCTGTTAAAACAAGGCCAGGAGCAGATTTCAATAGTAATCATGTATCAGTAGTTGGAAAGATAAGAATAAACTGCGGAAGGCACAGAAATCACCAAGAAATATGAAATTAGAACTAGATAAGCTTAGAGTAGATAGACAGATGAGTGTTAAGTACAGTATGATAGAACAAAATATATAAAATACTTTTAAGAAAATACAGGACATTGGGGGACAGTGGGAAATGCTCAAACAATCGATTCAACAAACATCAATAGAAGTAATGCCAGTGACTAAAAGAATCAACAAAAAGAAATGGATGACAGAAGAAATTTTAAAACTAATGAACGAAAGACGAAAACATAAGAATGAGAAACGGATATACAAAATATTGCACAAAGATATCCAAAACAGATGCAGAGAAGCTAAGGAAGAATGGTTAAAGCAGAAATATGAGCAAATGTAAAAATAGCAAAAGAAAGACTCCGAATTTATGCACAACCAGTTAAATGAATTAACATGAAGAAAAGAATTCAAAGTTTCAGGATGTGTGAAATCAAAGGACGGAAATATAATAATGGGACAGTTAAAGACAAAGGAAAGATGGACAGAATATATCAGTCATCTATGATGATGAAAGACCAGAGTTAAACAATTCAAACAAGGACACAGGACCACCAATTATGCGGAGTGAAGTGGAGGACACAATTCAACACATGAAAAGAGGCAAAGGCCCAGGTCCCGATAATATAATAGTCAAAGAGTTAAATGCTTTAGGATAGCTGGGAGTACAAGTCATAACAAAATTACTCAATGACATATATAACACTGGACACATATCTGAAGATCTACTAAAATCTATTTTTGTAGCCATACCGAAGAAGTCAGGAGCCACTGATTGTGAAGACCATCGCACTATTAGTCTCATGAGCCATATGACTAAAATATTACTAAGAATCACCATGAGACGTGTAAGGAACAAAATAAAACCAGAAATAAGTGAGGAACAATGTGGATTTGTGGAAGGAAAGGGCACCAATAATGCTATATATACATCTCAAGAACATTGATAGAAAGATATATAGAGGTAAAGAAAGATCTATATATGTGCTTTATAGACTACACAAAAGCATTTGACAAAGTAAAGCATGTGGAAATAATTAATATGCTGGAGAAATTAAACATTGAAGGCAAGGATCTGTGAATCATAAAAAAAACATGTATTGGCAACAAACAGCAGCTATACGAATTAACAACCAAACAGGACAATTCCTATAAATAAAACAAGGAGTCAGACAAGGCTGGATTTGTTTTCACTTTATAGCGAACATATGAGATCAATGGGAGCCGAGATAGCTCAGTGGTTAGTGAACTGGACTACAAAGGACAAGGGGTAGGTTTCGATCCCAACCGACGGCTTCCAAGTTCACCCAGTCTTAAATGGGTACCGGATTTTTTTCTGGGAAAGTAAAGTAGCACTGGCGTAATACTGACCACATTACCCCACAAATCATGTGCTGAAGGTCTGTAAAATATAGGGTCACTAACACCATATTTCCCTATACGCCACTTGGCGTGACAGGGGTACTTTACTTTTACTTTAATATGAGACCAATAGTAGACAAAAAAGTAATTGAGGTCAATGGTCACAACATAAATAATTATTTGCGATATGCCGATGACACAGTCTTAATAGCAGAGACAGAGAATGAGCTACAATAAATGATAGACATAATAGCAAAAGAAAGCAACAAGAAAGGTCTCAGTCTGAATAGTAAGAAAACAGAAGTAATGGTCATATCGAAGAAACAATCATCACCATCATGCAGCATAAAAATAAACGAGACAAATCTGAAACAAGTGCAACGCGTCAAATACTTGGGCACAATAATAACATCAGATGGAAGATGTACCACGGAAATAAAAAGCTGAATAGTTCAGGCCAAAATAGCATTTCAGAAAATGAAAAATGTCTTATTCAACAAATCTATGTCAATAGAAGTGATAAAGAGAATTCATTGGTGATATATAGAACCTATAGACCTATAGAAGCGGATCATGGACAGTAGACAAACAAATGAAAAGACGATTAGAGGCCACAGAGATGGGATTTCTCAGAAGAATGTTTAAAGTTCCCTGGACAGCTAAAAAGACCAATGAAGAAATTCTCAAAGAGGCCAACACAAAAAGGCAGCTCCTAAAAAACATCAGAAAGAAACAATCAACATTTTTCGGGCACATCATGAGAAGAGGAAAGTTGGAATACTTGGTTACAACTGGCAAAAAAAAAGGAAAGGGAGATCGCGGACGACAAAGAGAGAAAATACTGGATAGCTTGGTGTCATGGCATGGAAAACTGTCAACAACTGAACTGATACGATGCACTGTAGATAGAAGATTGTGGAAGGACATGATCGTCAACGCCAACCGGTATGGCACATGATAATGATATTTATTTTTTAGTTGTCTGCGGTCTATAGTTGTGTTGATGTTCTATTTTAGTTGTCTGCAGAATAAATAATAGAAATGGCAGAACAATATCACTAACATAGAATTATAGAAAAGTAGCAGTGACATACCAGTGGATAAAGAGATACAGCGAACTATACACTGCATAGTTCACTCATAGCGGAAACCAACTGAGAGAACATTACACGGCAGGCCCTTTTTTGGAATCCCCAGGGGAAGAGACTAAGAGGAAGACCAACGTATTCTTGGAGATGACAGATTAAAGCAGAGATGAAGATGATGGGCAAGACATGGAATGATTTTAAAAGAATAGCAAGTAACAGAACGGCTTGGAAAGTGTTTTTTTTTAAGAGCTATGCTCTACAGGAAGTTGAAAGTGTTTTTGAAAACCTATGCTCTACATGGAGTTGAAAGTGTTTGTTGAAGACCTATGCTCCACAGGGAGTTGAAAGTGTTTTGTTGAAGACCTATGCTCTACAGGGAGTTGAAAGTGTTTGTTGAAGACCTATGCTCCACAGGGAGTTGAAAGTGTTTGTTGAAGACCTATGCTTCACAGGGGGCTGAGAGTGTTTTTTTGAAGACCTATGCTCCACAGGGAGCTGAAAGGAAGTAGAAGAACGTTTCAGTTTCTTTAGCTCCTCAGAAACATGCACATACAGGGTCTGACAGTCCGCATATAATTGAACATATAACTTTGAAATGATTTCTTTCTAGGTCCAGGAATCAGCAACAAACATAGATTTAGACAAAAGAGATCTGCAGAAGAGGAATGAGCCAGTCACAGATGAAGACTGGGCGATGATATTTGAGATTATCAATGAACTTCGAGAAATCATGAAACAAATTCTTGGCTGTAAGTTTGAAACTATTTTTCGTTTGACTAGAAGAAACGATCAAGAAACCAGTAAGGGGGTTATCAAATTTGATTCAGCAGAAAAAACAACAACGAATGTGAAGGGGTAAAATAAATCGTGGCTAAGTTAAAGCTGGCAAAAGAGAGTACATAAAAAAGCGATCACCAGTGGCTCCTACAACGCCTACTTTACCATCAGCACCATCACCCACTTCATCATATATATATATATATATATATATATATATATATATATATATATATGGCCCTTTTCGTCTTGTCAGACGGTCTAGTGGAGGCTATTGCGTATTTTTTTGAGGTATTGTTTTTGCCGAACAGCTTCTCTCGTGGCTAATTCTACCAATGTTTGACAAACACACGCGGTCACATAATGAACAGGTCAGGCTCGCTGGTCCACAGGGTCATCTTCATCAGTAGCAATTGAAACAACATCGTATGTGGTCCCATCGACCTCTTCTACAACGATCAAACGAAATATAGACGAAGAACAATTATAGCAGAGAAAGTACGGCTAATGGTATATAATAGCGGGGAATGGTGTGAAGGGAAGTACACACCAAGAGATGAAGAATGGGGAAATATAAATTAAGCACTTACATATACAGAAAAGAAAATAACGTAAAGAAAGGGGCATGACGTAGCAGAGGGTTACGGTTGCATGGGGACTAACGAAGACTAGTCACTTGGAGCCGGACCGTCGAAGAGAGAGGACGTACTTGAGGGGAGAGCAACACCTGGAGATGAACCGTTGAAAGGAGTAGATGTGCTTAGAGAGAGATAGAATGAAATCGTTAGGGAGTAGCAGATGAACAGAAGAATAAAATGTAGATGAGCAGATAGATAGGGATAGATAAAATAGGATGGTGCGTTCGATGGGAAAGTACCGAAAGAAAGAAATAGGTTAACGGTCAAAAATGAAAATAGAAGGGTAAATGAGATGAGAGAACAGAATGGAATGATTGTAAATTCTAAAGTATTTGACAGTAACATTGTGTGTATTATGAATAATAGAAACGAACGTAAGAGAAAGAAAAAAGAAAGAAAGAAAACAGCTCCAAGTAAAAATAGGAAGTGTTCGTATTGAGTATTCAAATAACCTTTCAGTTGGTGAGGTCTTCGGTTGGTGAGTAGTATAGCAGGAAGGATTTGAGCCCGCATTTAGGCGCTAAATTAACAAAGATATATAGTAGGCGCGCGGCGCGCCTAATGTACTGTAGGCGCAGGGGGAGTTAACCGTGACCTTTCGTGTCGGTGACCCTGGAAGTGACCTGTTTATGTTTGGTGTGTGCTGACTTTGGAGTTCTTGATGTAGAAGTGACCTGTTTATGTCTGGTGTGCGCTAACTTTTGGAGTTCAATGGCCCTGTGACCGCTTATCTCGTGGGGTGTCAAGTGGTCAGCGGGACTTATCTCAAGTGGGTGAGCGGGGCTTATCTCAAGTGGGTGAGCGGGGTGTCTGTCGGCGTGACCTCGGCGCTCCGCATTTTAAAAATTCCGAATTATTTAAAAAAAAACAGTCTCCATCGGATTTCGAACACGGGTCTACGGCGTGCCAGGCCAGACACTTACCACTATGCTACAGGCGATCACAGAATTAGAGGCTGAATGAGACAGGTGACTCGTGACGCTTTTGTTGGTGCTCGACAGCTATCTAGTAGTAGAGAAAGATTGACCCGCATTTAGGCGCTAAATTAACAAAGATATATAGGGCAGTGCGGCGCAGGGGGAGTTAACCGTGACATTTCGTGTCGGGATGCCTGGTGACCTCTCGTTGACCTCTCAACCTCTCGTGGTGGGGTCGGGTGACCTCTCGTGGTGGGGGCGGCGGTGGTGTTGTGAAGGGATGGTGTCATAACTTTCATAAATCTATTATATTCTTTCTTTATGCTTTCAGACAATAAAAAACAGTGACTTTCAAACAGTTTTATTTAAGTTTTAAAAACTTCCTTTAGAATTAAAGGTAACAGCTTAGGCCGTTACACATGCTACACGAAGCTACGTTAATGAACTTAGTAACTACACGCCAAACGCGAAACACCGCGCTAATAACGTTAAGCGAGATCAAAGAGCCCGGTTCCCGTTAGACGGGTCGCGAGATCAAAGAGGCCGCCACCCGCGTGGAAATCTCCGTAGCCGGTAAGTGTTCATCAGGAGTGTCATTTAACAGGGGAATTTTACGATACCGATGTTTTAATGTGAGACGCTTGGGGGTAATTAATATGTTTGTGCTGTTTCGTGTTCAAAGACCCTGTTTCGCTGTGAAATGTTTCGATTGAATGTTTGAGTTCGAGACTGGCCAGGGGGTACGTTAATGACTTTTTATCATCTGAAGATTCTTCTACCTTTTAGCTCCCAGTGGAGCATAGGTCTTCAACAAACACTTTCCAAGTCGTTCTGTTTTTTGCAATTCTTTTAAGATCATTCCATGTCTTCCCCATCATCTTCATCTCTGCTTCAATCTGTCTTCTCCAAGAATTCCTTGGTCTTCCTCTTTGTCTTTTCCCCTGGGGATTCCAAAAAAGGGCCTGTTGTGTAATACTCTCAGTTGGTTTCCGTAGTGTGTGTCCTATCCATCGCCATCGTCTTCGCTGTATTTCTTTATCCACTGGTATTTGACCGGTACATTTCCATAATTCCACGTTTGTGACTTTGTCCTGCCATTTCCATCCCTTTATTCTGCGCAAGCATCCATTAATGAAAGTCTGTACCTTCGTGATTGTCAATTTTGTTATTCTCCATGTTTCACAGCCATACAACAGAACCGACTTAACATTGGAGTTGAAAATTTGTATCTGAAGATTAGAATACCACTTATCAGGGGAATTTTACTGGGCGGTTGTTTTAAGGTGAGATGTTTAGGGGAAGACTTTGTAAATAATCATTTTGCTGAATTCAGCCATTGAATTGAACTTATTTGGAAATACACACGAGTCCAAACCATCTTCAGCATCATCAAGGTTCACCGACAAAACCAACTAGGTCGACAAGAAGTATTCAGACGACACCTTAACGGTGACGTTAAAGTTAAAAATCTCTCTCTCTCTCTCTCTCTGTCTCTCTCTCTCTCTTGTAGTAGTAGCAGCAGGAGTAGTAGTTGTTGTAGTAGTAGAAGTAGTGGCAGTAGTAGTTAAAGTCGTTGTTGAAGTTGTACAACTAGTGTGACTTGTATTTTGTAGAGTTATAACAGACAAGTGGGGGCTATGCTTTTTTATTCATGTATAGTAGAGAGATGGTAGAGTCTTATAGTTATTTTTATGCATGACAACTTTAATGTATCTATAAAATTTATTTTGAAATTAATGGAAACATACAACTTACTCAGGGCTTGGTCAACTAACAGCAACGGTCTTGCTAATATATTTAACCAGTGGAAACATCAGCATCATGAGACTTATTAATGTCCAAATTGACCACTTGTTCATAACACGGATACGACAGCGATGATGACTTTAACGGGTACGCAATCAAAGATCCCTTGGGGTTTGTTTTAGTCGATGACAACTTTTGAAATAGTAGCTGACAACTTTTGTATTAGCAGATGACAGCTTTCAATGACTGTTTACATGCTATGTCATTGTAGCAGTCATGTATGTCATGTCGATGTACTAGACACGTATGTCATGTCATTGTAACAGTCATGTCAATGTAACAGTCATTTCGTTGTAATAGTCATCTCGTTGTAACAGTCACGTATGTCATGTCGTTTTATGAGAGACGTATGGTATGTCGTTGTAACAGACATGTCGTTGTATCAGTCATGTCGATGTAGTAGACACGTATGTCATGTCATTGTAACAGTCATGTCAATGTAGTAGACACGTATGTCATGTCATTGTAACAGTCATGTCAATGTAACAGTCATTTCGTTGTAATAGTCATCTCGTTGTAACAGTAACGTATGTCATGTCGTTTTATCAGAGACGTATGGTATGTCGTTGTAACAGACACGTATGTCATGTCATTGTAACAGTCATGTCAATGTAGTAGACACGTATGTCATGTCGTTGTAACAGTCATGTCAATGTAACAGTCATTTCGTTGTAATAGTCATCTCGTTGTAACAGTCACGTATGTCATGTCGTTTTATCAGAGACGTATGGTATGTCGTTGTAACAGACACGTATGTCATGTCGTTGTAACAGACACGTATGTCATGTCGTTTTATCAGAGACGTATGGTATGTCGTTGTAACAGACACGTATGTCATGTCGTTGTAACAGACACGTATGTCATGTCGTTTTATCAGAGACGTATGGTATGTCGTTGTATCAGTCATGTCGTTGTAACAGATACGTATGTCATGTCGTTTTATCAAAGACGTATGGTATGTTGTTCTAACAGACATGTCGTTGTATCAGTCATGTCGATGTAGTAGACACGTATGTCATGTCATTGTAACAGTCATGTCAATGTAACAGTCATGTCAATGTAACAGTCATTTCGTTGTAAAAGTCATCTCGTTGTAACAGTCACGTATGTCATGTCGTTTTATCAGAGACGTATGGTATGTCGTTGTAACAGACATGTCGTTGTATCAGTCATGTCGATGTAGTAGACACGTATGTCATGTTATTGTAACAGTCATGTCAATGTAACAGTCATCTCGTTGTAACAGTCACGTATGTCATGTCGTTTTATCAGAGACGTATGGTATGTCGTTGTAACAGACACGTATGTCATGTCGTTTTATCAGAGACGTATGGTATGTCGTTGTATCAGTCATGTCAATGTAACAGTTTTTTTCGTTGTAATAGTCATCTCGTTGTAACAGACACGTATGTCATGTCGTTGTAACAGACACGTATGGTATGTCGTTGTAACAGACATGTCGTTGTATCAGTCATGTCGATGTAGTAGACACGTATGTCATGTCATTGTAACAGTCATGTCAATGTAACATTCATGTCAATGTAACAGTCATTTCGTTGTAACAGACACGTATGCCATCTCGTTGTAACAGTCACGTATGTCGTGTCATTGTAACAGTCATGTCAATGTAACAGTCATGTCAATGTAACAGTCATTTCGTTGTAATAGTCAACTCGTTGTAACAGTCACGTATGTCATGTCGTTTTATCAGAGACGAATGGTATGTCGTTGTAACAGACATGTCGTTGTATCAGTCATGTCGATGTAGTAGACACGTATGTCATGTCATTGTAACAGTCATGTCAATGTAACAGTCATCTCGTTGTAACAGTCACGTATGTCATGTCGTTTTATCAGACACGTATGGTATGTCGTTGTAACAGACATGTCGTTGTATCAGTCATGTCGATGTAGTAGACACGTATGTCATGTCATTGTAACAGTCATGTCAATGTAACAGTCATGTCAATGTAACAGTCATTTCGTTGTAATAGTCATCTCGTTGTAACAGACACGTATGTCATGTCGTTGTAACAGACACGTATGGTATGTCGTTGTAACAGACATGTCGTTGTATCAGTCATGTCGATGTAGTAGACACGTATGTCATGTCATTGTAACAGTCATGTCAATGTAACATTCATGTCAATGTAACTGTCATTTCGTTGTAACAGACACGTATGCCATCTCGTTGTAACAGTCACGTATGTCATGTCATTGTAACAGTCATGTCAATGTAACAGTCATGTCAATGTAACAGTCATTTCGTTGTAATAGTCATCTCGTTGTAACAGTCACGTATGTCATGTCGTTTTATCAGAGACGAATGGTATGTCGTTGTAACAGACATGTCGTTGTATCAGTCATGTCGATGTAGTAGACACGTATGTCATGTCATTGTAACAGTCATGTCAATGTAACAGTCATCTCGTTGTAACAGTCACGTATGTCATGTCGTTTTATCAGAGACGTATGGTATGTCGTTGTAACAGACATGTCGTTGTATCAGTCATGTCGATGTAGTAGACACGTATGTCATGTCATTGTAACAGTCATGTCAATGTAACAGTCATGTCAATGTAACAGTCATTTCGTTGTAATAGTCATCTCGTTGTAACAGTCACGTATGTCATGTCGTTGTAACAGACACGTATGGTATGTCGTTGTAACAGACATGTCGTTGTATCAGTCATGTCGATGTAGTAGACACGTATGTCATGTCATTGTAACAGTCATGTCAATGTAGTAGACACGTATGTCATGTCATTGTAACAGTCATGTCAATGTAACAGTCATTTCGTTGTAATAGTCATCTCGTTGTAACAGTAACGTATGTCATGTCGTTTTATCAGAGACGTATGGTATGTCGTTGTAACAGACACGTATGTCATGTCATTGTAACAGTCATGTCAATGTAGTAGACACGTATGTCATGTCGTTGTAACAGTCATGTCAATGTAACAGTCATTTCGTTGTAATAGTCATCTCGTTGTAACAGTCACGTATGTCATGTCGTTTTATCAGAGACGTATGGTATGTCGTTGTAACAGACACGTATGTCATGTCGTTGTAACAGACACGTATGTCATGTCGTTTTATCAGAGACGTATGGTATGTCGTTGTAACAGACACGTATGTCATGTCGTTTTATCAGAGACGTATGGTATGTCGTTGTATCAGTCATGTCGTTGTAACAGACACGTAGGTCATGTCGTTTTATCAGAGACGTATGGTATGTCGTTCTAACAGACATGTCGTTGTATCAGTCATGTCGATGTAGTAGACACGTATGTCATGTCATTGTAACAGTCATGTCAATGTAACAGTCATGTCAATGTAACAGTCATTTCGTTGTAATAGTCATCTCGTTGTAACAGTCACGTATGTCATGTCGTTTTATCAGAGACGTATGGTATGTCGTTGTAACAGACATGTCGTTGTATCAGTCATGTCGATGTAGTAGACACGTATGTCATGTCATTGTAACAGTCATGTCAATGTAACAGTCATCTCGTTGTAACAGTCACGTATGTCATGTCGTTTTATGAGAGACGTATGGTTTGTCGTTGTAACAGACATGTCGTTGTATCAGTCATGTCGATGTAGTAGACACGTATGTCATGTCATTGTAACAGTCATGTCAATGTAACAGTCATGTCAATGTAACAGTCATTTCGTTGTAATAGTCATCTCGTTGTAACAGACACGTATGTCATGTCGTTTTATGAGAGACGTATGGTATGTCGTTGTAACAGACATGTCGTTGTATCAGTCATTTCGTTGTAATAGTCATCTCGTTGTAACAGTCACGTATGTCATGTCGTTTTATCAGAGACGTATGGTATGTCGTTGTAACAGACACGTATGTCATGTCGTTGTAACAGACACGTATGTCATGTCGTTTTATCAGAGACGTATGGTATGTCGTTGTAACAGACACGTATGTCATGTCGTTTTATCAGAGACGTATGGTATGTCGTTGTATCAGTCATGTCGTTGTAACAGACACGTATGTCATGTCGTTTTATCAGAGACGTATGGTATGTCGTTCTAACAGACATGTCGTTGTATCAGTCATGTCGATGTAGTAGACACGTATGTCATGTCATTGTAACAGTCATGTCAATGTAACAGTCATGTCAATGTAACAGTCATTTCGTTGTAATAGTCATCTCGTTGTAACAGTCACGTATGTCATGTCGTTTTATCAGAGACGTATGGTATGTCGTTGTAACAGACATGTCGTTGTATCAGTCATGTCGATGTAGTAGACACGTATGTCATGTCATTGTAACAGTCATGTCAATGTAACAGTCATCTCGTTGTAACAGTCACGTATGTCATGTCGTTTTATGAGAGACGTATGGTATGTCGTTGTAACAGACATGTCGTTGTATCAGTCATGTCGATGTAGTAGACACGTATGTCATGTCATTGTAACAGTCATGTCAATGTAACAGTCATGTCAATGTAACAGTCATTTCGTTGTAATAGTCATCTCGTTGTAACAGACACGTATGTCATGTCGTTTTATGAGAGACGTATGGTATGTCGTTGTAACAGACATGTCGTTGTATCAGTCATGTCGATGTAGTAGACACGTATGTCATGTCATTGTAACAGTCATGTCAATGTAGTAGACACGTATGTCATGTCATTGTAACAGTCATGTCAATGTAACAGTCATTTCGTTGTAATAGTCATCTCGTTGTAACAGTAACGTATGTCATGTCGTTTTATCAGCGACGTATGGTATGTCGTTGTAACAGACACGTATGTCATGTCATTGTAACAGTCATGTCAATGTAGTAGACACGTATGTCATGTCGTTGTAACAGTCATTTCAATGTAACAGTCATTTCGTAGTAATAGTCATCTCGTTGTAACAGTCACGTATGTCATGTCGTTTTATCAGAGACGTATGGTATGTCGTTGTAACAGACACGTATGTCATGTCGTTGTAACAGACACGTATGTCATGTCGTTTTATCAGAGACGTATGGTATGTCGTTGTAACAGACACGTATGTCATGTCGTTGTAACAGACACGTATGTCATGTCGTTTTATCAGAGACGTATGGTATGTCGTTGTATCAGTCATGTCGTTGTAACAGACACGTATGTCATGTCGTTTTATCAAAGACGTATGGTATGTTGTTCTAACAGACATGTCGTTGTATCAGTCATGTCGATGTAGTAGACACGTATGTCATGTCATTGTAACAGTCATGTCAATGTAACAGTCATGTCAATGTAACAGTCATTTCGTTGTAATAGTCATCTCGTTGTAACAGTCACGTATGTCATGTCGTTTTATCAGAGACGTATGGTATGTCGTTGTAACAGACATGTCGTTGTATCAGTCATGTCGATGTAGTAGACACGTATGTCATGTTATTGTAACAGTCATGTCAATGTAACAGTCATCTCGTTGTAACAGTCACGTATGTCATGTCGTTTTATCAGAGACGTATGGTATGTCGTTGTAACAGACACGTATGTCATGTCGTTTTATCAGAGACGTATGGTATGTCGTTGTATCAGTCATGTCAATGTAACAGTTTTTTCGTTGTAATAGTCATCTCGTTGTAACAGACACGTATGTCATGTCGTTGTAACAGACACGTCGTTGTATCAGTCATGTCGATGTAGTAGACACGTATGTCATGTCATTGTAACAGTCATGTCAATGTAACATTCATGTCAATGTAACAGTCATTTCGTTGTAACAGACACGTATGCCATCTCGTTGTAACAGTCACGTATGTCATGTCATTGTAACAGTCATGTCAATGTAACAGTCATGTCAATGTAACAGTCATTTCGTTGTAATAGTCAACTCGTTGTAACAGTCACGTATGTCATGTCGTTTTATCAGAGACGAATGGTATGTCGTTGTAACAGACATGTCGTTGTATCAGTCATGTCGATGTAGTAGACACGTATGTCATGTCATTGTAACAGTCATGTCAATGTAACAGTCATCTCGTTGTAACAGTCACGTATGTCATGTCGTTTTATCAGACACGTATGGTATGTCGTTGTAACAGACATGTCGTTGTATCAGTCATGTCGATGTAGTAGACACGTATGTCATGTCATTGTAACAGTCATGTCAATGTAACAGTCATGTCAATGTAACAGTCATTTCGTTGTAATAGTCATCTCGTTGTAACAGACACGTATGTCATGTCGTTGTAACAGACACGTATGGTATGTCGTTGTAACAGACATGTTGTATCAGTCATGTCGATGTAGTAGACACGTATGTCATGTCATTGTAACAGTCATGTCAATGTAACATTCATGTCAATGTAACTGTCATTTCGTTGTAACAGACACGTATGCCATCTCGTTGTAACAGTCACGTATGTCATGTCATTGTAACAGTCATGTCAATGTAACAGTCATGTCAATGTAACAGTCATTTCGTTGTAATAGTCATCTCGTTGTAACAGTCACGTATGCCATGTCGTTTTATCAGAGACGAATGGTATGTCGTTGTAACAGACATGTCGTTGTATCAGTCATGTCGATGTAGTAGACACGTATGTCATGTCATTGTAACAGTCATGTCAATGTAACAGTCATCTCGTTGTAACAGTCACGTATGTCATGTCGTTTTATGAGAGACGTATGGTATGTCGTTGTAACAGACATGTCGTTGTATCAGTCATGTCGATGTAGTAGACACGTATGTCATGTCATTGTAACAGTCATGTCAATGTAACAGTCATGTCAATGTAACAGTCATTTCGTTGTAATAGTCATCTCGTTGTAACAGACACGTATGTCATGTCGTTGTAACAGACACGTATGTCATGTCGTTTTATCAGAGACGTATGGTATGTCGTTGTATCAGTCATGTCGTTGTAACAGACACGTATGTCATGTCGTTATAACAGTCACAGATGACGTGTCGTATCAGTCATGTCGTTGTAACAGACACGTATGTCATGTCGTTATAACAGTCACAGGTAGCGTGTCGTTGTATCAGACACGTGTGTCATGTCGTTGTATGAGACACAGATCTCATGTCATGATATTGTTGTAGTTGTTCAAGTAGTTGTTGATGTTGTAGTAGTAGTGGAAGATGTTAGAAGACGTGTTTATTTTAACAGAAAAAGTTTCTGAATTGTAGAGGACAACTTTCGAAATAGCAGATAACAACATTTGTTTTAGCCGAGGACAACGTTCGAAATAGTAGGTGACAACTTTTTGAATTACAGTGAGACGACTTTCGAATTACCATATGAGGGATACAAGTTCCAATAGGCGACCATGGCCTTTCACAGTACATCGTGTCAGTTCTGTTGTTAACGGTTTTCCATGTCATGTCGTTGTAGTAGTCATAGGTGTCATACCGTCGTTGTAGTAGTCATAGGTGTCATACCGTTGTATGTAGGTTGTCTAATGTGTCGGGATGGATGAATGTAGGTTGTCTAGTGTGTCGGGATGGATGAATGTAGATTGGCTAGTATGTTGGGATGGATGAATGTAGATTGGCTAGTATGTCGGGATGGATGAATGTAGGTTGTCTAATGTGTCGGGATGGATGAATGTAGGTTGTCTAATGTGCCGGGATGGATGAATGTAGGTTGTCTAGTGTGTCGGGATGGATGAATGTAGATTGGCTAGTATGTCGGGATGGATGAATGTAGATTGGCTAGTATGTCGGGATGGATGAATGTAGGTTGTCTAATGTGCCGGGATGGATGAATGTAGGTTGTCTAGTGTGTCGGGATGGATGAATGTAGATTGGCTAGTATGTCGGGATGGATGAATGTAGGTTGTCTAGTGTAGCATGATGGTTGTATGTATGTTGTCCAGTGTGACATGATAGTTGTATGTAGGTTGTCTAGTTTGTCGTGATGGCTGTATGTAGGTTGTCTAGTGTGTCGTGATGGCTGTATGTAGGTTGTCTAGTGTGTCGGGATGGATGAATGTAGGTTGTCGACTGTGTCATGATGCTTGTATGTAGGTTGTCTAATGTCGCATGATGGTTATATGTATGTTGTCCAGTGTGACATGATAGTTGTAGGTAGATTGTCTGGTGTGTCATGATGATTCTATGTAGGTTGTCGAGTGTGCGCCAACAAATCACCGCACCATTTAAACTTCTTTGAACACAATGGACACAGATGTTCACCAGAAGAAACCTCAAGGGTTATTGGATTTTCTCTAGATAGTTTCTGTTACAACGACATGACTGATACGACACGCCATCTGTGACTGTTATAACGACATGACATACGTGTCTGTTACAACGACATGACTGATACAACGACATAACATACGTCTCTGATAAAACGACATGACATACGTGTCTGTTACAACGACATGACATACGTGTCTGTTACAACGAGATGACTATTACAACGAAATGACTGTTACATTGACATGCCTGTTACAATGACATGACATACGTGTCTACTACATTGACATGACTGTTACAATGACATGACATACGTGTCTACTACATCGACATGACTGATATAACGACATGTCTGTTACAACGACATACCATACGTGTCTGTTACAACGACATGACATACGTGTCTGTTACAACGAGATGACTATTACAACGAAATGACTGTTACATTGACATGACTGTTACATTGACATGACTGTTACAATGACATGACATACGTGTCTACTACATCGACATGACTGATACAACGACATGTCTGTTACAACGACATACCATTCGTCTCTGATAAAACGACATGACATACGTGACTGTTACAACGAGATGACTATTACAACGAAATGACTGTTACATTGACATGACTGTTACATTGACATGACTGTTACAATGACATGACATACGTGACTGTTACAACGAGATGACATACGTGTCTGTTACAACGAAATGACTGTTACATTAACATGACTGTTACATTGACATGACATACGTGCCTACTACATCGACATGACCGATACAACGACATGTCTGTTACAACGACATACCATACGTCTCTGATAAAACGACATGACATACGTGACTGTTACAACGAGATGACTGTTACATTGACATGACTGTTACATTGACATGACATACGTGTCTACTACATCGACATGACTGATACAACGACATGTCTGTTACAACGACATACCATACGTCTCTGATAAAACGACATGACATACGTGTCTGTTACAACGACATGACATACGTGTCTGTTACAACGACATACCATACGTCTCTGACAAAACGACATGACATACGTGACTGTTACAACGAGATGACTATTACAACGAAATGACTGTTACATTGACATGACTGTTACAATGACATGACATACGTGTCTACTACATTGACATGACTGTTACAATGACATGACATACGTGTCTGTTACAACGAAATACCATACGTCTCTGATAAAACAACATGACATACGTGACTGTTACAACGAGATGACTATTACAACGAAATGACTGTTACATTGACATGACTGTTACAATGACATGACATACGTGTCTATTACATTGACATGACTGTTACAATGACATGACATACGTGTCTACTACATCGACATGACTGATACAACGACATGTCTGTTACAACGACATACCATACGTCTCTCATAAAACGACATGACATACGTGACTGTTACAACGAGATGACTATTACAACGAAATGACTGTTACATTGACATGACTGTTACAATGACATGACATACATGTCTAGTACATCGACATGACATACATGACTGCTACAATGACATAGCATGTAAACAGTCATTGAAAGCTGTCATCTGCTAATACAAAAGTTGTCAGCTACTATTTCAAAAGTTGTCATCGACTAAAACAAAACCCACGGGATCCTTGATTGCGTACCCGTTAAAGTCATCATCGCTGTCGTATCCGTGTTATGAACAAGTGGTCAATTTGGACATTAATAAGTCTCATGATGCTGATGTTTCCACTGGTTAAATATATTAGCAAGACCGTTGCTGTTAGTTGGCCAAGCCCTGAGTAAGTTGTATGTTTCCATTAATTTCAAAATAAATTTTATAGATACATTAAAGTTGTCATGCATAAAAATAACTATAAGACTCTACCATCTCTCTACTATACATGAATAAAAAAGCATAGCCCCCACTTGGCTGTTATAACTCTACAAAATACAAGTCACACTAGTTGTACAACTTCAACAACGACTTTAACTACTACTGCCACTACTTCTACTACTACAACAACTACTACTCCTGCTGCTACTACTACAAGAGAGAGAGAGAGAGAGAGAGAGAGAGAGAGAGAGAGAGAGAGAGAGATTTTTAACTTTAATGTCACCGTTAAGGTGTCGTCTGAATACTTCTTGTCGACCTAGTTGGTTTTGTCGGTGAACCTTGATGATGCTGAAGATGGTTTGGACTCGTGTGTATTTCCAAATAAAGTTCAAGTCAATGGCTGAATTCAGCAAAATGATTATTTACAAAGTCTTCCCCTAAACATCTCACCTTAAATCAACCGCCCAGTAAAATTCCCCTGATAAGTGGTATTCTAATCTTCAGATGATAAAAAGTCATTAACGTACCCCTGGCCAGTCTCGCACTCAAACATTCAATCGAAACTTTTCACAGCGAAACAGGGTCTTTGAACACGAAACAGCACAAACATATTAATTACCCCCAAGCGTCTCACATTAAAACATCGGTATCGTAAAATTCCCCTGTTAAATGACACTCCTGATGAACACTTACCGGCTACGGAGATTTCCACGCGGGTGGCGGCCTCTTTGATCTCGCGACCCGTCTAACGGGAACCGGGCTCTTTGATCTCGCTTAACGTTATTAGCGCGGTGTTTCGCGTTTGGCGTGTAGTTACTAAGTTCATTAACGTAGCTTCGTGTAGCATGTGTAACGGCCTAAGCTGTTACCTTTAATTCTAAAGGAAGTTTTTAAAACTTAAATAAAACTGTTTTGAAAGTCACTGTTTTTTATTGTCTGAAAGCATATAGAAAGAATATAATAGATTTATGAAAGTTATGGCACCACCCCTTCACAACACCACCGCCGCCCCCACCACGAGAGGTCACCCGACCCCACCACGAGAGGTTGAGAGGTCGACGAGAGGTCACCAGGCATCCCGACACGAAATGTCACGGTTAACTCCCCCTGCGCCGCACGCGTTATGCGCGCTGCCCTATATATCTTTGTTAATTTAGCGCCTAAATGCGGGTCAATCTTTCTCTACTACTAGATAGCTGTCGAGCACCAACAAAAGCGTCACGAGTCACCTGTCTCATTCAGCCTCTAATTCTGTGATCGCCTGTAGCATAGTGGTAAGTGTCTGGCCTGGCACGCCGTAGACCCGTGTTCGAAATCCGATGGAGACTGTTTTTTTTAATAATTCGGAATTTTTAAAATGCGGAGCGCCGAGGTCACGCCGACAGACACCCCGCTCACCCACTTGAGATAAGCCCCGCTCATCCACTTGACACCCCACGAGATAAGCGGTCACCCGGCCACTGAACTCCAAAAGTCAGCGCACACCAGACATAAACAGGTCACTTCTACATCAAGAACTCCAAAGTCAGCACACACCAAACATAAACAGGTCACTTCCAGGGTCACCGACACGAAAGGTCACGGTTAACTCCCCCTGCGCCTACAGTACATTAGGCGCGCCGCGCGCCTACTATATATCTTTGTTAATTTAGCGCCTAAATGCGGGCTCAAATTCTTTCTGCTATACTACTTTGGTGTAACTTTCAAATGAACGCCATCCTTCAGAAGTGACACCACCATCAAGTAACATTTTTGTTTGAAGCTTGAATAAAGACTTTGAAGAAACACCGCTTTCAAATGTAACATCTTTAAAACAACCGCCTTCAAATGTAACATCTTTAAAACAACCGCCTTCAAATGTAACATCTTTAAAACAACCGCTTTCAAATGTAACATCTTTAAAACAACCGCTTTCAAATGTAACATCTTTAAAACAACCGCTTTCAAATGTAACATCTTTAAAACAACCGCTTTCAAATGTAACATCTTTAAAACAACCGCTTTCAAATGTAACATCTTTAAAACAACCGCTTTCAAATGTAACATCTTTAAAACAACCGCTTTCAAATGTAACATCTTTAAAACAACCGCTTTCAAATGTAACATCTTTAAAACAACCGCTTTCAAATGTAACATCTTTAAAACAACCGCTTTCAAATGTAACATCTTTAAAACAACCGCTTTCAAATGTAACATCTTTAAAACAACCGCTTTCAAATGTAACATCTTTAAAACAACCGCCTTCAAATGTAACATCTTTAAAACAACCGCCTTCAAATGTAACATCTTTAAAACAACCGCTTTCAAAATGTAACATCTTTAAAACAACCGCCTTCAAATGTAACATCTTTAAAACAACCGCTTTCAAATGTAACATCTTTAAAACAACCGCTTTCAAATGTAACATCTTTAAAACAACCGCTTTCAAATGTAACATCTTTAAAACAACCGCTTTCAAATGTAACATCTTTAAAACAACCGCTTTCAAATGTAACATCTTTAAAACAACCGCTTTCAAATGTAACATCTTTAAAACAACCGCCTTCAAATGTAACATCTTTAAAACAACCGCTTTCAAATGTAACATCTTTAAAACAACCGCCTTCAAATGTAATATCTTTAAAACAACCGCTTTCAAATGTAACATCTTTAAAACAACCGCTTTCAAATGTAACATCTTTAAAACAACCGCTTTCAAATGTAACATCTTTAAAACAACCGCCTTCAAATGTAACATCTTTAAAACAACCGCCTTCAAATGTAACATCTTTAAAACAACCGCTTTCAAATGTAACATCTTTAAAACAACGCCTTCAAATGTAACATCTTTAAAACAACCGCTTTCAAATGTAACATCTTTAAAACAACCGCCTTCAAATGTAACATCTTTAAAACAACCGCTTTCAAATGTAACATCTTTAAAACAACCGCTTTCAAATGTAACATCTTTAAAACAACCGCTTTCAAATGTAACA
Source organism: Megaustenia siamemsis (assembly GCA_032433765.1). Classification (NCBI taxonomy): domain Eukaryota; kingdom Metazoa; phylum Mollusca; class Gastropoda; order Stylommatophora; family Ariophantidae; genus Megaustenia; species Megaustenia siamemsis. The sequence continues at coordinate 1,772,387 of JAVIAB010000104.1, forward strand.
TCTTTAAAACAACCGCTTTCAAATGTAACATCTTTAAAACAACCGCTTTCAAATGTAACATCTTTAAAACAACCGCTTTCAAATGTAACATCTTTAAAACAACCGCCTTCAAATGTAACATCTTTAAAACAACCGCTTTCAAATGTAACATCTTTAAAACAACCGCTTTCAAATGTAACATCTTTAAAACAACCGCTTTCAAATGTAACATCTTTAAAACAACCGCTTTCAAATGTAACATCTTTAAAACAACCGCCTTCAAATGTAACATCTTTAAAACAACCGCTTTCAAATGTAACATCTTTAAAACAACCGCTTTCAAATGTAACATCTTTAAAACAACCGCTTTCAAATGTAACATCTTTAAAACAACCGCCTTCAAATGTAACATCTTTAAAACAACCGCTTTCAAATGTAACATCTTTAAAACAACCGCCTTCAAATGTAACATCTTTAAAACAACCGCCTTCAAATGTAACATCTTTAAAACAACCGCCTTCAAATGTAACATCTTTAAAACAACCGCCTTCAAATGTAACATCTTTAAAACAACCGCCTTCAAATGTAACATCTTTAAAACAACCGCCTTCAAATGTAACATCTTTAAAACAACCGCCTTCAAATGTAACACCTTTAAAACAACCGCCTTCAAATGTAACATTTTTAAAACAATCGCCTTCAAATGTAACATCTTTAAATCAACTGCCTTCAAATGTAACATCTTTAAAACAACCGCCTTCAAATGTAACATCTTTAAAACAACCGCCTTCAAATGTAACATCTTTAAAACAACCGCCTTCAAATGTAACATCTTTTAAAAACAACCGCCTTCAAATGTAACATCTTTAAAACAACCGCCTTCAAATGTAACATCTTTAAAACAACCGCTTTCAAATGTAACATCTTTAAAACAACCGCTTTCAAATGTAACATCTTTAAAACAACCGCTTTCAAATGTAACATTTTTAAAACAACCGCCTTCAAATGTAACATTTTAAAACAACCGCTTTCAAATGTAACATCTTTAAAACAACCGCTTTCAAATGTAACATCTTTAAAACAACCGCTTTCAAATGTAACATCTTTAAAACAACCGCTTTCAAATGTAACATCTTTAAAACAACCGCCTTCAAATGTAACATCTTTAAAACAACCGCCTTCAAATGTAACATCTTTTAAAACAACCGCCTTCAAATGTAACATCTTTAAAAACAACCGCCTTCAAATGTAACATCTTTAAAACAACCGCCTTCAAATGTAACATCTTTAAAACAACCGCTTTCAAATGTAACATCTTTAAAACAACCGCTTTCAAATGTAACATCTTTAAAACAACCGCTTTCAAATGTAACATCTTTAAAACAACCGCCTTCAAATTTAACATCTTTAAAACAACCGCTTTCAAATGTAACATCTTTAAAACAACCGCCTTCAAATGTAACATCTTTAAAACAACCGCCTTCAAATGTAACATTTTTAAAACAACCGCCTTCAAATGTAACATCTTTAAAACAACCGCTTTCAAATGTAACATCTTTAAAACAACCGCCTTCAAATGTAACATCTTTAAAACAACCGCCTTCAAATGTAACATCTTTAAAACAACCGCTTTCAAATGTAACATCTTTAAAACAACCGCCTTCAAATGGTGTGTTTGGTCTGTTTATATAGGTTCATTATGAGTGTCTCGGGGTACCACATACGGTGATTACTCTTTCTCTGTGAGTGTACCCGAAGTGTTTCTTGTTATCAAATTATCTTGTCTCTACGAGCGTTGCCTGTGTGTATCTCTGTATCACATTGTTTTGTCCCTCTTTCTCTATGTGTGTTGTCTGTGCGTTTCTCATGATCAACATTTGTTGTCCCTCTGTCTCCATTAGTGTTGTGTAAGTGTTTCTCGCTATCAGGTGTGTTTTCTCTCTGATTCTGTGGGTGTAGTATAAGTGTTTATTTTTATCAAATTGTGTAAATTGCCTAATTAATTATGGTCGGAGTATCTATCATTATCAAACCTTCCATCCTTTCTTCCTTTCTTCCTTCCTTCCTTCCTTCCTTCCTTTCTTTTCTTTCTTCTTTTTTTCCTTTCTATATATCTTTCTTTCTTTCTTTTCTATTTCGCTTCTTTCCTTCTTTACTTCCTTCCTTCCTACATCCTTCCTTCCTTGCCTTTCATTCCTTTCTTCATTTCTTCCTTCATTCCCTCCTTCCTTCCTTCCTTCACTTTTCGCTTTTTTCCTCTAATTCTTTTTTCTTACTTTCATTTTATTCTATTCTTTTTATTCTTTTTTTAATTTCCTTTTTTGCTTTCTTTCTTTCTTTCTTTCGTTCTTTCCTTTCATGCTTTCATTCTTCTCTTCCTCCATCCTCTCTCACTAACCTTTCTTGCTTCGTTTCTTTCTTTTACTTCCTTCTTTCCGTTATTTCTTCCCTACTTCATTTCGCTTTTCTTTCTTTCTTTCTACCTTTTTTCCTTTCCTTTCTTCATTTTCTTTCTTTCTTTCAATCCTCCTTCCTTCCTTCCTTCCTTCCTTCCTTCCTTCCTTCCTTCCTTCCTTCCTTCCTTCCTTCCTTCCTTCCTTCCTTCCTTCCTTCCTTCCTTCCTTCCTTCCTTCCTTCCTTCCTTCCTTCCTTCCTTCCTTCCTTCCTTCCTTCCTTCCTTCCTTCTTCCTTCCTTCCTTCTTTCCTTCCTTCCTTCATTCCTTCATTCCTTCATTCCTTCATTCCTCCCTTCCTTCGTTCCTTCCTTCCTTCATTCATTCCCTTCTTCTTTCCTTCCTTCTTTCCGTTCTATCTTTCCGTTCATAGTTTCATTTCTTTCTTTCTTTCTTTCTTTCTTTTCTTATTCACTTCCTTCTTTCCTTCTTTACTTAACTCCTTCCTTCCTTTCCTCCTTTTTCCTTCCATTTTTTCCTTCCTTCACTTTTCGCTTTTTTCATTCTAGTCCTTTCTTCTTACTTTATTGTCTTTCTTTTCATTCTTTCTTTCTTCTTTCTTTCTTTTTTTTTCTCTCCTTTCATGCTTTCTTTCTTTTGTTTTCTTTCCTTCCTTCTTTTCTTACTATTCTTTCTCGCTTTTTTCTTTCCTTTACTTACTTCTTTCTTTTATTTTTTCCTGCCTTCCTCCGTCCTTTCATTCCTTCCATTCTTACTTTTTTTGTTTGCTTTCTTTCTTTCGTTCCTTTCTTCCCTTCCTTCCTTCCTTCCTTACTTCATCCTTTCTTCCTTCTATCCTTCCTTTCATTTCTTTCTTCCATTTATGTCTTTCGTTTTTAATCTCCTTTCTTCCTTCCTTTCTTTCTTGCATCTTTTCTTTCTTTTCTCTCCTTTGTTCCTTTCGTTTATCCTTTCTTTTGCCAAATAAACACTCAACAATGTAACCACTAGTACGACACTTTTCTTGTCACAAACTTCACTCTATGAAAGAACAATTTTTATGTTTCGTTCAACTTCAAACAAATATAAGTCTAAAACACCGAGAACATGAACCCGAACATTCGTGACAATTTTATTTCGTGTTTTATTTTTTCATTAACTGTAAACTATGAGCTGGTAGAACTTTCAGGTCCGGTTAATGAGATAATCTCTGAAAGTCGCTGACTCCTTTATCCGAATATGAACGATGTTTGCTCCATCTTTAGGTTGTCTCGAGCCTTTGTTTCTGTTGACAAATAAAAACCTTTGATTTCTGATGAAAAATATTCAGTAAGAGAAATAAAGATCCGGTCATTTATTTACATTAATTTGTGGTAAATCCTTCTCCTACCTTTCAACTCCATGTAGAGCATAGATCGTAGAGCAAACACTTTCATTTCCCTGTAGAACATAGTTGTTAGAACAAACACTTTCAACTGCCTGTAAGGCAGAGATCTTAGAGCAAACACTTTTATTTCCCTGTAGGGCATATATCTTAGAACAAACACTTTCAACTGGCTGTGGAACATTGATCTTAGAGTAAACACTTTTAACGTCCTATAGAGCATAGATCTCAGAACAAACAATTTCATCTCCTTGTAGAGCATAGATCTTAGAACAAACACTTTCAACTTCCTACAGAACTTAGATCTTAGAACAAACACTTTCAACTTCCTACAGAACTTAGATCTTAGAACAAACACTTTCAACTTCCTACAGAACTTAGATCTTAGAACAAACACTTTCAACTTCCTACAGAACTTAGATCTTAGAGCAAACACTTTCAACTTCCTACAGAACTTAGATCTTAGAACAAACACTTTCAACTTCCTACAGAACTTAGATCTTAGAACAAACACTTTCAACTTCCTTTCGAGCATAGATCTTAGAGTAAACACATTGAACTCCCTGTAGAGCATAGATCTTAGAACAACCATTTTCAAATTCCTGTAGAGCATATATATCTAAGAACAAACACTTTCAACTTCCTACAGAGCTTAGATCTTAGAGCAAACACTTTCAACTAACAGTAGGGCATAATTCTTAGAACAAACACTTTCAACTTCCTTTCGAGCATTGATCTTAGAACAAACACTTTCAAATTCCTGTAGGAAACATTTCTTAGAACTACCACTTTCAACTTCCTGTAGATCATAGATCTAGGGAAAACACTTTCAACTTCCTGTATAGCTATATCTTAGAGCAAACACTTTCAACTTCCTGTAGAGCATAGATCTTAGAGCAAACACTTTCAACTTCCTGTAGAGCATAGATCTGAGAGCAAAGGTAGAGGTAAAGGCATCAAGATGCACCAAGATGCGAAGCTGCTGTAAAGCTGATGAATAAGAGCAATAATAAAAAAAGGAAAAAAAAATGGTATGGTAACAGCTTTACGTGGAAATGAACGAAACAAAAGTCAACGTTTCGGCCAAGATGAAGACCGATGCTCTACGGGGAGTTGAAAGCGTTTGATGAAGACCGATGCTCTACGGGGAGTTGAAAGCGTTTGCGGAAGTTTTATGCTCTATGTGGATTTGAAAGTATTTTTAAAGATCTATGCTCTTCGGGGTATTGAAAGTGTTTGTTCTAAGATCTATGCTCTACAGGGAGTTGAAAGTGTTTGTCCTAAGAGCAATAATAAAAAATGGAAAAAGAAAAATGGTATGGTGACAGCTTTACGTGGAAATGAACGAAACAAAAGTCAACGTTTCGGCCAAGAGGCCTTCGGCTGGACGAACAACAAACACACAATATATATATAAGGGTGTATTAACAAATCAAACTACATGGTGATAATATGCTAGACACTCAAGAGAGGAAAATAAAAAAAGAGGTCACTTCCCTGTGTTCCGGAGTGCGGTCAGTCTGAGAATGGACTCAAACCGCGAGGAAGTTAGACCAACTATAAACAATCTCGCTAGCCAGGCGGTGAGGCCAGACGGCGAAAAGGAAGGGTTCTAAAATTATGAGGAGGTGGGTACAGGATATGTATAAACTATGCAAATCTAACTGTGTGTGAGTACCCCGGACCGATGTGTAAAAATAAGAATGTGTATGTAACAATGCATGCTAACAAGCATAAATCAGCATATATATTGCCACAAAGCCCACGAACGGAGCACCGAAATGAGCCCAAATATGACAATAACCATGCAGACAAATATATCAGCATGCATAGGTGTAAGAAATGTGTAGTGGGTGTCCTATGTGTATGAGAGTGATATGTTCATACCCTGGGGGGGACAGCGAACCCAATTGGGAAATAAGGCGATTCTCGAGGGCGAATTGGCTGCGATTGCTAGAGTGACAGGAGACAATGCCAGTAACTTGCATGTCCAGTTTGCCACTATGGCTAGGGAGTTGAAATGGGCAGACACCGGGATGCCAGTCTTTTGCTCAACATCACGAAGATGCTCACAAAATCTGTCACTCAAGCGTCGTCCACTGCACCCACATACGTCATCTGGCAATGCTTACATATTATGGTGTAGATGATATTCCGTGACACACAAGTGAAGCCCTCCTTGATATCGAATCGCCTATTAGGGAACAAGACCGAATTGGTGCAGAGCGCGTAGTTACAAGTTCTGCAAACTCGACGTCCACAACGAACAGTGCCAAGGTGTTTGTGGTTTGAGCGGGGGAGGCGGCTAGTGACAAGAATGTCTCTCAGACTCCTGTCGCGTCTGAAGGCAATAATGAGAAGGTTCGCTCAACCATCAAACAGCTTATCAACGATAATTCCCTTCCTCCCAGTGCGTCCCGTCTCATCATCCCAGACAGTGCTCTAGGCAAACCTTCCTTCTACATAAAAAAAAAGTAAAGTACCCCCGTCACGCCAAGTGGCGTATAGGGAAATATGGTGTTAGTGACCCTATATTTTACAGACCTTCACCACATGATTTTTGGGGTAATGTGGTCGGTATTACGCCCGTGCTGCTTTACTTTCCCAGAAAAAATCCGGTACCCATTTAAGGCTGGGTGAACCCGGAGCCGTCGGTTGGGATCGAACCCTACCCCTTGTCCGTAGTAGTCCAGTTCACTAACCACTGAGCTATCGCGGCTCCTACTAATTTTTAGGGAATTAGTAAAACCCAGGTGTCCTCGCCAGGGTACGAACCCGGCTGTTGCCGTGGTAAGCCAACCGCCTATCGATTGCGCTAACCGGACACCCCTTCCTTCTACATGCTCCCTAAAATCCACAAGCCCAATAACCCTGGTCGTCCCATTGTTTCAGCATGCAGTTGTCCTACAGAACATATATCCGACTATCTCGACAGCATTTTCCAACCCATAGTGACATCCCTTCCCACCTACGTCAAGGACACTAATCATGCTCTCACTATCTTCTCTTCTCTTTCCCTTACCCCGGAACGCTCGTACTGACTTTTCGTCCTGGACGTATGCTCTCTGTATACCTCTATCCCTCATGCTGATGGCCTTATAGCTCTTCAATTCTTTCTTGACCAAAGAAAACATCCATCCGTGGATACTTCTACTCTCCTCCGTCTCACTGAACTTGTTCTCAACCTTAATACTTTCGAATTCAATGGCCAATTCTATGACCAAGTCAGTGGTGTAGCAATGGGAACCAAGATGGGTCCTAGTTATGCTTGCCTGTTCATGGGTTATCTTGAACATCAAATACTGAATTCATACCGTGGCCTCCTGTCCATTAAATACCTCCGGTACATCGATGATGTCTTTGGACTGACTGACTTGCCGGAAGATGACATCTCCAGGTTCATCGACTACATTGGTAACTTTCATAAATCCATCAAGATGACATCTCCAGGTTCATCGACTACATTGGTAACTTTCATAAATCCATCAAGATGACATCTCCAGGTTCATCGACTACATTGGCAACTTTCATAAATCCATCAAGATGACATCTCCAGGTTCATCGACTACATTGGTAACTTTCATAAATCCATCAAGATGACATCTCTAGGTTCATCGACTACATTGGCAACTTTCATAAATCCATCAAGATGACATCTCCAGGTTCATCGACTACATTGGCAACTTTCATAAATCCATCAAGATGACATCTCCAGGTTCATCGACTACATTGGTAACTTTCATAAATCCATCAAGATGACATCTCCAGGTTCATCGACTACATTGGTAACTTTCATAAATCCATCAAGATGACATCTCCAGGTTCATCGACTACATTGGTAACTTTCATAAATCCATCAAGATGACATCTCCAGGTTCATCGACTACATTGGTAACTTTCATAAATCCATCAAGATGACATCTCCAGGTTCATCGACTACATTGGTAACTTTCAATAATCCATCAAGATTACATCTTATATCTCTACCTCGTCCGTCACTTTTCTTGATCTGGTCGTCTCCCTTGGTACCTCCAGCCTCCACACTTCCGTCTTCTATAAACCCACGGACGCCCACTGTTATCTTCTCTACACCTCGTCTCCCTTGGTACCTCCAGCCTCCACACTTCCGTCTTCTATAAACCCACGGACGCCCACTGTTATCTTCTCTACACCTCGTCTCATCCATCTCACTGTTATCTTCTCTACACCTCGTCTCATCCATCTCACAGTTATCTTCTCTACACCTCGTCTCATCCATCTCACTGCAGAGATTCCATTCCATATTCTCAATTATTACGACTTCGTCGTATCTGCCAGGATGATCAAGATTTTCTCCAACAGGCCCACCTGATGTTAAATTTCTTTAGGTGTCGTCTCTAGCCTGATTCGGTTCTCCAATCTGCCTTCCAGCGAGCTCTCGATATTCCCCGTCCTGTGCCACTCACCCCATCCACCCGCCGTCCCTCTGATAGGACTTTTTTCACCCTTATCTACCACCCCCACAACTTCCCTGCTGTGATGATCCTTAACCGGTATCGCTCCATTCTCCACTCAGATCCCACTACCCGCCTACTTTTCAGTGATCCTCCTATGGTAGCCTTCAGACGCGACAGGAGTCTGAGAGACATTCTTGTCACTAGCCGCCTCCCCCGCTCAAACCACAAACACCTTGGCACTGTTCGTTGTGGACGTCGAGTTTGCAGAACTTGTAACTACGTGCTCTGCACCGATTCGGGCTTGTTCCCTAATATGCGATTCGATATCAAGGAGGGCTTCACTTGTGTGTCACGGAATATCATCTACACCATAATATGTAAGCATTGCCAGATGACGTATGTGGGTGAAAGTGGACGACGCTTGAGTGAAAGATTTTGTGAGCATCTTCGTGATGTTGAGCAAAAGATTGGCAGCCCGGTGTCTGCCCATCTCAACTCCCCTGGCCATAGTGGCAAACTGGACATGCAAGTTACTGGCATTGTCTCCTGTCACTCTAGCAATCGCAGCCGATTCGCCCTCGAGAATCGCCTTATTTCCCAATTGGGTTCGCTGTCCCCCCCCCCCCACCCTCCAAGGGTATGAACATATCACTCTCATACACATAGGACACCCACTACACATTTCTTACACCTATGCATGCTGATATATTTGTCTGCATGGTTATTGTCATATTTGGGCTCATTTCGGTGCTCCGTTCGTGGGCTTTGTGGCAATATATATGCTGATTTATGCTTGTTAGCATGCATTGTTACATACACATTCTTATTTTTACACATCGGTCCGTGGTACTCACACACAGTTAGATTTGCATAGTTTATACATATCCTGTACCCACCTCCCCATAATTTTAGAACCCTTTCTTTCCGCCGTCTGGCCTCACCGCCTGGCTAGCGAGATTGTTTATAGTTGGTCTAACTTCCTCGCGGTTTGAGTCCATTCTCAGACTGACCGCACTCCGGAACACAGGGAAGTGACCTCTTTTTTTTTTATTTTCCTCTCTTGAGTGTCTAGCATATTATCGCCATGTAGTTTGATTTGTTAATACACCCTTATATATATATATATATATTGTGTGTTTGTTGTTCGTCCATCCGAAGGCCTCTTGGCCGAAACTTTGACTTTTGTTTCGTTCATTTCCACGTAAAGCTGTCACAATACCATTTTTCTTTTTCCATTTTTTATTATTGCTCTTAGGACAAACACTTTCAACTCCCTGTAGAGCATAGATCTTAGAACAAACACTTTCAATACCCCGAAGAGCATAGATCTTTAAAAATACTTTCAACTCCACATAGAGCATAAAACTTCCGCAAACGCTTTCAACTCCCCGTAGAGCATCGGTCTTCATCAAACGCTTTCAACTCCCCATAGAGAATAGGGAACAGGCAAATAATTGCAATGCTGCGGTAAAGCTGGTAGCAAGGAGCCAGTGATGGGGAGTGTTAGACACTCCAAGGTATGGTGACAGCTTTACAAATAGGGAACACAATACAATACTGACGTTTCGGCTAGTAGCCTTCTTTAGAAAACAAGGACTACAACCACAAACAATGAAGCACAATTATCTATATCTACATGTTAGATGATCAGGAGAATGGAGAGGTGGACAGAAAAGAAGAGAAGAAAGTAGGATTATGAAATAAGAAAGGAGGCTACATGAGGGGAGGTAGGATGAGAATCAAGATGTGTAGAAAAGAGAGATAGGGAAATAGAGGAAGAGATAGAAAATCAGAAGTAAAACGAAGATAATATATAAAACGTATAAGAAAAGTCAACTTAGCTGGCGAAACTTGACTGTCCGTCGTAGAGCAATCGAGGAAATGAACAGTGGACACGATGCCTACAACAGATACGGGAGGAGGGGGAGGAGAGGGGAGGGGGGGGGGAAGAACAAAGCCAGACAAGTAATGAAAACAATGGTGGAAATAGATATAAAGGAGTCTAAACAGTGGTCAGAGAAAGAAAAGTGTCAGTAGCCAGACACAAGGCAGATGCCGGAGAAGATAATAGGCCCCATAAAAGTTAATGGGGCCTAACACAGAGGGGAACAATCCCAGCAAAGGAATCGTAGAAGCAAGAGACAAAGGTGAGAACGGGGGAAAAGAGCAACACAGGTAGTCACAGGTGGGCTAAAAAGGGACAGGGTGGAGAGAAAGGAAATAAACATCAAGGAAATACAAGAACAGGAGAGGAAGGAGATAACAACCGGGGAAAAGAATTATGAGAGGAAGGAGGAGGTAGGAAATAATAGCTGGAGAAAGAAATGGAGAGGAAGGAGGAGGGAGGAAAGAAAAACTGGGGAAAGAAATAGAGAGGAAGGAGGAGTGAGGAAACAATAAACGGGGAAAGAAAGAAGGAGGGAGTAAATAGTAACCGGGGAAAGAAATGGAGAGGGAGGAAATAATAACATGGGAAAAGAGATGGAGAGGAAGGAGGAGGGAGGAAATAATAACCAAGAAAAAGACATGGAGAGGAAGGAGGAGGGAGGAAATAATAGCCGGGAAAAAGGCAAGGAGAGGAAGGAGGAGGGAGGAAATAATAACCAAGAAAAAGACATGGAGAGGAAGGAGGAGGGAGGAAATTATAGCCGGGGAAAAAGACATGGAGAGGAAGGAGGAGGTAGGAAATAATAACCAGGAAAAAGACATGGAGAGGAAGGAGGAGCGAGGAGATAATAACCAGGAAAAAGACATGGAGAGGAAGGAGGAGCGAGGAAATAATAACCAGGAAAAAGACATGGAGAGGAAGGAGGAGGGAGGAAATAATAACCAGGAAAAAGACAAGGAGAGGAAGGGGGAGGGAGGAAATAAAAGCTAGGGAAAGAAATGGAGAGGAGGGAGGAAATAATAACCAGGAAAAAGACACGGAGAGGAAGGGGGAGGGAGGAAATAATAGCTAGGAAATAAATGGAGAGGAAGGAGGAGGAAGGAAATAATAACCAGGAAAAAGACACGGAGAGGAAGACTAAGAAAGGTAATAGTAAAGTGACAAGAGGAGAGGTGGTATATTCAGAGTGAATAGATAGAGGGGGAGAAGTGGAGTAATAGAGGGAACGTGGGCAGGAAGTAATGACCTGAGAGGTAGAGAAGTAGGGAACCAGAAAGATTAGGTGAATAAAAAGAGGCGGAGTAGGAGGACGAGAGAAAGGAAGAGAGAAAAGGGGCAGGGGGTAGACTGTAAGAAGAAGGAGGGGGAAAGAATAGGAAGGGAGCAGACTAACATAGAGGTGGGATGCGAAGAAGAGTAAGAGGGAGGGAGAAGGGATCAGAGGAAGTGGGGTCCTCAGAGGGATAGGGATACATTCATTCCCCGGGGGGGTGAGGCAACCCCACCGAGTGATCAACCGGTTCTCAAGGGTGAGACGACTGTGGTGATCAGAAGAGCAAGATATAAGGCCAGTGACCAGGACATCCGCCTTCCCCCGATGGCCCCTCGAGTTAAAGTGGGCTGCCACAGGAGTGCCCGCTTCTCGGGTAATGTCATGTAAATGTTCACGGCACCTATCGCCGATCCTGCGACCAGACTGACCGATATAGGTTAACTTGCATCGCTTACAGATGATGGCATAAATGATGTTACGCGAAATGCAAGTAAATCCCTCTCTGATCTCGAAAGGACCATTAGGAAAGAGGACAGTATCAGTCTGGAGAACGTGATCACAAGTTTTGCATACCCTGCGATGGCAGCGGATAGTACCTCGATGGCTGAGGTGGGCAACAGGAAGACGGCCCCTAACGAGAAAGTCACGGAGGTTCCGGTCACGCCTAAAGGCCACCAGTGGTGGGTCGGAGAAGAGCAGACGAGTAGTAGGGTCAGAACGAAGAATAGGTAGGTAGCGGTGGATAGTCCTAATCACAGCGTAGTGATGAGGGTGATAGGTAAGAGCGAGTACTACTCTATCCAAGGGGGGATGAGTAGAGGGGGTAAGAGTAGACTGACGTGAAGTGTGGAGAACTCGACGCAGGGCAGGGAGGAGAGCTGCTTCTGGATAGAGGCGTCGGCGGAAGAAATCAAGCATGAGGTGGGCGTTGTGAAGGAAATCTTCATCGTCTTGGCAAAGGCGACGAAGTCTGAGGAGCTGAGAATATGGAAGAGAGTTCTTGCAGGATGTAGGATGAGAGGAGTCGTAGCGGAGGAAACTATGGGAGTCTGTGGTCTTGTAGAAGACCGAGGTGAGAAGATGGGAGGTGCCCAAGGAGACTGAGATATCAAGGAAAGATACGGAGGAGGTAGAGATAAGGTAGGTAATGTGGATGGAGGAGTGGAAATGTCCGACATAATCAATGAAACGAGAGATCTCATACTCAGGGAGGTCAGTCAGACCAATACAATCATCAATGTACCTACGATACATAAGGGGAAGAGGGCCCTGGTAGGTTTGGATGATTTGGTGCTCAAGATAACCCATGAAGAGGCATGCATAGCTAGGGCCCATTTTAGTTCCCATAGCCACACCACTGATCTGGGTAAAGAAATTGCCATTGAACTCAAAAGAGTTGAGGTTCAAGACTAATTCCGCTAGACGTAGGATGACGCCAGTGGCAGTAGAGGGTTGGACCCTACGGTCCAGGAAGAATTGAAGAGCTCGAAGGCCGTCGGAGTGGGGAATAGAAGTATAAAGGGAGCAGACATCCATCACGAAGAGGCGGTATTGGCGATCAGGAAGGAGGGTGATAGAGGCGAAGATGTTGAGGGCGTCGTTAGTGTCCTTGACATACGAAGGGAGGCCCATAACTATGGGTTGAAAGACACTATCAAGGAAATCAGAAATGAGAACTGTGGGACATGAGATAGAAGAGACAATAGGTCGTCCAGGAGAGTCAGGTTTATGAATTTTAGGCAGCATATAGAAAGAGGGTCTGCCCAAGCAGTAGTCAGGAAGGATCATACGGGAGGCGCTAGAGGGAAGTAGCCCATCCTCAATGAACCGAAGGATCGTGCGACGCACCATGGCGTTATTAGAGACAGTCGTGTCATCGGGGGTAGGGAGGTAGAAGGTGGGGTCGGATAATTGTTTGTCCCCTTCCAGGATATAGAGGTCTTTCCTCCAAACCACCACTGCGCCGCCCTTGTCAGCCGGCTTGATGACAATATCATCACGTCGGCGAAGGTCCTGCAAGGCCTTGTACTCTTCCCTACTCAGATTGGAGTGTCCAAGTCTCTGGGGACGAAGTGTCTTAATATCCCGGAGGGTACAGTTAATGAACTGGTCCAAAGCCTGTGAGTCGCCCGGGGAGGGAGTCCAGTCAGATTTGCGGGAGGAGAAGCGGGCAAATTCGTCTGTAGGAGGAGGTTGAGAGGAAGAGTTCGGACGAAGAAAGTGAAAGAGTTTGAGTCGTAGTCGTCTGTGGTACTCATGTATGTCCCGTAAGAGAGAAAATGAGTCGCTCGAGGGGCGGACAGGGACAAACTTAAGACCCTTGCTGAGAAGAGAGCGCTCGTGGTCAGAAAGAGGCAGATCGGGGGGAATACAGACGACAAGGGAGCTAGAGTCAGAGGCATAGGGGAGAGGAGGAGGTGATGGTGGAGGGGGAGGACGGAGGTTAGAGAGTTTACGTTTATGCTGGGAGGACAAAAAGTCATACATAGATCGGTTGTAGTGGTGGATAGTATGGCGGATGAAGCGAAGAGTGCCGGGAAATTTAGAGGTGAGGAGATGGAGTTGAGATAGGAGGTGTAGTTGGCGGGTGTGGAGGTGGGCAATAAGGTGAGAGTGGCTGGAAGCGACAAGACGAACACGTTTCAGGCCATGCTGGAGTTCGAGATGCTGCAATTGGCGGCGAAGATAGTTAGAGAGGTGGGGTTGGCCGACTTGAGGTGAGAAGTGAGATCGGAACCCACACGGGAGAATTTTACGATGGAGGCAGTTGTTCAAGAAATTAAGATGACAGGTAAATCTAGTTTTCTTGAAAGTAGTGAAGGCAAAGTCCTTGGAGATGTTAGAGAGTTCAGGGGGTAGAGTGGAGAATGAGGCGATGATAGAGCGACGGATAGAATGAGATAGATGTTTGAGGGAGGGCATAGTGAGGAGAAGGGAGGAGATCGAGAAGAGAAATGGAGGATGAGCTTACTCGGTAGATAGAAGGAGGACAAGCGAAGGTATAGACAAGCCAGGGAGAGAGAGAGAGAGAGAGAGGGAAGGTGGGAAACAGGGAGAATGTGGAGGTAAGTGATAGAGGAGAGGGTGAGGAAGCACACTGATATGATGGCGGTGAGAGACTGACGAGAGATAGTATAGTCTAGGTAAGTGAAGGAGCAGAGAGCAGTAGAAATGGTTCTAACTAAAGTACACAGAGATGGATGACGTTAAACAAACATAAAGTAGCAGCGATATCGATAAGTAGGGAACAGGCAAATAATTGCAATGCTGCGGTAAAGCTGGTAGCAAGGAGCCAGTGATGGGGAGTGTTAGACACTCCAAGGTATGGTGACAGCTTTACAAATAGGGAACACAATACAATACTGACGTTTCGGCTAGTAGCCTTCTTCAGAAAACAAGGACTACAACCACAAACAATGAAGCACAATTATCTATATCTACATGTTAGATGATCAGGAGAATGGAGAGGTGGACAGAAAAGAAGAGAAGAAAGTAGGATTATGAAATAAGAAAGGAGGCTACATGAGGGGAGGTAGGATGAGAATCAAGATGTGTAGAAAAGAGAGATAGGGAAATAGAGGAAGAGATAGAAAATCAGAAGTAAAACGAAGATAATATATAAAACGTATAAGAAAAGTCAACTTAGCTGGCGAAACTTGACTGTCCGTCGTAGAGCAATCGAGGAAATGAACAGTGGACACGATGCCTACAACAGATACGGGAGGAGGGGGAGGTCAGTCTTCATCAAACGCTTTCAACTCCCCATAGAGAATCAGTCTTCATCAAACGCTTTCAACTCCCCATGGAGCATCGGTCTTCATCAAACGCTTTCAACTCCCCGTAGAGCATAGATCTTCAACAAACACTTTCAACTCCCCGTAGAGCATAGATCTTCATCAAACACTTTCAACTCCCCGTAGAGCATAGATCTTCAACAAACACTTTCAACTCCCCGTAGAGCATAGATCTTCAACAAACACTTTCAACTCCCCGTAGAGCATAGATCTTCAATAAACACTTTCAACTCCACGTAGAACATCGGTCTTCAAAAAATACTTTCAACTTCCCGTAGAGTATAGATATGTAGCCATCACGACATTTGTTGTAACTGAGCAGTTCTATTGTAGTCAACACGACATTTGTTGTAACTTAGCAGTTCTATTGTAGTCAACACGACATTTGTTGTAACTGAGCAGTTCTATTGTAGTCAACACGACATTTGTTGTAACTGAGTAGTTCTATTGTAGCCAACACGACATTTGTTGTAACTGAGCAGTTCTATTGTAGTCAACACGACATTTGTTGTAACTGAGTAGTTCTATTGTAAAATGACAGTCTCGTCCACGTCTATAACAGATGGATGGGGTAGATGAAGCTGCCATTGTTTATTTTGCTGCGGCTTTGTTTGTGCCTCTTTTCTTGCCATGTATGTTGTCTCTTTGCATCTCCAATTCGTTGCTGTATTATTGTTGTAATTCTACTGTTAAAATCCATGTTACGCATGCGCGAGAGAAGATGGGATTGATGAGGGATCTCAACAATTTGATGTTACATCTGAGCTTGATGTTGTCCACATCTGTTTGAGTTTTACTTGAGCTGCCGTGATCTTTGCGAGTCTTGTTAATGCCAAGTTCATCATCATCATCATCATCAAGTATCATGTCTGAGGCGTAGGTGACCATGTCTATCCACAACTTTATATAGGAACATGGTAAGTCAGATACAAAATCTAGATTAAATACAACAAAACTCATGTACAAAGTGTCCGAGAAAAATTGTACCATTTTCTTTCATTCTTTTTATCCAGATGACCAGTGTTTGCAGAGACTTGTAAGGTGCACCGATTGTAAATGAACATAAAAGTTTGAGTTGAAATACCAGCCACGCGCCCACACACAGATTTTCCAAGATGGCGCCCACAAAACAACAGAAAGTATATTGTGTTGTAGAATACGTGTGGAGTATGGGAGGAAATAGGGAGCCACGATAGCTCAGTGGATAGTGAATTGGACTACAAAGGACAAAAGGTAGGGTTCGATCCCAACCGATGGCTTCCGGGTTCACCCAGCCTTTAATAAGTAAAAAGTAAAGTAAAGTACCCCCCGTCACGCCAAGTGGCGTATAGGGAAATATGGTGTTAGTGACCCTATATTTTACAGACCTTCAGCACATGATTTTTGGGGTAATGTGGTCGGTATTACGCCCGTGCTGCTTTTACTTTCCCAGAAAAAATCCGGTACCCATTTAAGGCTGGGTGAACCCGGAGCCGTCGGTTGGGATCGAACCCTACCCCTTGTCCGTAGTAGTCCAGTTCACTAACCACTGAGCTATCGCGGCTCCTACTAATTTTTAGGGAATTAGTAAAACCCAGGTGTCCTCGCCAGGATTACGAACCCCGGCTGTTGCCGTGGTAAGCCAACCGCCTATCGATTGCGCTAACCGGACAGCCTTTAATAAGTACCTGATATTTTTCTCGGAAAGTAAATCGGCACGTGCGAAATACCGACCATATTACCCCAAAAAAATAATGTGCCGAAGGTCTGTTAAATTTATGGTCACTAACACCATATTCCCTAGGAGCCGCGATAGCTCAGTGGTTAGTGAACTGGACTACTACGGACAAGGGGTAGGGTTCGATCCCAACCGACGGCTCCGGGTTCACCCAGCCTTAAATGGGTACCGGATTTTTTCTGGGAAAGTAAAAGCAGCACGGGCGTAATACCGACCACATTACCCCAAAAATCATGTGCTGAAGGTCTGTAAAATATAGGGTCACTAACACCATATTTCCCTATACGCCACTTGGCGTGACGGGGGGTACTTTACTTTTTTTTTTTTTTTTACCATATTCCCTATACGCCACTTGGCGCGACGGGGGCACTACTTTTTTATGGAAGGAAATGGACTATCGACTAGATACCTGCCGTGATACAAAGGGCGGCCATATTGAATCTTTGTTGGGTAAGAAAAAAAAACTGTAAGATATTACTTTATCTTTGGTACAAAAAAGATCATTTTTTCACATTTGAGGGGCCGATAATATTTGATTGGAAAACAGCATTATTTTTTTTTTGCACACTTTGTATTTGCTGTACCGTTTTTGTTTTGTCTTGTGTTGCTGTAAAGCTGTGACAATCAATTTTCTTCTTTCGTTCGCCTGAGTATTATCTAAATTCACAATGCCATTTCTTGCTTAAAATTTAATTGATTTTTGTATTTTCTTGCAGTGGCCCATTTAGTTTTTCATTTAGCCGTGTATTTATGTATTTTCCTCTCTACCATATTTAATACAGTCTTGAAGTATGTGTTCAGCCAGTCCGCATTTGTGTCATTTTTAAGTTTGCGTACGTGTGATTCTTTTACTTTATCCTCTTTCCTTCCTCATTTTCCTTTCAGTGTCGAGGGGATATATAATTTGTGGTATTTTACTCTTCTGTTGGCCTCTGCTTATGTTATGTATCCTAGTGTTTTTAATATTCCGTCAATCCACCCTTTTCGTGGTCGACCCTTTTGTCTGGTGTTCTCACAACGTTTATTGAAGGCTCGTTGTGTTGTGTTTTGATTACTCTGCATTGTAGCGTGGCCAAACCATTTTATCTGTTGTTTCTATATATATTCTATGACGGAGCTTATTCCTAGCATTTTTCTCAGTTCATCATTTCTGATCTTATCTCTTAGACTGTTTCCTGTCATTCGTCTAACACATTTCATCTGAGTAGAGGTTATTTTTCTTATTGTTCTTGCATGTAGGGTCCAGGTCTGGCATTGGTAGCACAACGTTGTGATGAAGATTGTATTGTAGAGTGCCCGTTTTGCCTCTAGAGTTATTTCCTTGTTGCACAATAGTGATGATAGCTGTCCAATGATTTGACAAGCTTTGTTGCATCTTGAGTCTATTTCTGCTGTTTGTGAATTGTCGTTTATCACTAGACTTCCTATGTATTTATATTCTACATGTAATTATGAAGTCGATATTTTAGTCGCTTCTTTTAGTTCTCTCTTTTACCAACTTGTACCAAATTTGAAGTTTGTGGTTTCTTGATCGTTTCTTCTAGTCAAACGAAAAATAGTCTCAAACTTACCTTCCGCAGTTTTTTTTTTGTTTTTTATTTCATTATGTTTTAAAAATAAGGATAATAGCGCCAATTCAAAAACTTTCTTTATCGTCTGCAGATCTTTATTCCCTAAATCTGTGTTTGTTGCCAATTCCCGGACCTAGAAAAAAAATAAATTCAAAGTTATATGTTCAATGATATGCGGACTGTCAGACCGTGTATGTGTATGTTTCTGAAGAGATAAAGAAACTGAAAGGTTAGTCTTCTACTTCTTTTCAGCTCCCTGTGGAGCATAGGTCTTTAAAAAACACTTCAACTCACAGTGGAGCATAGGTCTTCAACAAATATTTTCAGCTCCCTGTGGAGCATTAAGTCTTGAACAAACACTTTCAAAGTCGTTCTGTTTCTTGCCATTCTTTCAAAATAACTCAATGTCTTCCTCAACATCTTCATCTCTGCGTCTATCTGTTTTCTCCAAGAATATTTTGGTATTGTCCTTAGACTTTTCACCTGGCGATTAAAAAAAATGACCTGTCATTTAATATCCACAGTTGGCTTCCGCAGTGTGTGTCCTGCACAGCGCTATCGTCTTCCCTGTATCTCTTTATCCACTGGTATTTGACTGGTACATTTCCATAATTCTATGTTAGTGATTTTGTCCTGCCATTTCATCCTTTTATTCTGCGTAAGCATCCATTAATGAAAGTCTGTATCTCCGTGATTGTGATTTTTGTTGTTCTCCATGTTTCACAGCCATATAATAGGATTGACTTTTACCTTGAGGTAAAAAAATGATCAAGAAATCCGAGTATTTGTTGCATCCTTTTAGGAACCTTTTTTCCATTTGTGATACGATCTAAGTTGTTGTTGTTGTTGTTGTTGTTGTTGTTGTTGTTGTTGTTGTTGCGTTCGCCAGCTTTCAACTCTGACGAAGTCCCTACAGACTAAGAACTGAATTTTGCGTGTTAATCCATTTTTCCATGGCAGCCGTTTGCACAGGGGTCCCTCGACGCACATGCAGATAACTCCGACTACGGAGGTACTCATGTTTTTTTTTTCCGTCGGTGAGTAACTGACGTTTCAAGCCGGGTCTCGCTGCTGAGACCAGGGGTGGTTGCCTCATAGAGAAATCATAAATAAAAATCCCAACTGGTGTAGCCGAGATTTGAACCTACAACCTCTCTGTCCCGATGTCGGCGTCTTGCCTCGAGATCAACAAATCCCCCATGCACTGGGAATATGAGGAAACTGCAACAAGGAACACTTTTCATGCATAGCCTGCAATGGTTCCCGTCGCCTATCCACCATATACCGGAAGTTCACGTCCTCCCGAAAATGATGACAATAATACTTCTTTAAAAATGTATAACGCTTGATGATGGCCGTCGTTGTTGACTCCAATTCCGAACATACAAACACACACTTAGTCGTCAGATCATCCCCGTCGTACATCAAACAACAGACCGTAAGATTAGCGTAAGGCCGGTCTATGGGTTTACGATGGGCCATTACGATGACGTATACACATAGCAATGTCGCAAGCACAGCAATGACGCGCCCTTTAGATTCCTGACTACTCTAGTGAATGCAGCCTACGACGAATAAAACACAGTGCAATTTCCATAAAAGGATAAAACTGCGGCTGACGAAGCATTTCACATTAATAAGTAACATGTAAATAACTTCCGTCAAGAAATTCCAACAACGGTCATGAACAGCACCAATGTGACGTAAAGCGCAGATCAAGTCTAGACGGTAGAAGGTCGCATGCACAACATTTGATTTGTCAAAAAGGGACTGCTGCCGGCGTACGACTTCGCTTTAGCGGCACAGATGTAATAAGTATATCATCATTTTGACTTTAACGCAGAAAAGTGCAAGGAAGAACCGAAATTAATCAGACCCAGGATGCACTTTCTGCAGCGATCGAGAGGACGTGCACTAGATCCGCCATCTTGGAGACGGAAGTTCGATCTAAGTAAGAGATGCCTATAACCTTATGATAACATTTGTGATACGATCTAAGTAAGAGATGCCTATTAGCTTACGGCAGTGGCTTATACTGGTCTTGGGTTCTGGGCTACCGCTGACATAATAAATAAACACATACAATATATTCAGTAGGCGAACGTGAAGTAATATTTGCAAATGACATCACTACATTTTAAATTACTTACTTATTTATATGTAAAAAGACTCTATCCGTCTTGTTTGGGACGAAAATGTCTCAATGACTTTGTCATTGAAAGTACTGTTGGATTGGTTTCTAAGTTTCTGAAGGAATGATTTCTCAATGGACATTATTGTCAAACCAGATAAGCGTTCTTGTGTCTGAGTTGAGAGACAATAAGACTTGATTCTCTTGAGAGCAGAAAAAGTTCTTTCTACAGATTCTGATGCGCATAACGTAGCTTATAGGCTAGGAAGTTCCGGTAATCATGCATAGTTTCACTTTCACTTTGTGACGCTTCTGATTGGTTAGAGCTACAAATAACCCATGAAACCGCATTTTGTATAGGCAGCTCTCGCCCGTATAATTTTGACGGGAATTTTTGAACGTCAAGGTCATTAATTCTAAGTCGGAGAGAAGTAAAATGTACCGCCTGCTGCATAGCGGTTTCATGTACTATTTTATTTGTTTCGGCTTCATTCACAAATTTTATAGTGGCCATAAGTAAACCTTGCTTTAATAAATGCAAATCAAAGCAAATAAATCACATTGGCCTACGAAACGTGTAATAGAATATTCGAAAATTTTTAATATAATTATGAAAAAATATAATAAATTATCATTTCCTATTGTATTACGTTAATATGTTCAGGCTACCAGCGGTAGCTGCGGTAGCATAGAGAATACGCCACAGGCTTACGGTAACATTTGTAATACGATCTAAGTAAGAGATGCCCATAACCTTACGGTAACATTTGTGATACGATCTAAGTAAGAGATGTCCATAACCTTACGGTAACATTTGTGATACGATCTAAGTAAGAGATGTCCATAACCTTACGATAACATTTGTGATACGATCTAAGTAAGAGATGTCCATAACCTTACGATAACATTTGTGATACGATCTAAGTAAGAGATGTCCATAACCTTACGGTAACATTTGTGATACGATCTAAGTAAGAGATGCCCAAAACCTTACGGTAACATTTGTGATACGATCTAAGTAAGAAATGATTATTAGCTTACGATAACATTTCATCTC
This sequence comes from Megaustenia siamemsis, assembly GCA_032433765.1. NCBI lineage: Eukaryota > Metazoa > Mollusca > Gastropoda > Stylommatophora > Ariophantidae > Megaustenia > Megaustenia siamemsis. The sequence continues at coordinate 1,794,010 of JAVIAB010000104.1, forward strand.
CGTAGCTTGTTGATTGTTTCTTTCTGATGTTTTTTAGGAGTCTACTTTTTGTATTGGCCTCTTTGAGAATTTCCTCTTTGGTCTTTTTAGCTGTCCAGGGAAATGTCAATATTCGTCTGAGAATACATACACAACGTAGATAGAAGTCTTACCTTTATTCCGTCCTTGGTCAATGGCTCAACCGTAGCAACATTATATTCCAAAAAACTAAACAAAAAGTTGGCCAGGAGACATACTTTCACGAGGCTGTATTGTTCTCTTGCCATTTCTGTGTCTTGACTTGCCTGTCGTAAACATATCTAAACCTTTTGTCAACAAACTTTTTACAAATTAGCTTTTATATAGGGTTGATGTGTCTAAGTTCCGCCTACAGGGCGGGCTCTATACAAATGACGGCTGTCGACACACTATTGGCTGTTAGAATAATCATCGCCAGAAATAAACACGGTCGTAAGCGATCACGCCCCTTCCCTAAGTTATCTATCAATTCTATTTTTGATATTTCTCCATGCCACGTTGTTGGGGTGGTATATGTGGTAAACTGCTTCCATTTTTCTTCTTTCCAACATTTCTTATTTTTTTCCTAATTAGCGTCATGGGGAGACATAGTTTAGGCATTAGCCCCAGATGTCACGTTCTGGTGTGTTTCAAGTTTTATGTTTATCCTTCCACTGTAAAGACATCCCTCGGCCTGTTATTGGTTGTAAGTGTTGTGATTAGTTGTCCTGTTGTTGTAATATCCGTTGTGTGTAGGTTTTCATGTTGTATTTACTTGTTTTGTTGTTGTCCTAGCTTTTGTTAACAGCTGTACATGTTGTACTTAGATGTCCTGTTGTTGTCCTATGTTGGTAGATGTACATGTTGTGTTTAGTTGTCCTGTTGTTGTCCTATGTTGGTAGCTGTACATGTTGTGTTTAGTTGCCCTGTTGTTGTCCTATGTTGGTAGCTGTACATGTTGTGTTTAGTTGTTCTGTTGTTGTCCTATGTTGGTAGCTGTACATGTTGTGTTTAGCTGTCCTGTTGTTGTCCTATGTTGGTAGCTGTACATGTTGTGTTTAGTTGTCCTGTTGTTGTCCTATGTTGGTAGCTGTACATGTTGTGTTTAGTTGCCCTGTTGTTGTCCTATGTTGGTAACTTTACTTGTTGTGTTTAGTTGTCCTGTTTGTTGTCCTATGTTGGTAGCTGTACATGTTGTGTTTAGCTGTCCTGTTGTTGTCCTATGTTGGTAGCTGTACATGTTGTGTTTAGTTGCCCTGTTGTTGTCCTATGTTGGTAGCTGTACATGTTGTGTTTAGCTGTCCTGTTGTTGTCCTATGTTGGTAGCTGTACATGTTGTGTTTAGTTGCCCTGTTGTTGTCCTATGTTGGTAGCTGTACATGTTGTGTTTAGTTGTCCTGTTGTTGTCCTATGTTGGTAGCTGTACATGTTGTGTTTCGATGTCCATGCATCTCTGGGATATTTTCCCTGGAACATGATGAGTGATAGTTCTCTTTTCGGTCTCAGGTTGCTCATTTGTGGGGCTATTCCTTGAACTATATAATCTATACTAGGAGCAAACAGCAATAATAAAATATAACAAAGAGAACTTTACACCCATTGATATAACAAGAGGAGTAAGACAGGGATGCATCCTATCACCAAGCTTGTTCAATCTATACACTGAGCAAAAGATACAATTAGAAAAATCACAGACAATGTGAAATAAGAGATGTTTCAAATAAACAACGGTATTAACCTCTTTAGCGCATCCTGATCAAGAATAGTCATTTTAGTACTGGAATTTATAATTTTAGAGGTACTCCACTAGTACCTTCAATTGTACAACCGACGATCAAATACATTTTTATAAGCAAAATGTCATAGTCTGTGATTATTGACTACAAGAATCCATGTCAAGACAATGTTAGTACGTCGTGTTGTGATCTATGTGTAATAACTGTGAAGATATATCAACTCTGTAACATAAAATATGTAGCAGCAGTGTCCAGTCTAAAGATATGAAACTTCAACCCCTGGATGTGTTATTTTGATATACTACACCCCCTGCATTTGTTATTTTAACGTACTTTACCCCTTAGTGTGTTATTTGATGTACATCACCCCCCGGATATGTTATTTGATGTACTTCACCCCCCTGGATGTGTTATTTAATGTACTTTTTCCCCCGGATGTGTTATTTGATATACTTTACCCCATGGATGTGTTATTTGATGTACTTGATCCCCTAGATGTGTTATTGTTACGGCGACACCACTACGAATGTTGCAATTTTTCTGTTTACAATGCCAGGCAGCTAAGTGTTCCATATACTTTACTGTAGGTGTTTTTTTTTTTACATTTTTGTTGATAAACATTTACAAAACAACTTATTGCATGCTCAACAACCGTGAACAGCCAGTTGAATATTAAGACCACTGGAATGACGTCGCAAGTCAAAGATTTGCTGAGCGGGTAAGTTTTCCGTTCCAGGCGGTACTGGTCTACTCACCTGGTATTCCATTCAGTGCACACTTTTAGGTGATAATGTCTGGTACGAAGTTGCACAGGCAGCTCACATTGTTATAGTATTATGTGGAGGGAGAGATGCAGGGAACCACCAAACACTTTCAGACATAACAAGTTTGACATGTTTAACCTCTGATCAGAAGATTAGATCATAGGAGACAACATCTGGCGAAGTGGTGAGATGAAAGATTAGCAACATCTGGCCAAGTGGTGAGATGAAAGGTTAACAACATCTGGCCAAGTGGTGAGATGAAAGGTTAACAACATCTGGCCAAGTGGTGAGATGAAAGATTAGCAACATCTGGCCAAGTGGTGAGATGAAAGGTTAGCAACATCAGGTCAAGTGCTGAGATGAAAGATTAGCAACATCAGGTCAAGTGGTGAGATGAAAGGTTAGCAACATCAGGTCAAGTGGTGAGATGAAAGGTTAGCAACATCAGGTCAAGTGGTGAGATGAAAGGTTAACAACATCAGGTCAAGTGGTGAGATGAAAGGTTAACAGCATCAGGTCAAGTGGTGAGATGAAAGGTTAACAACATCAGGTCAAGTGGTGAGATGAAAGGTTAGCAACATCAGGTCAAGTGGTGAGATGAAAGGTTAACATCAGGTCAAGTGGTGAGATGAAAGGTTAACAACATCAGGTCAAGTGGTGAGATGAAAGGTTAACAACATCAGGTCAAGTGGTGAGATGAAAGGTTAACAACATCTGGCCAACAGGCGTGATGAAGGTAACCAACATCTGACGAAGTGGTGAGATGAAAGGTTAACATCAGGTCAAGTGGTGAGATGAAAGGTTAACAACATCAGGTCAAGTGGTGAGATGAAAGGTTAACAACATCTGGTCAAGACCGAAACTTGCATGTTGGTAGAAAACATCAGATGTTTGACACATTTTTTAATTCCACGGACCGGCATCCGGTCTAGCGGCGAGATGAAACACTGTTGACTCTTTTAAAAATTGCCAGTCACACAGGAGCGAAGTCATGTAGACCGACATAGAATACTATATATATATATATATATATATATATATATATATATAGAGAGAGAGAGAGAGAGCCAGAGATATGTGTAAACGATAGTACATACATAGGACATGATAGTACATCCAGCAGGCAGTATTTAACAAAAGTCCTTATCTCAGAGCATTTCTCAACTTAGGAAATATAGTGACAGCTTCTCTGTTGGACGACAATATTACTAAGAATAATCATGAGATGTGTAAGGAAGAAAATAAAACCAGAAATGAATGAGGAGCAATGTGGATTTGTGAAAGGAAAGGGCATAAATAATGCAATATACATCTTAAGAACATTGATAGAAAGATCTATAGAGGTAAAGGAAGATCTATATATGTGCTTAATAGACTACACGAAAGCATTTGACAAAGTAAAGCATGTGGAAATAATCAATATGCTGGAGAAATTAAACATTGACGGCAAGGATCTGCGAATCATAAAAAGCATGTACTGGCAACAAACAGCAGCTATACGAATTAACAACCAAACAGGACAATTCCAATATATAAAACAGGGAGTCAGACAAGGCTGTGTTCTGTCACCGGATTTGTTTTCTCTTTACAGCGAATATATTATGAGATCAATAGTAGACAAAAAAGGAATAGAAGTCGACGGTCACAACATAAATAATTTACGATATGCGAATGACACAGTCTTAATAGCAGAGACAGAGAATGAACTACAAGAAATGATAGACATAATAGTAAAAGAAAGCAACAAGAAAGGTCTCAGTCTGAATAGTAAGAAAACAGAAGTAATGGTCATATCGAAGAAACAATCATCACCATCATGCAGTATAAAAATAAACAGAACAATCTGAAACAAGTGGAGAGCTTCAAATACTTGGGCACAATAATAACATCAGATGGGAGATGTACCACAGAAATAAAAAGCAGAATAGCTCAGGTCAAAATAGCATTTCAGAAAATAAAAAATATCTTATGCAACAAACCTATGTCAATAGAAGTGATAAAGAGAGTTCATCCGTGCTTTATAGAACCAATTCTGACCTATGCAAGCGAATCATGGACAGTAGACAAACAAATGAAAATACGATTAGAGGCGACAGAGATGGCATTTTTCAGAAGAATGTTGAAAGTTCCTAAAACACATCAGAAAGAAAAAATCAACATTTTTTGGGCACATCATGAAAAGAGGAAAGTTTGGATACTTGGTTACAACTGGCAAAATAAAAGGAAAGAGAGATCGCGGACGACAAAGAATACTGGATAGCTTGGTGTCATGGCATGGAAAACAGTCAACAACAGAATTGATACGATGTACTGTAGATAGAAGATTGTGCAAGGACATGATCGAAAACGCCATCCGGTATGGCACATGATGATAATGTCTGTTTGACAAGATATATTTAAAGTTAGACTACCTCCGAAGATCTGCCTGTGCGGTGAGGGATACCAGTACACAGAACAATATTTCGTTGTTGTAACAGTACATATAACAATGTCTTGTTGTTGTAACAGCACACAGAACAATATCTTGTTGTTGTAACAGTACATATAACAATGTCTTGTTGTTGCAACAGCACACAGAACAATATCTTGTTGTTGTAACAGAACACAGAACAATATCTTCTTGTTGTAACAGAACACAGAACAATATCTTGTTGTTGTAACAGAACACAGAACAATATCTTGTTGTTGTAACAGCACACAGAACAATATCTCGTTGTTGTAACAGCACACAGAACAATATCTTCTTGTTGTAACAGCACACAGAGCAATAGCTCGTTGTTGTAACAGCACACAGAACAATATCTGGTTGTTGTAACAGCACACAGAACAATGTCTTGTTGTTGTAACAGCACACAGAACAATATCTCGTTGTTGTAACAGCACACAGAACAATATCTTGTTGTTGTAACAGCACACAGAACAATATCTTGTTGTTGTAACAGCACACAGAACAATGTCTTCTTGTTGTAATAGAACACAGAACAATATCTTGTTGCTGTAACAGCACACAGAACAATATCTTGTTGTTGTAACAGCACATAGAACAATATCTTGTTGTTGTAACAGCACATTGAACAATATCTTGTTGTTGTAACAACACATAGAACAATATCTTGTTGTTGTAACAGCACACAGAACAATATTTTGTTGTTGTAACAGCACACAGAACAATATCTCGTTGTTGTAACAGCACATAGAGCAATATCTTGTTGTTATAACAGCACATAGAACAATATCTTGTTGTTGTAACAGCCCACAGAACAATATCTTGTTGTTGTAACAGCACACATAACAATATCTTGTTGTTGTAACAGCAAAATAGTCTGTATAGTATTACTATAATATTCTCAATGCTTTCTTCTCGCATGACATGTCCAATAATTGTTGATTTTCTCTTCCTTATGATTTTGATGATATTTCTGGTTTCTCCAGCTAATTTTAAACATTCTTCATTTGTAATTTTTGCTATCCATGGAATTCGTAGCATTCTTCTGATAAACCACATCTCAGCTGCCTCTAATGTTCTCTGTGTTGTCTTACTTACTGTCCATGACTCACTTCCATATAGTAGAACAGATTCTATGTAGCAGATCACCTCATAATTTTATGTTGTGTTTTCCGAGTGTTTTTAGTTATCATATTGTGTTGTCTTTCAGTTGCTGTCAGTGTTGTCGAAATATTTCTTGATATCAAGTGGTGTTTTTCTTTGTTTCTGTGAGCGCAGTCCCAGTGTTTCTCGTTATCAGCTTTTTTTGTCTCTATAAGGGTTGTATGAGTATTTCACATTATCAAACAGGTCTGTTTCTATGTGCTAATTCTGAGTGTTTCTCGCTATCAATGTTTTGTCTATGTAGTATTCAGTATAGTCCACACTTTTCTCCTTTGCAGATAGTGCTGATCCTGTGTCTCTGTGAGTGTAGTCTGTGTGTTTCTCTTTATCAAATTGTGTAGTCTCTTTGAGTGTAATATGTGTGTTTCTCTTTATCAAATTGTGTAGTCTCTGTGGGTGTAATATGTGTGTTTCTCGTTATCAGATAGCTTTGTCTCTTTGAGTGTAGTCTGTGTGTTTCACGTTCTCAAATAGTTTTGACTCTTTGAGTGTAGTCTGTGTGTTTCTCGTTATCAAATTATGTAGTCTCTGTGAGTGCAGTCTGTGTGTTTCTCGTTTTTAAATTATATAGTCTCTGTGAGTGTAGTGTGTTTCTCGTTTCCCGCCTGTATTTGCGAGTGTTGTCTGAGTGTTTCTTGTTACAAATTATTTTATCCCTATGATTGTGGTTCGAGTGTTTAGTTGTTATAAAGTTGTTTTATATCTATGAATGTCAGAGTGTTTCTCGTTATCATGTTGTGTTGTTTCTTGTAATGTTGTCCGAGTGTTTCTCGTTATCATGCTGTATTGTCTATAGTGTATTACGAGTGTCTCTCGTTATCGGGTTGTTTTGGCTTAATGAGCTTAGTCTCACATTATCATATGGTTTTGCTTGTATTGGAACTGTCGAGTGTTTCTCGTTATCAAATTGTGTTGTCTCTGTGAGCATATTCCGAGTGTTTATCCTTATAACATCTTCATATCCCTCTGTCTATGTGAATTTAAATTATGTGTTTCTTGGAATCAACTTGTTTTGTTTGATTTTAATCCGAGTTTTTCTCGTTATCAAATAAATTTGTTTACATCGGTGCATTCCGAGTGTTTCTCGCTATCAATTTCTATTCTTGTTGTTTTTCGCTATCGAATTGTTTTGTTTCTAAAATTGTGTTTCTCGTGATCAATTTATTGTGTGTGAATGTGTGGTATCCGTTTCTCTCAACTTATTAAACTGTTATATTTATACGGGTGTAATCCGAGTGTTTATCTTTATCAAATTGTGCGCTCTATCTCTCTCTCTCTCTCTCTCTCTCTCTCTCTCTCTCTCTCTCTCTCTCTCTGTGTGTGTGTGTGTGTGTGTAGCCCAAGTGTTTCTCGTTAAACTATTATTTTTTTATCTGTGAAGTTAATCAAATGTTTAACTTTATCAAATTGTTATGTTTATACGGTTGCAGTTCGAGTGTTTCTCGTTATCAGCTTGTTTGGTCTAGTTATATAGGTTCATTATGAGTGTCTCGGGTTACCAAATAAGGTTATTACTCTTTCTCTGTGAGTGTAGCCCGAGTGTTTCTTGTTATCAAATTATTTGATCTCTACGAGCGTTGCCTGAGTATATCTCTGTATCACATTGCTTTGTCCCTGTTTCTCTATGTGTGTTGTCTGTGCGTTTCTCATTATCAAATTTTTGTTGTCTTCTGTCACAGTGGGTGTAGCCCAAGTGTTTCTCGCTATCAAATTGTGTTTTCTGTCTGTCTCTGTGGGTGTAGTCCAAGTGTTTCTCCCTATCAAATTATGTTTTCTATCTATGTGGGTGTAGTCAAAGTGTTTCTCGCTATCAAATTGTGTTTTCTATCTGTCTCAGTGGGTGTAGTCCAAATGATTCTCGCTATCAAATTGTGTTTTCTATCTGTCTCTGTGGGTGTAGCCCAAGTGTTTCTCGCTATCAAATTGTGTTTTCTATCTGTCTCTGTGGGTGTAGTCCAAGTGTTTCTCGCTATCAAATTGTGTTTTCTATCTATCTCTGTGGGTGTAGCCCAAGTGTTTCTCGCTATTAAATTATATTTTATATCTGTCTCTGTGGGTGTATCCCAAGTGTTTCTCGCTATTAAATTATGTTTTCTCTCTGTCTCTGTGGGTGTAGCCAAAGTGTTTCTCGCTATTAAATTATGTTTTTTCTCTGTCTCTGTGGGTGTAGCCAGTGTTTCTCGCTATTAAATTATATTTTATATCTGTCTCTGTGGGTGTATCCCAAGTGTTTCTCGCTATTAAATTATGTTTTCTCTGTCTCTGTGGGTGTAGCCAAAGTGTTTCTCGCTATTAAATTATGTTTTTTCTCTGTCTCTGTGGGTGTAGCCAAAGTGTTTCTCGCTATTAAATTATATTTTATATCTGTCTCTGTGGGTGTATCCCAAGTGTTTCTCGCTATTAAATTATGTTTTCTCTGTCTCTGTGGGTGTAGCCAAAGTGTTTCTCGCTATTAAATTATGTTTTTTCTCTGTCTCTGTGGGTGTAGCCAAAGTGTTTCTCGCTATTAAATTATGTTTTCTATCTGTCTCAGTGGGTGTTGTCCAAGTGTTTCTCGCTATCAAATTCTGTTTTCTCTCAGCCTCTAAGGGCGTAGTCCAAGTTTTTATTTTTTTCAAAATGTGTAAATTGTCTAAGTAATTATGGTCGGAGTGTCTTTCATTATCAAACCTTCCTTCCTTCCTTTTTTCCTCCCCTCCTCTCCCTTCCCGCTTTCCTTCCTTTCTTCCTTCCTTCCCTCCTTTCTTCACCTTACTCCTTTTTAATTATATTTCTTTTTTTCTTAATTTATTTTTGTTTTCTTTCTTCTCTTTCTTTCTTTCTTTCTTTCTTTCTTACTTTATTTATTTATTTATTTATTTCCTTCCTACTTTGTTTCCTTCCTTTCTTTCTTTCCGTATTTCTTTCTTGCTTTCCTGTCTTGTTTTATTTCTTTTCCTTCCATCATTCCTTCTTTTCTTACTATTCCTTTTTGCTTCGTTTCTTTATTTTCCTTCATTACTTTTATTTATTTCTTGTTTTCGTTCTTTCTTTCCTTTCTTCATTTCCTTCTTTCGTTCTTTCTTATGCCAAATAAACACTCAACAATATAACCACTAGTACGACACTTTTATTGTCACCAACTTCACTCTATCAAAGAACAATTTTTATGTTTCGTTCAACTTCAAACAAATATAAGTCTACAACACCGAGAACATGAACCCGAACATTCGTGACAATTTTATTTCGTGTTTTATTTTTTCATTAACTGTAAACTATGAGCTGGTAGAAACTTCAGATCCGGTTAATGAGATAATCTCTGAAAGTGGCTGACTCCTTTATCCAAATCTGAGAAATGGGTCATTGTCCTCGCCGTTTGGGTAGTCTGGAGCGTTTTCATCTGTAAACAAATAAACACCTTCGTTTACTGTTGAAAAATATTCAGTAAGAGAATTAAAGATCCGGTCATTAATTTACTTTGATTTGTTGTAAATCCTTCGCCTACCATTCCACTCCCTGTGAAGCATAGATCTTAGAGCAAACACTTTCAACTCCCTGTAGAGCATAGATATTAGAGCAAACACTTTCAACTCCCTGTAGAGCATAGATTTAGAGCACAACCTTCAACTTCCAGTAGAGCATAGATCGTAGAGCAAACTCTTTCAACTCCCTGTAGAGCATAGATCTTAGAACAAACACTTTCAACTCCCTGTAGAGCATAGATCTTAGAACAAACACTTTCAACTCCCTGTAGAGCATAGATCTTAGAACAAACACTTTCAACTCCCTGTAGAGCATAGATCTTAGAACAAACACTTTCAAGTCCCTGTAGGCCATAGAACTAAGTTCAAACACTTTCAACTCCCTGTAGAGCATAGATCTTAGAACAAACACTTTCAAGTCCCTGTAGGCCATAGAACTAAGTTCAAACACTTTCAACTTACTGTAATGCATTGATCTTAGAACAAACACTTTCAACTCACTGTGGAGAATAGGTCTTCAACAAACACTTTCATTACCCCATAGTGCATAGGTCTTCAACAAACACTTTCATTACCCCATAGTGCATAGGTCTTCAACAAACACTTTCATTACCCCATAGTGCATAGGTCTTCAGCAAACACTTTCATTACCCCATAGTGCATAGGTCTTCAACAAATACTTTCAACTCACTGTGGTGTACATGTCTTCATCAAACGCTTTCAACTCCCCGTAGAGCATAGATATGTAGCCATCACGACATTTGTTATAACTGAGTAGTTCTATTGTAGCCATCACGACATTTATTATAACTGAGTAGTTCTATTGTAGCCATCACGACATTTGTTATAACTGAGTAGTTCTATTGTAGCCAACACGACATTTGTTGTAACTGAGTAGTTCTATTGTAGCCAATAGGACATTTGTTGTAACTGAGTAGTTCTATTGTAGCTAACACGACATTTGTTGTAACTGAGCAGTTCTATTGTAGCTAACACGACATTTGTTGTAACTGAGCAGTTCTATTGTAAACTGACAGTCTCGTCCACGTCTATAACAGATGGATGGGGTAGATGAAGCTGCCATTGTTTATTTTGCTGCGACTTTGTTTTTGCCGCTTTTCTTGCCATGTATGTTGTCTCTTTGCATCTCCAATTCGTTGCTGTATTATTGTTGTAATTCTACTGTTAAAATCCATGTTACGCATGCGTGAGAGAAGATGGGATTGATGAGTGATCCCAACAATTTGATGTTACACCTGAGCTTGATGTTGTCCACATCTGTTTGAGTTTTACTTGAGCTGCCGTGATCTTTGCGAGTCTTGTTAATGTCAAGTTCATCATCATCATCATCAAGTATCATGTCTGAGGCGTAGGTGACCATGTCTATCCACAACTTTATATAGGAACCTGATAAGTCAGACACAAAATCTAGATTAAATACAACAAAACTCATGTACAGAGTGTCCGAGAAAAATTGTACCATTTTCTTTTATTCTTTTTATCCAGATGACCAGTGTTTGCAGAGTCTTGTAAGGTGCACCGATTGTAAATGAACATAAAAGTTTGAGTTGAAATACCAGCCACGCGCCCACACACAGATTTTCCAAGATGGCGCCCACAAAACAACAGAAAGTATTTTGTGTTGTAGAATACGTGTGGAGTATGAGAGGAAATAGGGAGCCACGATAGCTCAGTGGATAGTGGACTGGACTACAAAGGACAAAAGGTAGGGTTCGATCCCAACCGACGGCTTCCGGGTTCACCCAGCCTTTAATAGGTACCTGATATTTTTCTGGGAAAATAAATCGGCACGTGCGAAATACCGACCACATTACCCCAAAAATCATGTGCCGATGATCTGTCAAATTTATGGTCACTAGCACCATATTCCCTATACGTCACTTGGCGTGACGGGGGCACTTTATTAGTTTTATGGGAGGAAATGGACTATCGACTAGATACCTGCCGTGATACAAAGGGCGGCCATATTGAATCTTTGTTGGGTAAGAAAAAAAAAACTGTAAGATATTACTTTATCTTTGGTACAAAAAAGATCATTTTTTCACATTTGAGGGGCCGATAATGTTTTATTGAAAAACAGCTTTATTTTTTTTTTTGCATACACTGTATCTTTTACACTTGTCTTTTGTTGCTGTAAAGCTGTGACCATCAATTTTCTTCTTTCGTTCGCCTGAGTATTATCTAAATTCACAATGTCATTTCTTGTATAAATTTTACTGATTTTTGTATTTTCTTGCAGTGGCCCATTTAGTTTTTCCTTTAGCCGTGTATTTATGTATTTTCCTGTCTACTATATTTAATACAGTCTTAAAGTATGTGTTCAGCCAGTCCACATTTATGTCATTTTTAAGTTTCTTTACGTGTGATTCTTTTCTTTACCTTCTTTCCTTCGTCATTTGCCTTTCAGCGTCGAGGGGATATATAATTTGCGGTCTTTTACTCTTCTGTTGGCCTCTACTGCTGTTATGTATCCTAGTGTTTTAAATATTCCGTCAATCCACCCTTTTCGTGGTCGACCCTTTGGTCTGGTGTTCTCGCAACGTTTATTGAAGGCTCGTTGTGTTGTGTTTTGATTACTCTGCATTGTAGCGTGGCCAAACCATTTTATCTGTTGTTTCTTTATATATTCTATGGCGGGGGCTATTCTTAGCTTTTTTCTCAGTTCTTCATTTCTGATCTTATCTCTTAGACTGTTTCCTGTCATTCGTCTAACACATTTCATCTGAGTAGAGGTTATTTTTTCTTATTGTTCTTGCATCTAGGGTCCAGGTCTGGCATTGGTAGCACAACGTTGGGATGAACATTGTATTGTAGAGTGCCCGTTTTGCCTCTAGAGTTATTTCCTTGTTGGACAATAGTGGTGATAGCTGTCCAATGATTTGGCAAGCTTTGTTGGATCTTGAGTCTATTTCTGCTGTTTGTGAATTGTCGTTTATCACTAGACTTCCTATGTATTTATATTCTACATGTAATTATGAAGTCGATATTTTAGTCGCTTCTTTTAGTTCTCTCTTTTACCAACTTGTACCAAATTTGAAGTTTGTGGTTTCTTGATCGTTTCTTCTAGTCAAACGAAAAATAGTTTCAAACTTACCTTCCGTAGTTTTTTGTTTTTTTTTTCATTATGTTCTAAAATCAAGAATGATAGCGCAAATTCAATATCTTCCCATAGCGTCTGTATATCTTTAATGCCTAAATCTGTGTTTGTTGTCAATTCCCGGACCTAGAAAAAAAATAAATTCAAAGTTATATGTTCAATGATATGCGGGCTGCCAGACACTGTATGTGTATGTTTCTGGCGAGCTAAAGAAACTGAAAGGTTATTCTTCTCCTTCTTTTCAGCTCCCTGTGGAGCATAGGTCTTCAACAAACACTTTCAGCTCCCTGTGGAGCATAGGTCTTCAACAAACACTTTCAGCTCCCTGTGGAGCATAGGTCTTCAACAAACACTTTCAGCTCCCTGTGGAGCATAGGTCTTCAACAAACACTTTCAGCTCCCTGTGGAGCATAGGTCTTCAACAAACACTTTCAGCTCCTCTGGAGCATAGGTCTTCAACAAACACTTTCAGCTCCCTGTGGAGCATAGGTCTTCAACAAACACTTTCAGCTCCTGTGGAGCATAGGTCTTCAACAAAACTTTCAGCTCCCTGTGGAGCATAGGTCTTCAACAAACACTTTCAACTACCTGTGGAGCATAGGTCTTCAACAAACACTTTCAGCACCCTGTGGAGCATAGGTCTTCAACAAACACTTTCAGCTCCCTGTGGAGCATAGGTCTTCAACAAACACTTTCAGCACCCTGTGGAGCATAGGTCTTCAACAAACACTTTCAGCTCCTCTGGAGCATAGGTCTTCAACAAACACTTTCAGCTCCTGTGGAGCATAGGTCTTCAACAAACACTTTCAGCTCCTCTGGAGCATAGGTCTTCAACAAACACTTTCAGCTCCTGTGGAGCATAGGTCTTCAACAAAAACTTTCAGCTCCCTGTGGAGCATAGGTCTTCAACAAACACTTTCAACTACCTGTGGAGCATAGGTCTTCAACAAACACTTTCAGCTCCCTGTGGAGCATAGGTCTTCAACAAACATTTTCAGCTCCTGTGGAGCATAGGTCTTCAGCCTTCAGCTCCCTGTGGAGCATAGGTCTTCAACAAACACTTTCAACTCCCTATGGAACATGGGTCTTCAACAAACACTTTCAGCTCCCTGTGGAGCATAGGTCTTCAACAAACACTTTCAGCTCCCTGTGGAGCATATATCTTCAACAAACACGTTCAGCTCCCTGTGGAGCATAGGTCTTGCGCCATCTCTTCGTCTATTCACCTCTGTCTTCTCAGAGAATATTTGTGTATTCCCATTAGTCTTTTCCCCTGGCAATTAAAAAAAATGACCTGTCATTTAATATCCACAGTTGGCTTCCGCAGTGTGTGTCCTATACAGCGCTATCGTCTTCACTGTATCTCTTTATCCACTGGTATTTGACTGGTACATTGGCATAATTCTATGTTAGTTAATTTATCCTGCCATTTACATCCTTTTATTCTGTGTAAGCATCCGTTAATTAAAGTCTGTATCTCCGTGATTGTGATTTTTGTTGTTCTCCGTGTTTTATTGCCATATAATAGGATTGACTTTTACCTTGAGGTAAAAAATCATCAAGAAATCCGATTAGGAACTGAATTTTGCGTGTTAATCCATTTTTTCCCTGACAGTAGTGTGCACAGGTCTCCCATCAAGATTATAAGAGATTAGGAGACCTAAATGCTAAGGTAGGATCAGACAACAGAGGCTTTGAAGAGATTATGGGAAAACATGGACTTGGAGATATAAACGAGAATGGAGAGATATTTGTGAATTTCTGCGCCCTTAATCAAATGAGCCTAGGAGGAACAATATTCCAACATAAAAGAATACACAAAGCTACATGGGTGTCACCAGATCATAGAACGGAAAATCAAATTGATCACATATGTATTAATAATAAGTTTAAGTCATCCTTACAGGATGTAAAAGTATATAGAGGGGCAGATATAGCTTCTGATCATCATCATCTGTTAGCCAAACTTAAAATTAAATTAAAAAGGTATAATACAACGAATAAGGGTAGAAAGTATTTCAATGTAGGGTTTCTTAAAGAACAAGGAATTAAAGATAAATTCGCAGTCACAATATCAAACAAATACCAAGTCCTCCAACAACTAGAAAATACAATAAATATAGAAGATCATTGGAAACAGGTAAAAAATATATGGAAAGAGACATGCGAAGAAACACTGGGGAAAAGAGAACGCCAGAATAAGGCATGGATGACAGCAGAGACCCTGGATAAAATTAAAGAAAGAAAGAACAAGAAAGCAGACATAAATAAAAGCAAAACAAGAAGTAATAAAGCCAAGACACAGGAAGCTTACACAGAGGTGAACAAAGAAGTGAGAAGATGCATTAAAAGGGATAAGAGGAAATATATAGATGAATTAGCTAAAGAGGCAGAAGAAGCAGCAAATAAAGGGAATATGAAAGAACTGTACAACAGCACAAAGAAATTAGGTGGAAAATACAAACAGATCAACGCCTTTATCAAAGATAAGAAAGGAAATCTGCTTAGTAATATAAAGGAACAAATGGAGAGATGGAAGGAGCACTTTGAAGAACTTTTGAACAGACCCGGCTCAAATAATCCTCCAGATATACTACCAGCAGAAGAAGAATTACACGTTAACTGCGGAAAACCAAGCAAAGAAGAAATAATGAAAGCCATCAAACTATTAAAAGATGGTAAAGCCACAGGACCAGATAAAATTCCCTCGGAAGCCATCAAAGCAGATATTATCACCTCTACCAAGATGTTACATAATCTATTGGATAAAATTTGGGAGAGGGAAGAAATACCTAAAGACTGGAGAGAAGGTTATATGATCAAACTACCAAAGAAAGGAAGTTTACAGGAGTGCACAAATTATAGGGGAATTATGCTACTATCAGTGCCAGGGAAAATATTAGGCAGAATCATTCTGGAGAGACTAAAAGAGGCTATAGAGAAACACTTGAGAGATGAACAAGCAGGTTTTAGGAAGAACAGATCATGTGCTGATCAAATAACTACTCTACGTATAATAGTTGAACAAAGTTTAGAACTAAAATCCCCACTTTATATTGGATTCATAGATTACGAAAAGGCATTTGATAGTTTAGACAGAAGAATGCTTTGGAAGTTGCTGAGTCATTATGGAATCCCCATAAAGTTTATTAACCTGATAAAAACAATGTATGAAGGAACAAAATGTAGTGTGGTGCATGAAGGACAGCTTACAGAAGCATTTGAAATAAGAACAGGAGTAAGGCAAGGATGCCTTCTGTCTCCATTTCTCTTTCTACTGGCCATAGATTGGATTATGAAAATAACTCAAAACAACAGAAATGGGATCCAGTGGTCACTGACCAAACAACTTGATGATTTAGACTTTGCTGATGACATAGCTCTCCTATCACACAGCCACCAACAGATGCAAGATAAAATGAGTATATTAGATGAGAGATCACAACAGCTAGGACTAAAGATTAATAGAGATAAGACCAACATTATGAGAATTAATGCAGTTGGCAATAACCAAATAAAACTAGGAGAACTACCTCTACTAGACGTACAATCTTATATATATCTGGGCAGTAATATAGATAAAGAGGGAGGAACAGAAAACGATACCAAAATAAGGATATCAAAAGCAAGAGGAGCTTTCATTGCACTGGGAAACATATGGAAATCCAAAGAAATTAGGCTAAATACAAAAATACAAATTTTCAACTCCAATGTTAAGTCGGTTCTATTATATGGCTGTGAAACATGGAGAATAACAAAATTGACAATCACGAAGGTACAGACTTTCATTAATGGATGCTTGCGCAGAATAAAAGGATGGAAATGGCAGGACAAAGTCACTAACGTGGAATTATGGAAATGTACCGGTCAAATACCAGTGGATAAAGAAATACAGCGAAGACGATGGCGATGGATAGGACACACACTACGGAAACCAACTGAGAGTATTACACAACAGGCCCTTTTTTGGAATCCCCAGGGGAAAAGACAAAGAGGAAGACCAAGGAATTCTTGGAGAAGACAGATTGAAGCAGAGATGAAGATGATGGGGAAGACATGGAATGATCTTAAAAGAATTGCAAAAAACAGAACGACTTGGAAAGTGTTTGTTGAAGACCTATGCTCCACTGGGAGCTAAAAGGTAGAAGAAGAAGAAGTGTGCACAGGGTCCATCGCCGCACAGGCAGATAACTCCGACTTCGGAGTTACTCATATTTTTTTCCGTCGATGAGTAAATGACGTTTCAAGCCGGATCTCGCTGCTGAGACGAGGCGTGGTTGCCTCACAGAGAAATCATAAATAAAAATCCCAACCGGTGTAGCCGAGATTTGAACCTACAACCTCTCTGTCCCGAGGTCGGCGTCTTGCCTCGAGACCAACAAATCCCCCATGCACTGGGAATATGAGGAAACTGCAACAAGGAACACTTTTCATGCATAGCCTGCAATGGTTCCCGTCGCCTATCCACCATATACCGAAAGTTCACGTCCTCCCGAAAATGATGACAATCATACTTCTTTAAGAATGTATAACGCTTGATGATGGCCATCGTTGTTGACTCCAATTCCGAACATACAAACACACACTTAGTTGTCAGATCATCCCCGTCGTACATCAAACAACAGACCGTAAGATTAGCGTAAGGCCGGTCTCCGGTTTTACGATGGGCCATTACGATGACGTATACACATAGCAATGTCGCAAGCACAGCAATGACGCGCCCTTTAGATTCTTGATTACTCTAGTGAATGTAGCCTATGACGAATAAAACACAGTGCAATTTCCATAAAAGGATAAAACTGCGTCTGACGAAGCATTTCACATTAATAAGTAACATGTAAATAACTTCCGTCAAGGAATTTCAACAACGGTCATGAACAGCACAAATGTGACGTAAAGCGCAGATCAAGTCTAGACGGTAGAAGGTCGCATGCACAACATTTGATTTGTCAAAAAGGGACTGTTGCCGGCGTACGACTTCGCTTTAGCGGCACAGATGTAATAAGTATATCATCATTTTGACTTTAACGCAAAAAAGTGCAAGGGAGAACCGAAATTAATCAGACAAAGATGCACTTTCTGCAGCGATCGAGAGGACGTGCACTAGATCCGCCATCTTGGAGACGGAAGTTCGATCTAAGTAAGAGATGCCTATAACCTGACGATAACATTTGTGATACGATATAAGTAAGAGATGACTATTAGCTTACGGCAGTGGCGTATACTGGTCTTGGGGTCTGGGCTACCGCTGACATAATAAATAAACACATACATTATATTCAGTAGGCGAACGTGAAGTAATATTTGCAAATGACATCACTACATTTTAAATTACTTACTTATTTATATGTAAAAAGACTCTATCCGTCTTGTTTGGGACGAAAATGTCTCGATGACTTTGTCATTGAAAGTACTGTTGGATTGGTTTCTAAGTTTCTGAAGGAATGATTTCTCAATGGACATTATTGTCAAACCAGATAAGCGTTCTTGTGTTTGAGTTGAGCGACAATAAGATTTGATTCTCTTGAGAGCAGAAAAAGTTCTTCCTTCAGATGCTGATGCACATAACGTAGCTTATAGGCTAGGAAGTTCCGGTAATCATGCAAAGTTTCACTTTCACTTTGTGACGCTTCTGATTGGTTAGAGCTACAAATAACCCATGAAACCGCATTTTGTATAGGCAGCTCTCGCCCGTATAATTTTGACGGGAATTTTTGAACGTCAAGGTCATTAATTCTAAGTCGGAGAGAAGTAAAATGTACCGCTGCTGATTAGCGGTTTCATGTACTATTTTATTAGTTTCGGCTTCATTCACACATTTTATAGTGGCCATAAGAAAACATTGCTTTAATAAATGCAAATCAAAGCAAATAAATCATATTGGCCTACGAAACGTGTAATAGAATATTCGAAAATTTGAAATATAATTATGAAAAAAATATAATAAATTATCATTTCCTTTTGTATTCCGTTAATATGTTTAGGCTACTGGCGATAGCTACGGTAGCACAGAGAATACCCCACTGGCTTACGATAACATTTGTGATACGATCTAAGTAAGAGATGCCCATAATCTTACGATAACATTTGTGATATGATCTAAGTAAGAGATGCCCATAATCTTACGATAACATTTGTGATACGATCTAAGTAAGAGATGTCTATAACCTTACGATAACATTTGTGATACGATCTAAGTAAGAGATTCCTATAACCTTACGGTAACATTTGTGATATGATCTAAGTAAGAGATGCCCATAATCTTACGGTAACATTTGTGATACGATCTAAGTAAGAGATGCCCATAATCTTACGGTAACATTTGTGATACGATCTAAGTAAGAGATGCCCATAACCTTACGGTAACATTTGTGATACGATCTAAGTAAGAGATGCCCATAACCTTACGATAACATTTGTGATACGATCTAAGTAAGAGATGCATAACCTTACGATAACATTTGTGATACGATCTAAGTAAGAGATGCCCATAATCTTACGGTAACATTTGTGATACGATCTAAGTAAGAGATGCCCATAATCTTACGGTAACATTTGTGATACGATCTAAGTAAGAGATGCCCATAACCTTACGGTAACATTTGTGATACGATCTAAGTAAGAGATGCCCATAACCTTACGATAACATTTGTGATACGATCTAAGTAAGAGATGCATATAACCTTACGATAACATTTGTGATACGATCTAAGTAAGAGATGTCCATAACCTTACGATAACATTTGTGATACGATCTAAGTAAGAGATGCATATAACCTTACGATAACATTTGTGATACGATCTAAGTAAGAGATGTCCATAACCTTACGATAACATTTGTGATACGATCTAAGTAAGAGATGCCCATAACCTTACGATAACATTTGTGATACGATCTAAGTAAGAGATGCCCATAACCTTACGATAACATTTGTGATACGATCTAAGTAAGAGATGCCCATAACCTTACGATAACATTTGTGATACGATCTAAGTAAGAGATGCCCATAACCTTACGATAACATTTGTGATACGATCTAAGTAAGAGATGCCCATAACCTTACGATAACATTTGTGATACGATCTAAGTAAGAAATGATTATTAGGTTACGATAACATTTCATCTCCGTAGCTTGTTGATTGTTTCTTTCTGATGTTTTTTAGGAGTCCACTTTTTGTATTGGCCTCTTTGAGATTTTCCTCTTTGGTCTTTTTAGCTGTCCAGGGAAACATAAATATTCGTCTGAGAATACATACACAACGTAGATAGAAGTCTTACCTTTATTCGGTCCTTGGTCAATGGCTCAACCGTAGCAACATTATATTCCAAAAAACTATACAAAAAGATGGCCAGGAGACATACTTGCACGAGGCTATATTGTTCTCTTGCCATTTCTGTGTCTTGACTTGCCTGTCGTAAACATATCTAAACCTTTTGTCAACAAACTTTTTACAAATTAGCTTTTATATAGGGTCGATGTGTCTAAGCTCCGCCTACAGGGCGGGCTCTATACAAATGACGGCTGTCGACACACTATTGGCTGTTAGAATAATCATCGTCAGAAATAAACACGGTCGTAAGCGATCACGCCCCTTCCATAAGTTATCTATCTATTCTACTTTTGATATTTCTCCATGCCACGTTATTGGGGTGGTATATGTGGTAAACTGCTTCCATTTTTTTTCTTTCCTACATTTCTTATTTTTTTCCTAATTAGCGTCATGGGAGACATAATTTGCGCATTAGTCCCAGATGTCACGTTCTGGTGTGTTTGAAGATTTATGTTTATCCTTCCACTGTAAGGACATCCCTCGGCCTGTTATTGGTTACAGGTGTTGAGTTTAGTTGTCCTGTTGTTGAAATAGTCGCTGTTGGTAGCTGTAAATGTTTAGATGTCATATGTTGGTAGTTGTACGTGTTGTGTTTAGTTGTCCTGTTGTTGTAATTTCCGTTGTGTGTAGCTTTACATGTTGTATTTAGTTGTTTTGTTGTTGTCCTAGCTTTTGTTAACAGCTGTACATGTTCTGCTTAGATGTCCTGTTGTCCTATGTTGGTAACTTTACTTGTTGTGTTTAGTTGTCCTGTGTTGGTAGCTGTACATGTTGTGTTTCGATGTCCTTGTATCTCTGGGATATTTTCCCTGGAGCATGATGAGTGATAGTTCTCTCCTTTCGGTCTCAGGTTGCTCATTTGTGGGGGCTATTCCTAGAACTATATAATCTATACTGGGAGCGAACAGGCAACTAAAAATGAAAAGATAACTACTAAATACAACTCAAACAAGACAAATGCGATTTTTGGGCCATGTTAAAAGACACAACAGCCTACTAAAAGTAATCCTGGAGGGGAAAATACAAGGTAAAAGAGGTAGAGGCAGGCCGAGACTAACATGGACGAGTAACATCAAAAGATGGACAAATCAGCCTATGACAACCTGCAACAATCAAAGCAAGAGACAGAGCAGAATGGCGCTCCAAGGTAGCCAACCTTCGTTGCGGAGATGGCACTCGATGATAATGATGATGATTCCAAGAACGAATAGAGTTTTGTATTTTCTGTGGTGTGCTGGAGGCTCAAGATCTGCTGTTTTTGTGATGGGGGTGCCTTACATCTCTCCCAGGACTGTTCCGAGATCAGTGTTTTGGACTTTGTCTAATTTTCCCAGGTTTGTCTATGTCGCTGTTGTCCACGATCTTGAGGCATATTCCATGCTAGGTCTGACTGCTCCAGTGTAGACTTGCTTTAGGATATTTTTCTTTGCTCCCAAGGATGTTCCAGCTAAATTTAGTTCATAATTGGCAGTCTTTGAATGGTCTTTGTTAGAACTCGTTCAATATTGGGTTTCCAGGTGAGCATAGAGTCAAGGGAGACTCCCAGAAATGTTGGTGTGTCAGTTGGAGGTATTGTAAGGTTTCCCAACTTTATTGATGTGTTTTCTTTGTGTGGACAGAGTGAGAAGATTGTGGCTGTTGTGTTCATATTGTTTATTTTAGACCTCCATGTCTTTGTCCAATTTTCTAAGATTCCAACTGTATTTTTTTAGCAGATAAGAGATTGTGGTGACGTGTTCCATGGCTGTCCAGATAGCAAAGTTGTCTGCGTGTAGGCTTGTTTGAAACTGTGGCAGCAGTTTGTTATGTCATGTATGTAAATATTATAAATGCAGAATAGCTTAGGTCAAAACAGCATTTGAGATAATAAACAACGGCTTAAGCAACAAATCTATGTTAACAGAAATGAGAAAGAGAGTTCATAAGTGCTATACAGAGCCAGTTATGAACTATGGAAGTGAATCATGGACAGTAGACAAACAAATGAAAAGACGATTTGAGGCCACAGGGATGTTTTTTATCTGAAGAATGTTGAGAGTTCCCTGGACGGCTAAATAGACCAATGAGGAAGTTCTCAAAGTGGCCACCACAAAAAGAAAACTCCTAAAAAACATCAGAAATAAACAATCAACATTTTTCGCACACATCATGAGAAGATGTCAGGTAGAATACTTGGTTACAACAGGAAAATTACAGAGAAAGAGAGATCGCGGACGATAAAGAGAGAAGATACTAGGTAGCTTAGTGTCATGACATGTAAAACAGTCAACAATAGAATTGATAAGATGCAATTTTGGTAAAAGATTGTTGAAAGACATAATCGCCAACCGGTATGGCACATGATGATTTATGTATATTAGAAAGAGTGTGTGAGTTATAACACTTCCACGAGGGACCCCTTCCTGCAATGTGACTGACTTGCTAAGATGATTGTTGTCATCCTAGTGGTTCTTTAGAATAGGTCGTCTTTGATCCAGGAGAACGTGTCAAGTGTGACTCCTACTTGTAGGATTTGCAGCATCAGTGCTTCCTTCCATACAGTGTCACAGGCACCGAAGAGGTCAACGAAAATAGCCATTAATTTATTTTTCTACCGGAATGCATTTTCTTTATCTTATGTGAGATTATGTCAGATAATCCTCTAAAATTCTGTTTACCTGTATTCTGTTTGTGTGAGATTATGTCAGTTGGACCTCAGAGCTTCTGTTTTGTCTGTATCCTGTTTGTGAGAGATTATGTCAGTTAGTCCTGAGAACTTCTGTTTTGTCTGTATCCTGTTTGTGTTGGGGCGGGGAGTGGGTTGGTTTCCACGTGCCAGATAAGCCTTTGTTGATCATTCCCTCCATCAATTTTCCTACACAACTGAAGAGGCTTATGGGTATTTCCTAATTTGTCATTTTAGCTATACTGGAAACTTTCAACATTCTTCTGATAAATTCCATCTTTCTAGTATTTAATTGTCATTTCATTCGTTTGTCAACTGTCCATGTTTCGCTTCCATTGCTCAAAATTGGCTCTATATAGCAACGAAAAACTATCTTTCTCACTTCTAATGACATAGACTTGTTGCATAAGCCGTTGTTTATTGTCTTAAATGCTGTTGTGACCTGAGTTATTCTACCTATATAATATTTACATACATGACATAATAAAATGCTGCTACCAACATGTTTCAAACAAGCCTACCCACAGACAACTTTGCTATCTGGACAGCCATGTAACACGTCACTACAATCTGTTATCTGCTAAAAAAAACTAGTGGAAAATGTAGAAAATTGAACAAAGACATGGAGGTCTAAAATAAACAATATGAACACAACAGCCACAATCTTCTCACTCTGTCCACACAAAGAAAACACATCAATAAAGTTGGGAAACCTTACAATACCTCCAACTGACACACCAACATTTCTGGGAGTCTCCCTTGACTCTATGCTCACCTGGAAACCCAATATTGAACGAGTTCTAACAAAGACCATTCAAAGACTGCCAATTATGAACTAAATTTAGCTGGAACATCCTTGGGAGCAAAGAAAAATATCCTAAAGCAAGTCTACACTGGAGCAGTCAGACCCTGCATGGAATATGCCTCGAGCTCGTGAACAACAGCGACCAAGACAAAGATGGGAAAATTAGACAAAGTCCAAAACACTGAACTCGGAACAGTCCTGGGAGCAAAGAAAAGCCCCCCCCCCCCCCCCCCCCCCCATCACAATGAAAAAAAACAGCAGATCTTGAGCCTCCAGAACACCGCAGAAAATACAAAACTCTAATTCAGTTTGAGAAATGTAGAAGGCTACCAGATCACCCAGAATTCACCAAAAACTTCAAGACAGTACACAAAGCAGACTCCTAAAGAAAATACCCTACAACCTTGCAATGGAAACCTCCAGACAACATTCTTAAGAACCAAACAAAGTTCTGTGAGCAGCCCTCACACACGAACCAGGACACAACTGTAACAATTAAAAAAAATAATCCCAGATGTTCTAAGAATAGTCTCCACAAATGAGCAATCTGAGAAGGAAATGAGAGAACTATCACTCATCATGCTCCAGGGAAGATAACCCAGAGATGCATGGACATCTAAGTACAACAGCTACCAACATAGGACAACAACAGGACAACTAAACACAACATGTACAGCTACCAGCATAGGACAACAACAAGACAACTAAACACAACATGTACAGCTACCAGCATAGGACAACAACAGGGCAACTAAACACAACATGTACAGCTACCAGCATAGGACAACAACAGGGCAACTAAACTCAACATGTACAGCTACCAACATAGGACAACAACAGGACAACTAAACACAACATGTACAGCTACCAGCATAGGACAACAACAGGGCAACTAAACACAACATGTACAGCTACCAGCATAGGACAACAACAGGACAACTAAACACAACATGTACAGCTACCAACATAGGACAACAACAGGACAACTAAACACAACATGTACAGCTACCAACATAGGACAACAACAGAACAACTAAACACAACATGTACATCTACCAACATAGGACAACAACAGGACAACTAAACACAACATGTAGAGCTACCAACATAGGATAACAACAGAACTAAACACAACATGTACACCTACCAACAACAGCATATTACACTAACAGGACAACTAAATACAACATGTACAGCTAGCAACAACGGCATATTACAACAACAGGACAACTAAATACAACATGTACAGCTAGCAACAACGGCATATTACACTAACATGACAACTAAATACAACATGTACAGCTAGCAACATAGGACAACAACAAAACAACTAAACACAACATGTGCAGCTACCAACAGCGGTTATTTCAACAACAGGACAACTAAACACAACATGTATAGCTACAAACAGCGACTATTTCAACAACAGGACAACTAAACACAACATGTATAGCTACCAACAGCGGCTATTTCAACAACAGGACAACTAACCACAACATGTATAGCTACCAACAGCGGCTATTTCAACAACAGGACAACTAAACACAACATATATAGCTACCAACAGCGGTTACTTCAACAACAGGACAACTAAACACAACATGTACAGCTACCAACAGCGGCTATTTCAACAACAGGACAACTAAACACAACATATATAGCTGCCAACAGCGACTATTTCAACAACAGGACAACTAAATACAACATGTTTAGCTACCAACAGCGGCTATTTCAACAACAGGACAACTAAACACAACATATATAGCTACCAACAGCAACTATTTCAACAACAGGACAACTAAACACAACATATCTAGCTACCAACAGCGGCTATTTCAACAACAGGACAACTAAACACAACATGTACAGCTACCAACATAGGACAACAACAGGACAACTAAACACAACATGTACAGCTACCAACATAGGTCAACAACAGGACAAGTAAACACAACATGTACAGCTACCAGCATAGGACAACAACAGGACAACTAAACACAACATGTACAGCTACCAACATAGGACAACAACAGAACAACTAAACACAACATGTAGAGCTACCAAGCTAGGATAACAACAGAACTACTAAACACAACATGTACACCTACCAACAACAGCATATTACACTAACAGGACAACTAAATACAAAATGTACAGCTAGCAACAACGGCATATTACAACAACAAAACAACTAAATACAACATGTACAGCTAGCAACAACGGCATATTACACTAACAGGACAACTAAATACAACATGTACAGCTAGCAACAACGGCATATTACAACAACAGGACAACTAAATACAACATGTACAGCTACCAATAACGGCATTTTACAACAACAGGACAACTAAATACAACATTTACAGCTAGCAAAATAGGACAACAACAAAACAACTAAACACAACATGTGCAGCTACCAAAAGCGGTTATTTCAACAACAGGACAACTAAACACAACATGTATAGCTACAAACAGCGACTATTTCAACAACAGGACAACTAAACACAACATGTATAGCTACCAACAGCGGCTATTTCAACAACAGGACAACTAACCACAACATGTATAGCTACCAACAGCGGCTATTTCAACAACAGGACAACTAAACACAACATATATAGCTACCAACAGCGGTTATTTCAACAACAGGACAACTAAACACAACATGTACAGCTACCAGCAGCGGCTATTTCAACAACAGGACAACTAAACACAACATATATAGCTACCAACAGCGACTATTTCAACAACAGGACAACTAAACACAACATGTATAGCTACCAACAGCGGCTATTTCAACAACAGGACAACTAAACACAACATGTATAGCTACCAACAGCGGCTATTAATACAACAGGACAACTAAACACAACACCTGCAACCAATAACAGGCCGAGGGATGTCCTTACAATGAAAGGATAACTAGAAAACTAGAAACACCCCAGAACGTGACATCAGAAGGGATAGGCTAATGCACAAACTAAGTCTTCCCACGACGCAAATAAGGAAGTAAATAAGAAATGTAGGAGAGAAGATAAATGGAAGCAGATAACCACATATACCACCCCAACAACGTGGCATGGAGAAATATCAAAAGTAGAATTGATAGATAACTTAGGGAAGGGGCGTGATCGCTTACGACCGTGTTTATTTCTGGCGATGATTTATTCTAACAGCCAATAGTGTGTTGATAGCCGTCATTTGTATAGAGCCCGCCCTGTAGGCGGAGCTTAGACACATCGACCCTATATAAAAGCTAATTTGTAAAAGTTTGTTGACAAAAAGTTTAGATATTTTTGCGACAGGCAAGTCAAGACACAGAAATGGCACAAGAACAATACAGCCTCGTGAAAGTATGTCTCCTGGCCATCTTGATGTTTGTTCTGTGGGAGTATGAGGTTGCTACGGCTAAGCCATTGACCCAGGACGGAATAAAGGTAAGGTTTGTACCTACCTTGTCTATGTATTCTCAGACAAATGTTGATACTTCCCTGGACAGCTAAAAAGACGAACGAGAAAATTCTCAAAGAGGCAAACACAAAAAGGGAGCAACAAAATACATAAGAAAGAAACAATCAATATTTTTCGGGCACATCATGAGAATAGGAAAGTTGGATTACTTGGTTACAGCAGACAAAATACAGGGAAAGAGAGATCGCGGACGACAAAGAGAGAAGATTCTAGATAGCTTGTTGTCATGACATGGAAAACAGTAATCAACAGAATTGATACGATGTACTGTGGATAGAAGGATGTGGAAGGACATGATTGCCTGCAACAACCGGTATGGCACATGATGATGGCGTCGTTTTTGCAATGTTTCTTTTGTTGTTTTACTTCTTTCTTTCCTCATTTGCCTTTCAGCGTCGAGGGGAGATATAATTTGCAGTCTTTTTCTCTTCTGTTCGCCTCAGCTGCTGTTATGTTTACTAGTGTTTCTAATATTCCGTCAACCCATCTTTTTCGTGGTCGGCCCTTAGGTCTGGTGTTCTCACTACGTTTATTGAAGGCTCGTTGTGTTGTGTTTTGATCTTTCTGCCTTATCACGTGGGCAAACAATTTTAACTGTTGTTTCTTTATCTATTCTATGGCAGGGGCTATTCCTAGCTTTTACTCTCAGTTCTTTATTTCAGATCTTATTCAAGGCTGTTTCCTGCCATTCGTCTGACACATTTAATCTCAGTAGAGGTTATTCTTCTTATAGTTCTTGCATCTAGGGTCCAGGACTGGCATTGGTAGCACAACGTTGGGATGAAGATTGTATAGTATAGTGATCGTTTTGCTTCTAGAGTTATTTCCTTGTTGGACAATAGTGGTGATAGATGTCCAATGACTCGACAAGCTATGTTGCTTCTTGAGCTATTTCTGCTGTTTGCGAATTATCGTTTGTCACTAGACTTCCTAGATATTTACGTTCCTCCGTTTGTTTTAGTTTTCTGCCGTCTGTAATTATATTGATGTTCTGTTTTAGTTGTCTGCCGTCTATAGTTATATTGATGTTCTGTTTTAGTTGTCTGCCGTCTATAGTTATATTGATGTTCTGTTTTAGTAGTCTGCCGTCTATAGTTATGTTGATGTTCTGTTTTAGTTGTCTGCCGTCTATAGTTATGTTGATGTTCTGTTTTAGTTGTCTGCCGTCTATAGTTATGTTGATGTTCTGTTTTAGTTGTCTGCCGTCTATAGTTATGTTGATGTTCTGTTTTAGTTGTCTGCCGTCTATAGTTATGTTGATGTTCTGTTTTAGTTGTCTGCCGTCTATAGTTATGTTGATGTTCTGTTTTAGTCGTCTGCCGTCTATAGTTAAGTTGATGTTCTGTTTTAGTTGTTTACCATCTATAGTTATATTGATGTTCTGTTTTAGTTGTCTACCGTCTATGGCGATGTTGATGTTCTGTTTTAGTCGTCTGCCGTCTATAGTTATGTTGATGTTCTGTTTTAGTTGTTTACCATCTATAGTTATATTGATGTTCTGTTTTAGTTGTCTACCGTCTATGGCGATGTTGATGTTCTGTTTTAGTTATCTACCGTCTATAGTTATGTTGATGTTCTGTTTTAGTTATCTACCGTCTATAGTTATGTTGATGTTCTGTTTTAGTTTTCTGACGTCTAAATTTATGTTGGTGGTGGATGGTGTTGTGGGAGCAGCAGACAAGTAGTGCCGGTTATGGTCCCCACTCCACGATGGCAGGTAGAAGATCTCATGTATAGAGACAATGGCTGTGATCTCCCGATAGTACAGTCACTGCCAAGAATGACCGAAATGGCAAACTACCTTCTTATATTGCCGAGAATAATCATGTTCAAAAACACAACTTAATATCTACAGCTAACAACGTTAATGGGGACTCCACAGCCACCTCATCCAGTAGGGGCGTCATGTGCTACAGGTGATACCCGATCGTCTTCAAGCTACTGTATGGAAAATAAAAATAAAAAAGGAGACACAAGCAAGAGAAACTTGAAACATTAGATCAGCATTCCAGCTTGGCAAACTAGAAAACATCAGCCAAGAGATGAAGAGAATGAAATTGAACATCTTGGGACTATGTGAAATGAGATGGAAAGGAGCTGGATTATTATAACGCGACAGTGGAAATGTAATTTACTCTGGGAGAACCACACACGAAAGAGGAGTAGGCATCATGTTAGATAAAGAAAGAAGCAAAACAGTGAAAGGATTTTGGCCAGTATCAGATAGAATTCTGCTAGTAAAATTGAGAGGTAGACCAATGGATATGAACATAATTCAAGCTTATGCACCATCAAGTAATAGCGAAGAAGAAGACATTGACGCTTTTTACAACGTGCTAGAGATGACCATGGAGCATTGTAAATCCCAAGAAATAACTATTATATTAGGGGATTTCAATACAAAGGTAGGAACAGCTAAAGTGCAAAATGTGACCGGAGGACATGGCCTTAGAAAGACGAATGACAGAGGGGACAGATTTATAGATTGGCAAAGACACATGAAATGATTATAGGTAACACCTGGTTCAAACAACACCCTAGGCGACTATGGACATGGCAAAGCCCAGACAAAAAAGTACACAATCAAATTGAATTAATACTGGTACAGAGAGGATTAAGGAATGGGCTAACATCTGTTAAAACGAGGTCAGAAGCAGATTTCAATAGTAATCATGTACCAGTAGTTGGAAAGATAAGAATAAAACTGCGGAAGGCACAGAAATCACCAAGAAATATGAAATTAGAACTAGATAAGCTTAGAGTAGATAAACAGATGAGTGATAGGTACAGTATGATAGTACGCAATAGATATAATGCTATTAAGAAAATACAGGACATTGTGGAGCAGTATGAAATACTCAAACAAACAATTCAACAAACATCAAAAGAAGTAATACCAGTGACTAAAAGAATCAACAATTAAGAAATGGATGACAGAAGAAATATTTGAACTAATGGACGAAAGACGAAAACATAAGAAAGAAGAACGGACATACAAAATATTGCACAAAGAGATCCAAAACAGGTGCAGAGAAGCAAAGGAAGGATGGTTAAAACAGAAATGTGAAGAAATGGAAAAAAAAACAAGAGAAAGACTCAAAATTTATGCACAATCAGTTAAATGAATTAACAGGAAGAAAAGAAGTCAAAAGTTTCAGGATATGTGAAATCAAAGGAAGGAAATATAATAATGGGACAGGAGAAGACAATGGAAAGATGGACTGAATATATCAGTCAACTCTATGATGATGAAAGACCAGAGTTAAACAATTCAAATGAAGACACAGGACCACCACTAATGCAGAGGGAAGTGGAGGACGCAATTCAACACATGAAAAGAGGCAAAGCTCCAGGTCCCGACAATATAACAATCGAAGAGATAAATGCATTAGGAGAGCTGGGAGTACAAGTCATAACAAAATTACTCAATGACATATATAACACTGGACACATACCCGAAGATCTACTAAAATCTATTTTTGTAGCCATACCGAAGAAGTCAGGAGTCACTGATTGTGAAGTCCATCGCACTATTAGTCTCATGAGCCATATGACGAAAATATTACTAAGAATAATCATGAGGCGTGTTAGGAACAAAATAAAACCAGAAATAAGTGAGGAACAATGTGAATTTGTGGAAGGAAAAGGCACCAATAATGCAATATACATCTTAAGAACATTGATAGAAAGATCTATAGAGGTAAAGAAAGATCTATATATGTGCTTTATAGACTACACGAAAGCATTTGACAAAGTAAAGCATGTGGAAATAATAAATATGCTGGAGAAATTAAACATTGATGGCAAGGATCTACGAATCATAAAAAAACATGTACTGGCAACAAACAGCAGCTATACGAATTAACAACCAAACAGGACAATTCCAATATATAAAATAAGGAGTCAGACAAGGCTGTGTTCTGTCGGCGGATTTGTTTTCACTTTACAGCGAATATATTATGAGATCAATAGTAGACAAAAAAGGAATTGAAGTCAACGGTCACAACATAAATAATTTGCGATATGTGGATGACACAGTCTTAATAGCAGAGACAGAGAATGAGTTACAAGAAATGATAGACATAATAGTAAAAGAAAGCAACCAAAAAGGTCTCAGTCTGAATAGTAAGAAAACAGAAGTAATGGTGATATCGAAGAAACAATCACCACCATCATGCAGCATAAAAATAAACAGGGCAAATCTGAAACAAGTGCAACGTTCCAAATACTTGGGCACAATAATAACATCAGATGGGAGATGCACCACAGAAATAAAAAAGCAGAATAGCTCAGGCCAAAATAGCATTTCTGAAAATGAAAAATCGCTAACAAGATCACTAACATAGAATTATGGAAAAGTAACAGTCAAATACCAGTGGATAAAGAGATACAGCAAAGACGATGGCGCTGGATAGGACACACACATCGTGGAAACCAACTGAGAGAACATTACACGACAGGCCCTTTTTTGGAATCCCCAGGGGAAGAGATTAAGAGGAAGACCAAAGTATTCTTGGAGAAATAGATGTGAGCAGAGATGAAGATGTTAGGGAAGACACTGAATGATTTTAAAAGAATGTCAAGAAACAGAACGGCTTGTAAAGTATTTGTTGAAGACCTATGCTCCACAGGGAGCTGAAAGTGTTTATTGAAGACCTATGTTCCACAGGGAGCTGAACGTGTTTTTTAAGACCTATGGTGCACACGTTGCTGAAAGTGTTGGTTAAAGACCTATGCTCCACACGTTGCTGAAAGTAGTTGTTGTAAAAAACCTATGCTCCACACTTTGCTGAAAGTATTTGTTGAAGACCTATGCTCCACAGGGAGCTGAAAGTGTTTGTTGAAGACCTATGGTGCACACGTTGCTGAAAGTGTTTGTTGAAGACCTATGCTCCACACGTTGCTAGAAGTGTTTGTTGAAGACCTATGCTCCACAGGGAGCTGAAAGTGTTTGTTGAAGACCTATGCTCCACACGTTGCTAGAAGTGTTTGTTGAAGACCTATGCTCCACAGGGAGCTGAAAGTGTTTGTTGAAGACCTATGCTCCACACGTTGCTAGAAGTGTTTGTTGAAGACCTATGCTCCACACGTTGCTAGAAGTGTTTGTTGAAGACCTATGCTCCACAGGGAGCTGAAAGTGTTTGTTGAAGACCTATGCTCCACAGGGAGCTGAAAGTGTTTGTTGAAGACCTATGCTCCACAGGGAGCTGAAAGTGTTTGTTGAAGACCTATGCTCCACAGGGAGCTGAAAGTGTTTGTTGAAGACCTATGCTCCACACGTTGCTAGAAGTGTTTGTTGAAGACCTATGCTCCACAGGGAGCTGAAAGTGTTTGTTGAAGACCTATGCACCACACGTTGCTAGAAGTGTTTGTTGAAGACCTATGCTCCACAGGGAGCTGAAAGTGTTTGTTGAAGACCTATGCTCCACAGGGAGCTGAAAGGAAGAAGAAGAACGTATCAGTTTCTTTAGCTCCTCAGAAACATGCACATACAGGGTCTGACAGTCCGCATATAATTGAACATATAACTTTGAAATGATTTCTTTCCAGGTTCAGAAACTTGGAGAAGACATGAAACAATTTCAACGCAGTAAGTTTGAAACTATTTTTCGTTTGACTAGAAAACGCGACCAAGAAACCACTAAGGAGATCCTCAAATTTGATACAACAGAAAAATAACAACGAATGTGAAGGGGTAAAAATTAAAAAAAATTTTGGCTGAGTTAAAGCTGGTAACAGAGAGTAAATAAAAAAAAGCGACTAAAATTTCGAATTGATAATCACACGTAGAATATAAATACATAGGAAGTCTAGTGACAAGCGACAATTCACAAACAACAGAAATAGACTCAAGATGAAACAAAGCTTGTCAAATCATTGGACAGCTATCATCACTATTGTCCAACAAGGAAATAACTCAAGAGGCAAAACGGGCACTCTACAATACAATCTTCATCCCAACGTTGTGCTACCAATGCCAGTCCTGGACCCTAGATGTTAGAACAATAAGAAAAATAATCCCTACTGAAATTAAATGTGTCAGACGAATGATAGGAAACAGTCTGAGAGATAAGATCAGAAATGAAGAACTGAGAAAAAAAGCTAGCAATAACCCCCGCCATATAATATATAAAGAAACAACAGATAAAATGGTTTGGCCACGCTATAAGAAGAGTGATCAAAAGACAACACAAGGAGCCTTCAATAAACGTTGTGAGAACACCAGACCCAAGGGCCGACCACGAAAAAGATGTATTGATGGAATATTAGAAGCACTAGGAAACATAACAGCAGCTGAGGCGAACAGAAGAGCAAAAGACCGCAAATTATATCTCCCCTCGACGCTGAAAGGTAAATTAAGATGGAAAGGAGAAGAAGAAAAAAGAATCACACGTACTGAAAATTTTAAACGACATAAATGCGGACTGGCTGAACACATACTTCAAGACTGTACTAAATATAATAGACAGGAAAATACATAAATACACGGCTAAAGGAAAAACCAAGTGGGGTACAGCAAGAAAAAAAAATCAGTAAAGTTTATACAAGAAATGCCATTGTGAATTTAGATAATACTTCAGGCGAACGAAAGAAGAAAATTGATTGTAAGATCAACAAAAGACAACACAAAAACGTTAAGACTTTGCAGTAAATACAGCGTCCAAAAAAAAGAATCATGTTGTTTTCCAATAAAATATTATCGGCCCCTCTAATGTGAAATAAGGATCCTTGTTGTACCAAAGATAAAGTAATATCTCACAGTTTTTGTTTTAAATCTTACCTGACAAAGATTCAATATGGCCGCTCTTTGTGTCACGGCAGGTGTCTAGTCGATAGTCCATTTCCTCCCATACTCCACACGTATTCTACAGCACAAGATACTTTCTGTTGTTTTGTGGGCGTCATCTTGGAAAATCTGTGTGTGGGCGCGTGGTTGGTATTTCGACTTAAACTTTTATGTTAATTTATAATCGGTGCACCTTACAAGTCTCTGCAAACACTGGAATATAATTGTTTAACATGGAACAGAATATAAACAACATCAAGCTCAGATCTAACATCAGATTGTTGGGATCCATCGTTCAATTCTATCTTCCCTCTCGCATGCGACACATGGATTTTAACTCTAGAATTACAACAAAAATACAGCAACGAATCGGAGACACAAAGAGACAACAAACATGGCAAGAAAAGAGACAAAAACAAAGTCGCAGCAAAATAAACAATGGTAGCTTTATTTTCCATCTCCATCTGTTGTACTCGTGGACGAGATGCCATTCTACAACTGAACAACTCAGTTACAACAAATGTCGTGTTGGCTACAACAGAACTACTCAGTTACAACAAATGTCGTGTTGGCTACAACAGAACTACTCAGTTACAACAAATGTCGTGTTGGCTACAATAGAACTACTCAGTTACAACAAATGTCGTGTTGGCTACAATAGAACTACTCAGTTACAACAAATGTCGTGTTGGCTACAACAGAACTACTCAGTTACAACAAATGTCGTGTTGGCTACAATAGAACTACTCAGTTACAACAAATGTCGTGTTGGCTACAACAGAACTACTCAGTTACAACAAATGTCGTGTTGGCTACAATAGAACTACTCAGTTACAACAAATGTCGTGATGGCTACAATAGAACTACTCAGTTACAACAAATATCGTGATGGCTACAATAGAACTACTCAGTTACAACAAATATCGTGTTGGCTACAATAGAACTACTCAGTTACAACAAATATCGTGATGGCTACAATAGAACTACTCAGTTACAACAAATATCGTGATGGCTACAATAGAACTACTCAGTTACAACAAATATCGTGATGGCTACAATAGAACTACTCAGTTACAACAAATATCGTGATGGCTACAATAGAACTACTCAGTTACAAGAAATATCGTCTTGGCTAAAATAGAACTACTCAGTTACAACAAATAATGTATTGGCTACAATAGAACTATTCAGTTACAACAAATAATGTATTGGCTACAATAGAACTACTCAGTCACAACAAATTTCGTGTTGGCTACAACAAAAGTCGTGTTGTTTACAACAAAATTCGTGTTGGCTACAACAGTCTTACTGGCTGCAACAAAATTCATGTTGGATGCAACAAATTTGTTGTTGACTTTTGACTGATTTAATAAGAGACATCGCTTTGTCTGTAAAGAGAAAAGTCAATTATTATTAAAAGAGTGAAATGAACGTACAGAGAAGCTGACAAGAGAAGAAGTAAGATTCTGATACGATCTTTTCTTTTCTTTATCACATCTTAATTAGAACTTGAAAACTCTACCACACTGTTGGAATGGGCAGCACAAGAAATGGAACTCATGGCGAAGGAGATCAAGAGACTCAATTGTGAACTGGAGGAAGCCAAGCGTCATTTGAGTGAACAAAATTCATTGATAGGCGACCTCATTATCAGACTCAGTTATAAACTGGAGGAAGCCAAGTGTCATTTGAGTGGAAAAAATTCATTGATAGGCGACCTCATTATCAGACTCAGTTATAAACTGGAGGAAGCCAAGTGTCATTTGAGTGGAAAAAATTCATTGATAGGCGACCTCATTATCAGACTCAGTTATAAACTGGAGGAAGCCAAGTGTCATTTGAGTGGAAAAAATTCATTGATAGGCGACCTCATTATCAGACTCAGTTATAAACTGGAGGAAGCCAATTTTCATTTGAGTGGAAACAATTCATTGATAGGCGACCTCATTATCAGACTCAGTTATAAACTGGAGAAAGCCAAGTGTCATTTGAGTGGAAAAAATTCATTGATAGGCGACCTCATTATCAGACTCAGTTATAAACTGGAGGAAGCCAAGTGTCATTTGAGTGGAAAAAATTCATTGATAGGCGACCTCATTATCATCAACGAGTGCCGTCTCCGCAACGAAGGTTGGCTACCATGGAGCGTCATTCTGCTCTGTCTCTTGCTTTGATGGTGTAGGTTGTCATAGGCTATTTGTCCATCTTTTGATGTTATTCGTCCATGTTAGTCTTGGTCTGCCTCTGCCTCCTTTACCTTGTATTTTACCCTCTAGGAATATTTTCAGTAGGCTGTTGTGTCTTTTAATATGGCCTAAAAATCGCATTTGTCTTGTTTGAATTGTGTTTAGTAGTTTTCTTTTCATTTTTAGTTGTTTTAAGACCTCATCATTTGTTTTCTTTTCCTTCCATCCAATTCTACCTATTCTTCTATATATCCACATTTGAAAGGCTTCTTTTCTATGTTTTCTTGTCTAATGTCCATGTTTCTGCACCTAGAGTGACCTCAAGCGGACGGACTATAGAACATGCCGAGCAGGACATGGAGAACAGAATTCGGCGTGTAGACGAACAGCTTCAGAAATACGAGAGGGAGATTAAGGACAAGATGCATATGATCGGGGAGTGTAAGGGGAAGTGACTCTATGAGAAGTCTCTCAGCGACAAGGACGGTGAACTAGAGAAGAAAGACTACAATCTCTGCCGCGTCAACTGCGAGCTGGGACATTTGTGGTCGGGAAAGTGGAACAACTGGAGGATTTAAGGGATATCCTACAGAAAAAGAAGGGATATCCTACAGAAAAAGAAGGGATATCCTACAGAAAAAGAAGGGATATCCTACAGAAAAAGAAGGGATATCCTACAGAAAAAGAAGGGATATCTTACAGAAAATGAAGGGATATTCTACAGAAAATGAAGGGATATTCTACAGAAAAAGAAGGGATATTCTACAGAAAAAGAAGGGATATTCTACAGAAAAAGAAGGGATATCCTACAGAAAAAGAAGTGATATCCTACAGAAAAAGAAGGGATATTATACAGAAAAAGAAGGGATATCCTACAGAAAAAGAAGGGATATCCTACAGAAAAAGAAGGGATATCTTACAGAAAATGAAGGGATATTCTACAGAAAAAGAAGGGATATTCTACAGAAAAAGAAGGGATATTCTACAGAAAAAGAAGGGATATTCTACAGAAAAAGAAGGGATATCCTACAGAAAAAGAAGGGATATTCTACAGAAAAAGAAGGGATATTATACAGAAAAAGAAGGGATATCCTACAGAAAAAGAAGGGATATCCTACAGAAAAAGAAGGGATATCCTACAGAAAAAGAAGGGCTATACTACA
Source organism: Megaustenia siamemsis (assembly GCA_032433765.1). Lineage (NCBI taxonomy): Eukaryota > Metazoa > Mollusca > Gastropoda > Stylommatophora > Ariophantidae > Megaustenia > Megaustenia siamemsis. The sequence continues at coordinate 1,831,108 of JAVIAB010000104.1, forward strand.
GAAAAAAGGGATATCCTTACAGAAAAAGAAGGGATATTCTACAGAAAAAGAAGGGATATCCTACAGAAAAAGAAGGGATATCCTACAGAAAAAGAAGGGATATCTTACAGAAAATGAAGGAATATTCTACAGAAAAAGAAGGGATATTCTACAGAAAAAGAAGGGATATCCTACAGAAAAAGAAGGGATATTCTACAGAAAAAGAAGGGATATTATACAGAAAAAGAAGGGATATTCTACAGAAAAAGAAGGGATATTATACAGAAAAAGAAGGGATATTATACAGAAAAAGAACAACGATCAGCGGGCACAGTACACAGAGCTAGTACAAGATTGCAAAAGCACAAAGGACCAGTTAGAGTGTGTGTCTTTGGAGTGAGGATACACAAAACGAGATCTGACCTCCTGTCAGAGAGATGTGGACAAGTTTCACAGGGAGTTGAAAATGTTTGCTCTAAGATCTATGCTTCACAGGGAGTTGAAAGTGTTTGCTCTAAGATCTATGCTTCACAGGGAGTTGAAAGTGTTTGTTCTAAGATCTATGCTCTACAGGGAGTTGAAAATGTTTGCTCTAAGATCTATGCTCTACAGGGAGTTGAAAATGTTTGCTCTAAGATGTATGCTCTACAGGGAGTTGAAAATGTTTGCTCTAAGATCTATGCTCTACAGGGAGTTGAAAGTGTTTGCTCTAAGATCTATGCTCTACAGGGAGTTGAAAATGTTTGCTCTAAGATCTATGCTTCACAGGGAGTTGAAAGTGTTTGCTCTAAGATCTATGCTCTACAGGGAGTTGAAAGTGTTTGCTCTAAGATCTATGCTCTACAGGGAGTTGAAAGTGTTTGCTCTAAGATCTATGCTCTACAGGGAGTTGAAAATGTTTGCTCTAAGATCTATGCTTCACAGGGAGTTGAAAGTGTTTGTCCTAAGATCTATGCTCTACAGGGAGTTGAAAGTGTTTGTTCTAAGATCTATGCTTCACAGGGAGTTGAAAGTGTTTGCTCTAAGATGTATGTCCTACAAGGAGTTGAAAGTGTTTGCTCTAAGATCTATGCTCTACAGGAAGTTGAATGTATTTGCTCTAAGATCTATGCTCTACAGGGAGTTGAAAGTGTTTGCTCTAAGATCTATGCTCTACAGGGAGTTGAAAGTGTTTGCTCTAAGATCTATGCTTCACAGGGAGTTGAAAGTGTTTGCTCTAAGATCTATGCTCTACAGGAAGTTGAAAGTGTTTGCTCTAAGATCTATGTCCTACAAGGAGTTGAAAGTGTTTGCTCTAAGATCTATGTCCTACAGTGAGTTGTAAGTGTTTGCTCTAAGATCTATGCTCTACAGGGAGTTGTAAGTGTTTGCTCTAAGATCTATGCTCTACAGGGAGTTGAAAGTGTTTGCTCTAAGATCTATGCTTCACAGGGAGTTAAAAGGTAGGCGAAGGATGTACTATAAATCAAAATAAATTAATGACCGGATCTTTAATTCTCTTACTGAATATTTTTCAACAGTAAACAAAGGTGTTTATTTGTCAACAGATGAAAACGCTCCAGTCAGGAGAGACGTCAAGACATTTCCAAGGCATGTCAGAACCGGGTAAAGGAGTCAGCGACTTTCAGAGATTATCTCATTAACCGGACCTGAAAGTTCTACCAGCTCATAGTTTACAGTTAATGAAAAAATAAAACACGAAATAAAATTGTCACGAATGTTCGGGTTCATGTTCTCGGTGTTGTAGACTTATATTTGTTTGAAGTTGAACGAAACATAAAAATTGTTCTTTGATAGAGTCAAGTTGGTGACAATAAAAGTGTCGTACTAGTGGTTACATTGTTGAGTGTTTATTTGGAATGAGAAAGAAAGAAAGAAGGAAAGGAAGAAAGGAAAGAAAGAACGAAAAGAAAGAACGAAAACAAGAAATAAATAAAAGTTATGAAGGAAAGAATGACTACATTCACAGAGGCAGAGAGAAAACATAATTTGATAGCGAGAAACACTTGGGCTACACTCACAGAGACAGATAGAAAACACAATTTGATAGCGAGAAACACTTGGACTACACCCACAGAGACAGATAGAAAACACAATTTGATAGCGAGAAACACTTGGACTACACTCACAGAGACAGGTAGAAAACACAATTTTATAGCGAGAAACACTTGGACTACACCCACAGAGACAGATAGAAAACACAATTTGATAGCGAGAAACACTTGGACTACACCCACAGAGACAGATAGAAAACACAATTTGATAGCGAGAAACACTTGGACTACACCCACAGAGACAGATAGAAAACACAATTTGATAGCGACAAACACTTGGACTACACACACAAAGACAGATAGAAAACACAATTTCATAGCGAGAAACACTTGGACTACACCTACAGAGACAGATAGAAAACACAATTTGATAGCGAGAAACACTTGGACTACACCCACTGAGACAGAGGGACAACAAAAGTTGATAGTGAGAAACGCACAGACAACACACATAGAAAAAGAGGGACAAAACAATGTGATACGGAGATACACACAGGCAACGCTCGTAGAGACAAGATAATTTTAAACCAAGAAACACTCGGGCTACACTCACTGAGAAAGAGTAATAACCGTATTTGGTACCCCGAGACACTCATAATGAACCTATATAAACAGACCAAAGAACCTGATAACGAGAAACACTGGGACTGCAATCGTATAAACATAACAATTTGATAAAGTTAAACATTTGACCAAATTCACTGATATAAAATAATAGTTTAACGAGAAACACTTGAGCTACACAGAGACAAAAAGATAGAGAGATAGAGAGATAGAGAGATAGAGCGCACAATTTGATAAAGAGAAACACTCGGATTACACTCGTATAAATATAACAGTTTAATAAGTTGAGAGAAACGGATACCACACACTGACACACAATAAACTGATCACGAGAAACACAATATTAGAGACAAAACAATTCGATAACGAGAAACAACAAGAATACAATTTAATAGCGAGAAAAACACAGAATGCACCCATGTAAACAAATTTATTTGATAATGAGAAACACTCGGATTAAAATCAAACAAAACAAGTTGATCCCGAGAAACATTCAATTTAAGTTCACAGAGACAGAAGGATATCCAGATGTTATAAGGATAAACACTCGGAATATGCTCAAAGAGGCAACACAATTTGATAACGAGAAACACTGGACAGCTCCATTACAAGCAAAACCATATGATAATGTGAGACTAAGCCCATAGAGCCAAAACAACTCCATAACGAGAAACACTCGTAATACACTATAGACAATACAGCATGATAACGAGAAACACTCGGACAACATTACTAGAAACAACACAACATGATAACGAGAAACACTCGTAATACACTATATACAACACATCACGATAACGAGAAACACTCGTACAACTTTACAAGAAACAACAAAACCCGATAACGAGAGACACTCGTAATACACTATTGACAATACAACATGATAACGAGAAACACTCGGACAACTTTACAAGAAACAACACAACCCGATAACGAGAGACGCTTGTAATACACTATAGACAACACAACATGATAACGAGAAACACTCTGACATTGATAGATATAAAACAATTTTATAACAACTAAACACTCGAACTACATTCAAAGGGATAAAATAATTTGTAACAAGAAACACTCGGACAACACTCGCAAATACAGACGGGAAACGGGAAACACTCGAACTACACTCACAGAGACTATATATTTGAAAATCGAGAAACACACAGACTACATTCAAATAGACAAAACTATTTGATAACGAGAAACACACAGACTACACTCAAAGAGACAAAACAATTTGATAACGAGAAACACACATACTACACTTACAGAGACTACACAATTTGATAACGAGAAACACACAGACTACACTCACAGAGACACAGGATCAGCACTATCTGAAAGGAGAAAAGTGTGGACTATACTGAATACTACATAGACAAAACATAGATAGCGAGAAGCACTCAGAATTAGCACATAGAAACAGACCTGTTTGATAATGTGAAATACTCGTACAACACTGATAGAGACAAAAAAAGCTGATAACGAGAAACACTCGGACTGCGCTCACAGAAACAAACAAAAACACCACTTGATACCGAGAAATATATGGACAACACTGACAGCAACTGAAAGACAACACAATATGATAACTAAAAACACTCGGACAACAAAACATAAAATGGGGAGGTGATCTGCAACATACAATCTGTTCTAGTATATGGAAGTGAGTCATGGACAGTAAGTAAGACAACACAGAGAACATTAGAGGCAGCTGAGATGTGGTTTATCAGAAGAATTCCTACGAATTCCATGGATAACAAAAATTACAAATGAAGAATGTTTAAAATTAGCTGGAGAAACCAGAAATATCATCAAAATCATAAGGAAGAGAAAATCTACATTTATTGGACATGTCATGCGAGAAAAAAGCATTGAGAATACTATAGTAATACTATATAGACTATTTTGCTGTTACAATAACGAGATATTGTTATGTGTGCTGTTAAAACAACCAGTTATTGTTCTGTGTGCTGTTACAACAACAAGATATTGTTCTATATGCTGGTACAAAAAGATAGTGTTATGTGTGCTGTTACAACAACAAAATATTGTTCTGAGTGCTGTTACAACAACAAAATATTGTTCTGTGTGCTGTTACAACAACCAGATATTGTTCTGAGTGCTGTTACAACAACAAAATATTGTTCTGAGTGCTGTTACAACAACAAAATATTGTTCTGTGTGCTGTTACAACAACCAGATATTGTTGTGTGTGCTGTTACAACAACCAGATATTGTTGTGTGTGCTGTTATAAAAACCAGATATTGTTCTGTGTGTTGTTACAACAACAAGATATTGTTGTGTTTTCTGTTGCAACGAGATATTTTTCTATGAGATGTTACAACAAGATATTGTTGTGTGTGCTGTTATAAAAACCAGATATTGTTCTGTGTGTTGTTACAACAACAAGATGTTGTTCTGCGTGCTGTTACAACAACCAGTTATTGTTGTGTGTGCTGTTACAACAACCAGTTATTTTAGTGTGTGCTATTACAACAAGACATTGTTCTGTGTGCTGTTAGAAAAAAATATTGTTCTGTGTGCTGTTATAAAAACCAAATATTGTTATGAGTGCTTTTTATAAAAACCAGATATTGTTATGTGTGCTTTTATAAAAACCAGATATTGTTATGTGTGCTTTTATAAGAACCAGATATTGTTTTCTGTGCTGTTACAACAACGAAATATTGTTCTTTGTACTGGTGTCCCTCGCCGCACAGGCAGATAATTCCGTCTTCGGAGGTTGTCTAACTTTAAATGTATCTTGTCAAACAGACATCATCATCATGTGCCATACCGGCTGGCGTAGGCGATCATATCCTTCCACGATCTTCTAGCTACAGTACATCGTATCAGTTCTGTTGTTTACTGTTTTCCATGCCATGACACCAAGTTATCTAGTATTTTCTTTCTTTGTCGTCCGCGATCTCTCTTTCCTTTTATTTTGCCAGTTGTAACCAAGTACTCCAACTTTCTTCTCATGATGTGCCCGAAAAATGTTGATTGTTTCTTTCTGATGTTTTTTAGGAGTTCACTTTTTGTGTTGGCCTCTTTGAGAATGTTCTCGTTAGTCTTTTTAGCTGTCCAGGGAACTTTCAACATTCTTCTGTGAAATACCATCTATGTGGCTTCTAATCGTCTATTCATTTGTTTGTCTACTGTCCATGATTCACTTCAATAGGTCAGAATTGGTTCTATATAGCACCGATGAACACTCTTTCTCACTTCTATTGACATAGATGTGTTGCATAAGATTTTTTTTTCATTTTCTGAAATGCGTTTTTGACCTGAGCTATTCTGCCTTTTATTTCTGTGGTACATCTTCCATCTGATGTTATTATTGTGCCCAAGTATTTGAAGCTCTCCACTTGTTTCAGATTTGTTCTGTTTATTTTTATGCTGCATGCTGGTGATGATTGTTTACTCTTTATGACCATTACTTCTGTTTTCTTACTATTCAGACTGAGACCTTTTTTGTTGCTTTATTTTACTATTATGTCTAACATGTCTTGTAGTTCATTCTCTGTCTCTGCTATTAAGGCTGTGTCATCCACATGTCGCAAATTATTTATGTTGACTTCAATTCCTTTTTTGTCTACTATTGATCTCATAATATGCTCACTGTAAAGTGAAAACAATCACAGGGACAGAACACAGCCTTGTCTGACTCCCTGTTTTATATATTGGAATTGTCCTGTTTGGTTGTTAATTCGTATAGCTGTTGTTTGTTGCCAGTACACGCGTTTTTTTATGATTCGCTGATCCTTGCCGACAATGTTTAATTTCTCCAGCATATTTATAATTACTACATGCTTTACTTTGTCAAATGCTTTTGTGTAGTCTATAAAGCACATTTATAGATCTTCCTTTACCTCTATAGATCTTTCTATCAATGTTCTTAAGATGTATATTGCATTATTTATGCCCTTTCCTTTCACAAATCCACATTGCTCCTCATTCATTTCTGGTTTTATTTTCTTCCTTACACATCTCATGATTATTCTTAGTAATAGTTTCGTCCAACAGAGAAGTTGTCACAATATTTCCTAAGTTGAGAAATGCTCTGAGATAAGGACTGTAGTTAAATACTGCCTGCTGGATGTACGATCATGTCCTCTATCGCTAACACATATCTCTGGCTTCCTATCTCACTGGCAAAATTGAAAATAAAATAGAAAAAATGGTATGTTAAAAGCTTTACGTGATTAGTAGACGACACAGATTTGAACGACGTTTCAGCCCAATAGGCCTTCAGCAGGAACAAACAAAAAACACACACACAGATATGTAAGTAAATAAAACTAATCCTACATAGCTAACCAGTAACGAAACATCCAAAACAAAAATAATCGAAATTGGTTACAGAAAATAAAAGTGACTTCTCTGTGTCCTGTGTACCGGACCGTGGTCAGAATAAAAAGGAAACGGAGACGAGTGTGGCTGTAATTATACCAGCCTAGGTCAGGTGAAGGGTTCTAAAAATTCACGAGTGAGGGGAACGCTGTCTAGGTTAATTAACTCGACTGCAAAGACACTGAAAATGTATGAAAGTATCTAAGGGCCCATAAACACATGTATACACACACCCAGATGCGTATATACATATGTGCACGTACAAACAGACATGCACATACCTGTACATATCAACACCCACATACATACATACACCTACACATATAAGCATACCAACAAGCACACACATGCATGCATATGTATATATATATATATATATATATATATATATATATATATATATATATACCAATGCCCATACATATGAACACATACATGCATATGCACATCTATACGGGGATAATCGTGTATGTGCAGAAATGTGCGCATAATGTGCGCATAATGCACACAGAACCAGAGGAGTGTATACCGGGGTCAGTGTGCAAACACAAAGGAGAAAGAATAGAACAATAGACTAACAAGTACTCAAAAGGCGGAAAGAGTGAGATGTCTGAGAGTGGGGTACAATAAAAACATATGAGGGGTAAGTAGCACAGAAAAAAAGTATATAGGAGAACACCGAAGTGTCTCAATGGGGACTAGTGGAGGAGAACTATGAATAGTATGGCATAGTAGAAGGACCAAAGTGCCCAAACATGGGCAGAAGAGAAGGCTATGCAAAAGGGAAGGGGTAACCGAAAGGAAACTATGTGTATGAGTGTGATACATTCATGCCTCGTGGGGTCAGCGAACCATACTGGACTATGAGGCGATTTTTCAAAGTAAATCGGCTGCGGTTGCCAGAGTGACAAAGGACAATGCCTAGTGACACGGATGTCGTCTTTGCCCTTGTGATCAGGGGAGTTGAAGTGGGAAGACACGGGAGTGCCAGTATTTTGTTGGACATCACGTAGATGTTCACAAAATATTTCCGCTAATCTTCTCCCTGATTAGCTTTTATAGGTCATGTGGTATCGTTGGCATATGATGGTATAAATGATGTTACGGAACACACATGTGAAGCCATGCTTGATCTCGAACCGTCCATTAGGGAACAAGACCGAGTCAGTAGGGAGCACATAGGCACAGGTGATACAGTTCCGACCACAGGGGGCCGTGCCGAAGTGTTGAGGGTCGGAGCGAGGGAGACGGCTCCTAACCAGAATATCTCCCAAGTTCCTGTCGCGCTTGAAGGCGATCATCGGGGGATCACCAAAAAGTAGACGGGTAGTGGGATCAGAGAGGAGAATGGAACGGTAGCGGTTGAGTATCTTCACAGCAGCTAAGTTATCATCCTCACAACTTCCAGTTCATCCCAGGTCCGTGTGTCCGTGTTATAATTGTACTGCTATTATCGCTACCTAATTTATGAGTAAATACAAAGCTATCCGACTGATGCTCTAGCTCTATCTCCCATTATGTGATCTGCTCTATTATAGTCGATATACTAATACTATTATATTCTCAATGCCTTCACTTAGGATAACATATCCAAAAAATGTTTCTGTCTCTTGCTTATGATTTTGATGATATTTCAGGTTTCTCCAGCTCGTCTTAAACATTCTTCATTTGTAATTTTGCTATCCATGGAATTCGAAGCATTCTTCTGATAAACCACATCTCAGCTGCCTCTAATGTTCTCTGTGTTGTCTTACTTACTGTCCATGACTCACTTCCATATAGTAGAACAGATTCTATGTAGCAGATCACCTCCTCATTTTATGTTGTGTTGTCCGAGTGTTTTTAGTTATCACATTGTGTTGTCTTTCAGATGCTATGGGTGTTGTCCGTGGATTTCACGGCATCATGTTGTGTTTTTTCTCTGTTTTTGTGAGCGCAGTCCGAGTGTTTCTCGTTAACAGCTTGTTTTGTCTCTATGAGTATTGTATGAGTGTTTCACATTAACAAACAGGTCTGTTTCTATGTAGTACATGTATTTCTAAGTGTTTCTCTTTATCAATGTTTTTATATGTTTATTTATTTCAAATTGTATTATCTTGCGGTCTCTGTGAGTGTAGTCTGTGTGTTTCTCGTTATCAAATCATTTAATCTCTGTGAGTGTAGTCTGTGTGTTTCTCGTTATCAAATCGTTTAATCTCTGTGAGTGTAGTCTGTGTGTTTCTCGTTATCAAATCATTTAATCTCTGTGAGTGTAGTCTGTGTGTTTCTCGTTATCAAATCGTTTAATCTCTGTGAGTGTAGTCTGTGTGTTTCTCGTTATCAAATCATTTAATCTCTGTGAGTGTAGTCTGTGTGTTTCTCGTTATCAAATCATTTAATCTCTGTGAGTGTAGTCTGTGTGTTTCTCGTTATCAAATCATTTAATCTCTGTGAGTGTAGTCTGTGTGTTTCTCGTTATCAAATCATTTAATCTCTGTGAGTGTAGTCTGTGTGTTTCTCGTTATCAAATCATTTAATCTCTGTGAGTGTAGTCTGTGTGTTTCTCGTTATCAAATCATTTAATCTCTGTGAGTGTAGTCTGTGTGTTTCTCGTTATCAAATCATTTAATCTCTGTGAGTGTAGTCTGTGTGTTTCTCGTTATCAAATCATTTAATCTCTGTGAGTGTAGTCTGTGTGTTTCTCGTTATCAAATCATTTAATCTCTGTGAGTGTAGTCTGTGTGTTTCTCGTTATCAAATCATTTAATCTCTGTGAGTGTAGTCTGTGTGTTTCTCGTTATCAAATCGTTTAATCTCTGTGAGTGTAGTCTGTGTGTTTCTCGTTATCAAATCGTTTAATCTCTGTGAGTGTAGTCTGTGTGTTTCTCGTTATCAAATCATTTAATCTCTGTGAGTGTAGTCTGTGTGTTTCTCGTTATCAAATCGTTTAATCTCTGTGAGTGTAGTCTGTGTGTTTCTCGTTATCAAATCATTTAATCTCTGTGAGTGTAATCCGAATGACTCTCGGGATAAAATTGTTTTCTTTTATTTTAATTCGAGTGTTTCACATTATCAAATGTATTTGTTTATGTTGGTGTAATCCGAGAGTTTCACATTATCAAATTTATTTGTTTATGTTGGTGTAATCCGAGAGTTTCACATTATCAAATGTATTTGTTTATGTTGGTGTAATCTGAGAGTTTCACATTATCAAATGTATTTGTTTATGTTGGTGTAATCCGAGAGTTTCACATTATCAAATTTATTTGTTTATGTTGGTGTAATCCGAGAGTTTCACATTATCAAATTTATTTGTTTATTGAGTTATTTGTGGGTCATCATCACTGCACTCCGAACATGTCCATAGGTGCTCAGATCCCCTCTTCAGCAATTCCCTCAGTGTCCAGCGACTGACGACTCCAGTTCTGTGTTGGTTGATAAGTCTTCTTACACGCCCACTAAGTTTCTCATTTCTGGCTGTGCCCATCTTAACTCCCATCTCTTTCATCCGAAGAAGTGACGTGGGTATGTGTTTGTCGAAGTCCTGTGCTCTTCCCACATCTCGGAGGGCATTGATGATGTCCGCCCGATCCATTGGATGCCCGTCCTCAACGACAGCGCAGCTAGCCAAAATGTCCGCTCTTTCATTTCCCCGTACTCCCGCATGTCCAGGGACATAGACAAAGGCCATTGCATGCGTACAGAGCCCGCCTCCACTTTTGTTTATCATGGTCATCGAATCTCTCAGTATACATGCGTGGGTGTAGTCTTGTGACTCTAACCATTTGAATGCCTTGGTCACTGCCACCACCTCCATTGTCATGCTACTCGTGGTCATGACGTATGCACCACTGTCTTCGTAGACTATTCTGCCTGCTGAGCGTGCTGTAAATGCCCATGCACCCCTTTGGTGTCGTCTTACAGATCCGTCTGTATAGATGACTGCATCTTTCTCATCGGTGTTATCGCAGATGAGACCGTTGACCTCAGTATTAACCACGACCGGGTTCTGTTCCCTACTTTTCCTGTCTAGTGTGACAATACATGAGAAAGTCCCCTTGAATGACGTAGGCACCGGTATCCACTCCTCACCAACGCTGATATTGGTAAGCCCACAGACCTGTTTGATGACACTTCTGCTCTGCCCACCCATGATTTGCCTCTTTTTAGCCTGGTATCTTTCTCTGTGTTGAGCACGTGGTGCAATGGATGCTCTGTATCTGTACTAATCTTCAGGTATGCTCGTGCTCTCCAGATCTTGATTCTGTCATCCATGGTTGGAAAGTCAAGAAGATACCTCATTGCTACACAGGGAGTGTCCCTCGTACATCCCAGGATAATGCGCATGGCTTCATTTTGTATTTTCTCCAGCCTATCAATTTGAGTCGTACTGACAGTAAGAATGGCCAGGGCATACTCGATTGGTGCGAGGACTAATCCCTGGAACAGAAGAGTAAGTAGCCTCTGCTCGATGTTGGCAGCTGCCATGACCTTCAAGGCGGCTAATCCTTTGCGGGATTTTGTTATCACATGGTCGACGTGGTCCCGAAAACAAAGGCTGCGATCAATCTTAACTTGTTTATGTTGGTGTAATCTGAGAGATTCACATTATCAAATTTATTTGTTTATGTTGGTGTAGTCCGAGTGTTTCACATTATCAAATTTATTTGTTTATGTTGGTGTAATCTGAGAGATTCACATTATCAAATTTATTTGTTTATGTTGGTGTAGTCCGAGTGTTTTACATTATCAAATTTATTTGTTACATTGGTGCATTCTGAGTCATTTCTCGCTATCAAATTGTACTTTCTCTCTCTCTCTCTCCCTCCCTCTCTCTCTCTCTCTCTCTCTCTCTCTCTCTCTCTATGTAGCCCAAGTATTTCTCGTTAAACTTTATTTTTTATCAGTGAACTTAACCAAATGTTAAACTTTTAACAAAATTGTTATGTTTATAAAGTTACATTCTCAGTGTTTCTCGTTATTACCTCGTTATGTCTCTGTGAGCGTAGTCGGGGTGTTTCTCGTTATTACCTCGTTATGTCTCTGTGAGCGTAGTCGGGGTGTTTCTCGTTATTACCTCGTTATGTCTCTGTGAGCGTAGTCGGGGTGTTTCTCGTTATTACCTCGTTATGTCTCTGTGAGCGTAGTCGGGGTGTTTCTCGTTATTACCTCGTTATGTCTCTGTGAGCGTCGTCGGGGTATTTCTCGTTATCAAATTGGTCTGTTTATATGGGTACATTATGAGTGTATCGAGTTATTACATACGATTATTACTCTTTCTTTGTGAATGAAGCCCTAGTGTTTCTTGTTATGAAATTATGTTGTCTCTACAAGCGTAGTCTGTGTGTTTCTCTGTATCACGTTGTATTGTCCCTCTATCTCTATGTATGCTGTCTGAGTGTTTCTCGTTATCAACTTTTGCTGTCCCTCTTTTTCTGTGTGTGTTGTCTGAACGTGTCTATTTATCAACTTTTGTTGTCCCTCTGTCTCTGTAGGTGTAGTCCAAGTGTTTCTTTTTTTTCAAAATGTGTTTGTCAAAGTAATTATGACCGGAGTGTCTTTTATTATCAAACCTTCCTCCCTCCCTCCCTCGCTCCCTCCCTTCCCTTCCTCCTTCCTTCTTTTCTTCCTTCCTTCCTTCCTTTCTTTCTTCCTTCCTACCTTCCTTCCTTCCTTCATTCATTCCTTCCTTCCTTCACCTTACCCCTTCTTTCTTTCCTTTCTTGGTTTCTTTCCTTTTTGTCTTTTTATTTTTTTCCTTTCTTTCTGTCATTTCTTCCTTTCCTTCTCTTGCCAAATAACCATGCAACAATGTAAGCAAAAGTCACAATCATCGAGTGCTATCTCCGCAAAGAAGGTTGGCTACCATGGAGCGCCATTCTGCTCTGTCTCTTGCTTTGATGGTGCAGGTTGTCATAGGCAGATTTGTCTATCTTTTTACGTTACTCGTCCATGTTAGTCTTTGTCTGCCTCTGCCATCTTTTACCTTGTATTTTCCCCTCCAAGATTACTTTTAGTACGTTGTTGTGTCTTTTAAAATGCCCCAAAAATTTAATTTTTCTTGTTCTAATTGTATTTTGTAGTTCTCTTTTTATTTTTAGTTGTTTTAAGACTTCATCGTTTGTTTTCTTTTCTTTCCATCCAATTCTACCTATTCTTCTATATAAAAAGACTTCAATCACTGTTCATTTTTCTTGTCTAATGTACATGTTTCTGCGCCATGTAGGAATGTAGAGAAGATATAACATTTTGTTATTCTTATTTTTAGCCCTGATATTTTTTGTTTTGATGTTAGTATATTTTTCATGAATTTAAAGTTACTTTTTGCAATTTCTATTCTTTTGTTTTTTTCAGTTGTACATTTTCCATCACTGGTTATAATATGTCCAAGGTAGTTGTAGTTCTGAACTGTCTCCAAGCCCATTTCTTCAATTTTTTAATATCCACTTGTGGGTTTTGAGTATTTTCTTTGTTTATGATCATAGTTTTAGTTTTTTTTTAATATTCATATTCAATCCATATTTATTGATTGTCGTGATTTTTTCATTAAGTAATTGTTGTAGATCTTTATGATTTTCTGCTAGTAGTACAGTATCATCAGCTTATCTTAGGTAATTTATTATCTTTCCATGAATGTGTAGGCCTGGCATCTCTGTGATGTTTTTAAAGATTTGCTCAGTGTATAGATTGAACAAGCTTGGTGATAGGATGCATCCCTGTCTTACTCCTCTTTTTATATCAATGGGTGTAGAGTTCTCTTTGTTATATTTTGTTACTGCTGTTTCTTCTTCTTCTACTTCTTTCCTTCCTCATTTGCCTTTCAGCGTCGAGGGGAGATATAATTTGCGGTCTTTTGCTCTTCTGTTCGCCTCTGCTGCTGTTATGTTTCCTAGTGCTTCTAATATTCCATCAATCCATCTTTTTCGAGGTCTTTTACTTGGGTCTGTTATTCTCACATCGTTTATTGAAGAATCGTTGTGTTGTGTTTTGATCTATCTGCCATGTCAAGTGGCCAAACAATTTTATCTGTAGTTCCTTTATATATTCGATGACAGGAGTTATTCCTATTTTTTTCTCAGTTCTTAATTTCTGATCTTATCTCTCAGACTGTTTCCTGCCATTCGTCTAACACATTTCATCTCTGTGGAGGTTATTTTCTTATTGTTCTTGCATCTAGGGTCCAGGACTGGCATTGGTAGCACAACGTTGGGATGAAGATTGTATTGTATAGTGCCCGTTTTGCCTCTAGAGTTATTTCCTTGTTGGACAATAGTGCTGATAACTGTCCAATGATTTGACAAGCTTTGTTGCATCTTGATTCTATCTCTGTTGTTTGTTAATTATCGTTTATCACTAGACTTCCTCGGTATTTGAATTCCTCTAATTGCTGTTTGCTCCCAGTATAAATTACATATTAGTCGTATGTCCATGTCCTCTAGATGTGTCTCTTTCAGGCATTCTATAAGTTGTTTGTGGTGTACTCTATCAACAGTTTTTTAGTAGTCTATGAAGCAGGCATATATTGGTTTGTTTACTTCTGTGTACTTTTCGATTAATGTCCTCATGCTAAATAAGGCTTCTCTTGTCCCACTGTTTTTTTTTTAAATCCAAATTGCTGCTCATCTAATTCAGTATTGATTTTATTATGAATCCTTCCTTGTATAACTTGTAGCAAGATTTGTGTTACCTGGCTCATTAGGCTTATTGTTCTAAAGTCACTGCATTCAACTGCACCATTCTTTTTAGGCAATGCAATAAAAGTTGATATTTTTAGTTCCTTTGGTATGTATCCTGTATGGTATATGTCGTTGCATATGTCTGTAATCACTTCAGTGCCAAAATCTTCTAGTGCCTGTGTCATCTCTATCTGTATGCTGTCATGTCCTGCTGCTTTTCCCCTTTTCATTGTTTTTATAGCTTTTTCCACCTCAGATTTTAAGATTTTATAGCCTGATGTACATTTTATAACTGGTTTCTTGTCCCTTTGATCATGAAATAGTTCTGTTATATATTCTTGCCATCTGTCTATTATATCTTTATTGTCTGCTAGCATTTTTCCTTTTTTGTCTGCAATGCATCCACCTTCTGTGGCTTTTTTTATTTGTATTAGTCATTCTCTTTTATTTATGTGTGCATTCCTCTTAAGTCTTGTTCGCTTTCATTTTTAGTTGTTTTAAAACTTCATCTTGTGTTATCTTTTCTGTCCATCCAATTCTACCTATTCTTCTACAAATCCAAATTTCAAGGGCTTCAATTCTCTGTTCTGTAGACAGAGTCATGGAGAATGTGATTACACGAAGAAAGAAAAGAAAAGAAAAAATGACATTCCTAGGGGCGCTGAAAAATCAATAGTCAACGATGACTGACGGCGGCTACTACTAGTATTTCTTGTCTAATTTCCATGTTTCTGCGCCATACATGAATATTGAAAAGATATATTCTTTTCTATTCTTAGTTTTAGCCCTGGTGTTATTTGTTTTGATGTTAGTATACTTTTCGTGGCATTAAAATTACTTGTTGCCATTCCTATTCTTTTGTTTATTTCAGTTTTCCATTTATATCGAATTCTATCTATCTATCTATTGTCCTTTCGAGCCGAAGACGGCACATAGGGCAGAACCACAATCTCAAAAACAGAAATCTTGCGAGCCAAAATGGCACATATTGCAGAGATCACTGAACAATACTTATATATCTAATTACACCTGTAACAGTATAATCCTCTTACAACAGACAAAGTAAGTGATGTAGGCCAGTCTAACGTGATGAAGAGTTAAGCCCAAAAAATGCAAATGAATGCATAAAAATGCGAGGCTACAGTAAAGCTGAATGTGAGGGAAAATTGGGGGGAAAAAAAATGAAAAAAATGGTATGGTAAAAGCTTTACGTGATTAGTAGACGACACAGATTTGAACGACGTTTCGGCTCAATAGGCCTTCAGCAGGAACAAACAAGCAACACGCACACACAGATATGTAAGTAAATAAAACTAATCCTACATAGCTAACTAGTAACGAAACATCCGAAACAAAATAATCGAAATTGGTTAAAGAAAATAAAAATTACTTCCCTGTGTCGTGGACCGTGGTCAGAACGGGAAAGGGCGAGTCACACGGGTCTAGCTGTAACTATACCCTCTGGTCATGTGAAGGGTTCTAAAATTACACTGCAAAGACACTGACAATGTCTAAAAGTATATAAGGGCCGTAAATACATGTATATACACACACAGATGCGTGTATACATATATACACGTACAAACAGACATGCACCTACTTATACACATAAACATACACCTACATATACATATATATGCATTCATACCTGCATACACATACAATCATGTATATATATATATATATATATATATATATATATATATATATACCCATACATATGAACACATGCATGCATGTTCACACCCATACAGGGACAATCATATATGTGTAGAAATGTGCGCATAACGCACACATAACTACAAGAGTATACACCGGGGTCAGTGTGCAAACACAGAGGAGAAAGAATAGAACATTAGAATAACAGGTACTCAAAAGACTGAGAGTGGGGTACAATAAAAACATATGAGGGGTAAGTAGCACAGAAAAAAAGAGGTATAGGAGAACACCGAAGTGTCTCAATGGGGACTAGTGGACGTGAGCTATGAACGGCATGGTATAGTAGATAGACCAAAGAGCCCAAACATGGGCAGTAGAGAAGACTATGCAAATGGGAAGGAGTAACCGAAAGGGAACTATGTGTACGAGTGTGATACATTCATGCCTCGTGGGGTCAGCGAGCCATACTGGACTATGAGGCGATTCTCCAAAGCGAATCGGCTGCGGTCGCCAGAGTGACAAAGGACAATACCAGTAATACGGATGTCGTCTTTGCCCTTGTAATCTTGGGGGGTTGAAATGGGAAGACACTGGAGTGCCAGTATTCTGTTTAACATCTCGTAGATGTTCACAAAATCTTTCTGATAATCGTCTACCAGACTCGCCAATGTACGTCATGTGGCATAGTTGGCATATGATGGCATAAATGATGTTACGGGACACACATGTGAAGCCATGTTTGATCTCGAAACGTCCATTATCATTAGGGAATAAGACCGAATCAGTAGGGAGCACGTAGGCACAGGTGATACAGTTACGACCACAAGAAGCCGTACCCAAGTGTTGATGGTCAGAACGAGGGAGATGGCTCCTAACCAGAATATCTCCCAAATTCCTGTCGCGCTTAAAGGCGATCATCGGGGGATCACTAAAAAGTAGACGGGTAGTGGGATCAGAGAGGAGAATGGAACGGTAGCGGTTGAGTATCTTCACAGCAGCTAAATTGTGAGGATGATATGTGATGGTGAGTATGGTTCTCTAACGCGATGCGCTTGCCGTGAGTCGTGCGAATAGCCAGGCTAAATCCACACGGGGCAGACGTCCGGGGAAGGAGGATTTCCAAAAGTTTGTGGCTAGCCCGATTGAAGCAAATATTCTTTATTTATGGATGCCATTTGTAGAATTACTAAAGTAAGTGATTAAGCGAATGTGTGGTGTGAAATATGTATGTGATAATGATAAGAACGGAGGGTAATTAACTTATTAATCGACATATCGTACCTGTAAGTTTTGTCCTGCTGGTAATGAAAATGGTGGGGGACAACCATGGAGATGGTTTAGAAGACTTTCTCCGTCGGTAGCTGTATCTATCTAAGTTATTGCCATGCTATCTATTGTTAAATAATAAATTAGTTTGTTAGTATAAGTGAATTTAACACTTATCCACTTGTGCCTCTTCAAATTTTGGGGGAAAGTAACAAAAAATCAAGCCGGAAAAGTGCATGCGAATGATGCAAAAAATAAGTTTTTGCCAACAAATCATGTTTATTTTATTTTTCATGGAAAAACTCTAAGTTGATTTAGTGTGTAATTAGTTGTTGTTCTTCTTTCCTTCCTCATTTGCCTTTCAGCATCGAGGGGAGATTTAATTTGCGGTCTTTTGCTCTTCTGTTCGCCTCAGCTGCAGCTATGTTTCCTAGTGTTTCTAATATTCCGTCAATCCATCATTTTCGTGGTCGCCCCTTGGGTCTGGTGTTCTGGCAACGTTTATTGAAGGCTCGTTGTGTTAGGTTTTGGTCACTCTGCCTTGTTGGGATGAAGATTGTTTTGTAGAGTGCTCATTTTGTCTCTAGAGTTATTTCCTTGTTGGACACTAGTGGTAATAGCTGTCCTATGATTTCACAAGTTGTGTTACATCTTGAGTCTATCTCTGCTGTTTGTGAATTGTCACTTGTCACTAGACTTCCTAGATATTTAAATTCATCTACTTGTTTTAGTTGACTGCCAAAATTGCCACATCTGCAGACCTTATTGACTGAACTCTGCAAGCACCAACAGGGTTACCCTGCAGTAGATCCCATCTCACTGTGGAATAGCAGGAAATGAGAGAGCAGATCAGCTGGCAAAAGAAGGTGCAACAGGCATACAACCAGATGCACTGGTTATATGCCATCAGAAGAAACAAATGATCAAATAATCAGAGGACCACAATCCCCAAATCAGGATACTTTTTCATAATATGAATAGATATGAACAAGTTATCATTATACGCCTCAGAACAGGACACAATCGACTCCATAGTCACATGTATACAAAATTCAAGATCGGCACCTCAACTACATATGCATGTGGACAGGCGCCCCAGACTGCTGAACACATACTCCTAGACTGTACTGAATATAGTAAAAAAAAAAATAGAGTAAAGTACCTCCGTCACGCCAAGTGGCGTATAGGGAATATGGTGTTAGTGACCATAAATTTTACAGACCCTCAGCACATGATTTTTGGGGTAATGTGGTCAGTATTACGCCCGTGCCGCTTTACTTTCCCCCCAAAAAATCCAGTACCCATTAAAGGCTGGGTGAACCGGAAGCCGTCGGTTAGGATCAAAATCAAACCCTACCTCTTGTCCTTTGTAGTCCAGTTCACTAACAACTGAGCTAACACGGCTCCCACTGAATACAGTAGACTGAGGAAAATCTATTGGTCCCTAGATACAACACTACAGATGCCCCAGTCTGCTGAACACATACTCCTAGGCTGTACTGAAAATAGTAGATGGGGAAAATCCATTGGCCATTGATACAACAACACTGCAGACAAAACTATATGGGCCACTGCAAGAATTACAAAAGACAGTAAAATTTATACAGGAAATGACATATAGACAATGCTTCAGGTGAATGAAAGATAAGATAGATGGATTAGATTAGTTTAGATTGATAGATAGATAGATTAGATTAGATTAGTTTAGATTGATAGATAGTTGACTGCTGTCTATAGTTATGTTGATGTTTTGTTTTACAGCGTCATGACTTCTGTTTTGTTGATGTTGATTTTCATTTTGTATTTGGTTTTGTAATTAGTTATGATATACAAATAAAATGTCTCTTTTTAGTTTCTACTGTGTGTGTGTAATCACACTTACATCACACACACCACACGGTGTTACAGTAAGTTACAGGTGTGTAGATGAGTGACTAGGTACTGTTGAACTACTGTCTCGCAAGACTCACTAAACTACTAGAAGTCACTAACTGACTTATCTGACTTTGTACTTTTAACTCGCTAGTAGTATCTAAGTAACCTCCGTCAGTCATAGTTGACTATTTATTTTTCAGCGCCCCTTGAAATGTTATTTTTTCTTTTCTTTCACAGTGTATTCTCTTTTTCTGTTAATCTATCTGCTTCTTGCTTGAGTTGGAGCTTTAGAGTATTTTCACAGATTGCGGTCTGCGGCTATTTCTTCCCAGGCTGCAGGATTTATGTTCAGAGTCTTCATGTCATATGAGTCGAAGATTTTGACACCCCCTAGTCCTTTTACTTTAGAGATCTTTTAGATTAGATTAATTTAGATAACAGTATCTGCGTCTATTCTCTATGGGTATACAGCTTGAAAGATCAATAGTTAGATAGATAGTCCTTTTGCCCGTCACGCCAAGTGACGTATAGGGAATATGGTGTTAGTGACCATAAATTTTACAGACCTTCGGCACATGATTATTGGGGTAATGTGGTCGGTATTACACCCGTGCCGCTTTACTTTTCCAGAAAAAATCCGGTACCCATTTAAGACTGGGTGAACCCGGAAACCTTTGGTTGGGATCGAACCCTACCTCTTGTCCTTTGTAGTCCAGTTCACTAACCACTGAGCAATCGCGGCTCCTCATCTTCTTGTTTGCTATACATTATATCTCTAGGTATGTGGCTTTCTTTCATATGGCCAAGCCAGCGTAACCTACATTGTTTGTGCAGTGTAGATGTTCGGGAGGCCTCTGCAAGTCTTGTCCTTCCAGGTGATACCAAGAATACGGCGTAGACATCACATCTAGCTGGTTCAACTCCTCTGCGGCAAAGTGTTTAGCATGTTATATCTAGCTGGTTTAGCCCTTCTGTTGTAAAGTGTTTAGCATGTTATATCTAGCTGGTTCAACCCTCTGCTGTAAAGTGTTTAGCACATTATATCTAGCTGGTTCAACCCCTCTGTGGTAAAGTGTTTAGCATGTTATATCTAGCTGGTTCAACCCCTCTGTGGTAAAGTGTTTAGCATGTTATATCTAGCTGGTTCAGCCTCTCTGTTGTAAAGTGTTTAGCATGTTATATCTAGCTGGTTCAACCCCTCTGATGTAATGTGTTTAGTATGTTATATCTAGCTGGTTCAGACCCTCTGTGGTAAAGTGCTTAGCATGTTATATCTAGCTGGTTCAACCCCTCTGTGGTAAAGTGTTTAGCATGTTATATCTAGCTGGTTCAGACCCTCTGTGGTAAAGTGTTTAGCATGTTATATCTAGCTGGTTCAGCCTCTCTGCTGTAAAGTGTTTAGTATGTTATATCTAGCTGGTTCAACCCCTCTGTGGTAAAGTGTTTATCATGTTATATCTTGTTGGTTCAACCCCTCTGTGGTAAAGTGTTTATCATGTTATATCTAGCTGGTTCAACCCCTCTGTTGTAAAGTGTTTAGCATGTTATATCTAGCTGGTTCAGCCTCTCTGCTGTAAAGTGTTTAGTATGTTATAGCTAGCTGGTTCAACCCCTCTGTGGTAAAGTGTTTATCATGTTATATCTTGTTGGTTCAACCCCTCTGTGGTAAAGTGTTTATCATGTTATATCTAGCTGGTTCAACCCCTCTGATGTAATGTGTTTAGTATGTTATATCTAGCTGGTTCAGACCCTCTGTGGTAAAGTGCTTAGCATGTTATATCTAGCTGGTTCAACCCCTCTGTGGTAAAGTGTTTAGCATGTTATATCTAGCTGGTTCAGACCCTCTGTGGTAAAGTGTTTAGCATGTTATATCTAGCTGGTTCAGCCTCTCTGCTGTAAAGTGTTTAGTATGTTATATCTAGCTGGTTCAACCCCTCTGTGGTAAAGTGTTTATCATGTTATATCTTGTTGGTTCAACCCCTCTGTGGTAAAGTGTTTATCATGTTATATCTAGCTGGTTCAACCCTCTGTTGTAAAGTGTTTAGCATGTTATATCTAGCTGGTTCAGCCTCTCTGCTGTAAAGTGTTTAGTATGTTATATCTAGCTGGTTCAACCCCTCTGTGGTAAAGTGTTTATCATGTTATATTTTGTTGGTTCAACCCCTCTGTGGTAAAGTGTTTATCATGTTATATCTAGCTGGTTCAACCCTCTGTTGTAAAGTGTTTAGCATGTTATATCTGGTTGGTTCAACCCCTTCAAGATATCTTTGTTTAACCAAATAACTTAGAATTTACCTAAGAATTGGTACCGCAAGCTTGATTTTAAAAAGTATAGTGTGTTGGCAACCATACCACTCTTAACCCAAGATTACGATGTTAATTTGTGACTCATTTGTTTATGATACTGTAGTAAAAATTCCAAAAGAGGAGTAAGACGTCTCCTTTCCTCTGCTAGTCTTCGGGACACCCTTGGGCAAGGTGGAGCTCCCGTTTAGCCCCCATATCAGGGTTATGTGAAGCCATTGGAGCAGGTGGTGGATGGTGTTGTGGGAGCAGCTGACAAGTAGTGCCGGTTATGGTCCCCACACCGCGATGGCAGGCAGAGGATCTCATGTGTAGAGACAATGGCTGCAATCTCCGACTAGTACAGTCACTGCCAAGAAGGAAAGGAATGGCAAACTACTTTCTTACATTGCCTAGACTAATCATGTCAAATCACAACTTTATATCTACAGCTAATGATGTTAATGGGGACTCCACAGCCACCTCGTCCGGTAAGGAGTGTCATGTGTTACAGGTGACACCTGATCGTCAGCATGCTACTGTATGTAAGATCAAAAATAAAGAGACACTAGCAATAGGAACTTGAAACATTAGATCAGCATTCCAGGTTGGTAAAATAGAAAACATCAGTCAAGAAATGAAGAGAATGAAATTGAACATCTTGGGACTATGTGAAATGAGATGGACAGGAGCAGGATTATTACAATGCGACAGTGGAAATGTAATTTACTCTGGGGGAACCACACATGAAAGAGGAGTAGGCATCATGTTAGATAGAGAAAGAAGCAAAACAGTGAAAGGATTTTGGCCAGTGTCAGACAGAATTCTGCTAGTAAAATTGAGAGGCAGACCAATGGATATCAACATAATTCAAGCTTATGCACCAACAAGTAATAGCGAAGAAGAAGACATTGACACTTTTTACGAGGAGCTAGAGGCGACCATGGAACAGTGTAAATCTCAAGAAATAACTATTATATTAGGGGATTTCAATGCAAAGGTAGGAACAGCTAAAGTGCAAAATGTGACTGGGGGCATGGCCTTGGAGAGACGAATGACAGAGGGGAAAGATTGATAGGTTGGGCAAAGACGAATGAAATGATTATAGGTAACACCTGGTTCAAACAACACCCTAGGCGACTATGGACATTGCAAAGCCCAGACAAAAATGTACACAATCAAATTGATTTAAAATGTACACAATCAAATTGATTTTATACTCGTACAGAGAAGATTCAGGAATGGGCTAACATCTGTTAAAACAAGGCCAGGAGCAGATTAGTGACCATGTACCAGTAGTTGGAAAGATACGAATAAAACTGCAGGAGGCACAGAAATCCCCAAGAAATATAAAATTAGAACTAGATATACTTAGGGTAGATAAACAGATGAGTGATAAGTACAGCACGATAGTACAAAATAGATATAATGCTATTGAGAAAATACAGGACATCAAGGAGCAGTGGGAAATGCTCAAACAATCGATTCAACAAACATCAAAAGAAGTAATATCAGTGACCAAAAGAATCAACAAAAAGAAATGGATGACAAAAGAAATATTACAACTAATGGATGAAAGAAGAAAACATAAGAAAGAAGAAAGGACATACAAAATATTGCACAAAGAGATCCAAAACAGATGCAGAGAAGCAAAGGAAGGATGGTTAAAACAGAAATGTGAAGAAATGGAAAAACAACAAAAGAAAGACTCAACATTTATGCACAATCAGTTAAATGAATTAACAGGAAGAAAAGAAGTCAAAGTTTCAAGGTGTGTAAAGTCAAAGGAAGGAAATATAATAATGGGACAGGAGAAGACAATAGAAAGATGGACAGAATATATCAGTCAACTCTATGATGATGAAAGACCAGAGTTAAACAATTCAAACAAGGACACAGGACCACCAATTATGCAGAGTGAAGTGGAGGACACAATTCAACACATGAAAAGAGGCAAAGCTAATGTACCATTAGGAAATCTAAATATAGTGTTTTATTTGACTTTTTGATACAGCTGTGTGTTTACACTAGGAGAGACATGGGAAACTGAGATTTTCTGTCTCAGGTTGATTTATAACCAGTATTTGACTGCATGGTTTGACTTGTTACAATGTCTATCAGTACGGACGCCACAAGTCCATCAGTATGTTCGGCTACATCATAGCGTTATTTGCTGTGTTTCCTGATTTACAGATGGTTGTTTGATGTCAGCTGATGACCGCGGAAATTTCTTTGGTCAAATCATCATCATCATCGAGTGCCTTCTCCGCAATGAAGGTTGGCTACCATGGAGCGCCATTCTGCTGTCTCTTGCTTTGATGGTGCAAGTTGGCATAGGCTGATTTGTCCATCTTTTGATGTTACTCGTCCATGTTAGTCTTGGTCTGCTTCTGCCTCTTTTACCTTGTATTTTCCCCTCCAGGATTACTTTTAGTAGGCTGTTGTGTCTTTTAGCATGGTCCAAAAATCACATTTGTCTTGTTTGAATTGTGCTTAGTAGTTCTCTTTGCATTTTTAGTTGTTTTAAGACTTCATCGTTTGTTTTGAATTCCTCTCCATGGCTTCCTCTGGACTAGTATGTGACGAGGCTCCAATCTATTTCACGGTGGTCTGCCATATTCGTCTTTCGTGTTCTGAATATGCCTCATGTGTACCACACACTTTGCTGTTTTCGTTTCTGGGCCGTTGATCAATTCTGATTTATCCGCCCCATCCAGGGTCACAGACTTTTCACATATGGGTTGAATACACCCGGTTTGCCTGCGACAATTTGTCAAACCATGTGCTTGCCTATCGAACCGCGAACACACGACACACAGAAGAATAAATCATATACCACTTAAATATCGGTAATCACAGTCCATCCACACGTCAGAAGTAAAATATACACAAATGGGGAATAACAACACATAATTTCACAACTAGACTGTCGCGTAAATCATTTAAATATATATATATCAGCAATCGCCGAATTATAAAAAACGACTACACGAAGCCGCCATGACACTGGAAACATCCTCTAGTCAAAGCAAAACAACATAAAAATCAACCAATTATTTACAAATTGGCAAATTTGTTTTCATATTTCTGTAGATCGTATCTCACGAAATAAACAAAAAATAATATAATAATCAAACAACAATAGAAACAAATCCAACATTCAGGGCTCCGCCATAGGTGGTAATTAGGAAAGTATGTGGAGGGGGTGAAATCTAATACCTTGTTCAATTATCTAAATACTCATATATAATATGTTATATGTTACAAAAATATAAATATATAGATTCATTCTTAAAACCATGAACAATTTTGTCTCTGAAATCTCTTCCGTTGCACGGAAAGAGTTAATAGCAAAAACAGAATGAACTACAAGAAATTATAGACATAATAGTAAAAGAAAGCAACAAGAAAGGTCTAAGTCTGAATAGTAAGAAAACAGAAGTAATGGTTATATCGAAGATACAATCATCACCATCATGCAGCCTAAAAATAAACAGGACAAATCTGAAACAAGTACAACGTTTCAAATACTTGGGCACAATGATATCGGATGGAAGATGCACCACGGAAATAAAAAGCAGAATAGCTCAGGCCAAAATAGCATCTCAGAAAATGAAAAATATCTTATGCAACAAATCCATGTCAATAGAAATGAGAAAGAGAGTTCATCGGTGCTATATAGAACCAATTCTGACCTATGAAAGCGAATCATGGACAGTAGACAAACAAATGAAAAGACGATTAGAGGCCACAGAGATGGGATTTCTCAGAAGAATGTTGAAAGTTCTCTGGACAGCTAAAAAGACCAATGAGGAAGTTCTCAAAGAGGCCAACACAAAAAGGCAGCTCCTAAAAAACATCAGAAAGAAGCAATCAACATTTTACGGGCACATCATGAGAAGAGGAAAGCTAAAATACTTGGTTACAACTGGCAAAATAAAAGGAAAGAGAGATCGCGGACGACAAAGAGAAATTACCTGATAGCTTGGTGTCATGGCATGGAAAACAGTCAACAACAGAATTGATACAATGCACTGTAGATAGAAGATTGTGGAAGGGCATGATCGCCTACCGGTATGATACATGATGATGATGAGTAAAAATTACTACCACTTGAATGTACCATTAGGAAAATTAAATATAGTGTTTTATTTGACTTTTTTACACAGCTGTGTGTTTACACTAGGAGAGACATGGGGAAACTGAGATTTTCTGTCTCAGGTTGATTTATAACCAGTATTTGACTGCATGGTTTGACTTGTTACAATGTCTATCAGTACGGACGCCACAAGTCCATCAGTATGTTCGGCTACATCATAGCGTTATTTGCTGTGTTTCCTGAGTTACAGAAGGTTGTTTGATGTCAGCTGATGACCGGGGAAATTTCTCTGG
Source organism: Megaustenia siamemsis (assembly GCA_032433765.1). Lineage (NCBI taxonomy): Eukaryota > Metazoa > Mollusca > Gastropoda > Stylommatophora > Ariophantidae > Megaustenia > Megaustenia siamemsis. Next base: position 1,857,192 of record JAVIAB010000104.1, read on the forward strand.
TCAAATCATCATCATCATCGAGTGTCGTCTCCGCAACGAAGGTTGGCTACCATGGAGCACCATTCTGCTCTGTCTCTTGCTTTGATGGTGCAAGTTGTCATAGGCTGATTTGTCCATCTTTTGATGTTACTCGTCCATGTTAGTCTTGGTCTGCTTCTGCCTCTTTTACCTTGTATTTTCCCCTCCAGGATTACTTTTAGTAGGCTGTTGTGTCTTTTAGCATGGTCCAAAAATCACATTTGTCTTGTTTGAATTGTGCTTAGTAGTTCTCTTTGCATTTTTAGTTGTTTTAAGACTTCATCATTTGTTTTGAATTCCTCTCCATGGCTTCCTCTGGACTAGTATGTGACGAGGCTCCAATCTATTTCACGGTGGTCTGCCATATTCGTCTTTCGTGTTCTGAATATGCCTCATGTGTACCACACACTTTGCTGTTTTCGTTTCTGGGCCGTTGATCAATTCTGATTTATCCGCCCCATCCAGGGTCACAGACTTTTCACATATGGGTTGAATACACCGGTTTGCCTGCGACATATTTGTCAAACCATGTGCTTGCCTATCGAACCGTGAACACGCGACACAAAGAAGAATAAATCATATACCACTTAAATATCGGTAATCACAGTTCATCCACACATCAGAAGTAAAATATACACCAAACTGGGAATAGCAACACATAATTTCACAACTAGACTGTCGCATAAATCATTTAAATATATCAGCAATTACTGAATTATAAAAAAAGACTACATGAAGCCGCCATGATACCAGAAACATCCTCTGGTCAAAGCAAAACAACATAAAAATCAACCAATTATTTACAGATTGGCAAATTTGTTTCCATATTTCTGTAGATCGTATCTCACGAAATAAACAAAAATATTATAATAATCAAACAACAATAGAAACAAATCCAACATTCAGGGCTCCGCCATAGGTGGTAATTAGGAAAGTATGGGGAGGGGGGAATGTTGAACATGGCAAAATGTTTTTTTTTTTTAAGAATTTGTGTTCTGATATGGTAACTTTAGCTGAAGTCTTAAAACAACTAAGAATGAAAAAGAGAACTATAAATACAATTAAGACAAGACAAATGAGATTTGTGGGGCACGTTGAAAGACACAACAGCCTACTAAAAGTAATATTGGAAGGGAAAATACAAGGTAAAAGAGGCAGAGGTAGACCAAGACTAACATGGATGAGTAACATCCAAAGATGGACAAGTCAATCTATGGCAACCTGCACCATTAAAGCAAGAAACAGAGTGGAATGGTGATCCATTGTAGCCAACCTTCGTTGCGGAAATGACACTTGATGATGATGATGATGAACTTTTGCTACGTTACTGTAATCTAGAGTTTATCGGAAAATAATCATTTCATGGGAAATATAATCTAGAGTTGATCGTGGGAAATATAATCTAGAGTTGATGATTGGAAATATAATCTAGAGTTGATCATTGGAAATATAATCTAGAGTTGATTATTGGAAATATAATCTAGAGTTGATGATTGGAAATATAATCTAGAGTTGATCATTGGAAATATAATCTAGAGTTGATTATTGGAAATATAATCTAGAGTTGATCATTGGAAATATAATCTAGAGTTGGTTATTGGAAATATAATCTAGAGTTGGTCATTGGAAATATAATCTAGAGTTGATCATTGGAAATAATGTTGCTGCTAATACTATCTTCCACATACAACATAAGGCATGTTCTGATACATACTATTGACTCGTTATTTACATATTGTTGTCTTTTGTAAAAATTGTTCTGTTTACCGTTTTGTCATTTCAGAAATGTTTCGCTGCAACCAGAAACAGTTTGGTTCAAACTTAAATAGCTTACAGCCTTTGAAGACCAAGCTGTGTGGCCGCTTGCAACTTTATGACCAGGAGGAGCTTTCAAGTGTGATACTTGGCAGTGATGGCAACAGATGTAAAGTGGTACAAGATAACAGTGGATGCAGTGTTTCGAAAATGACATTTGAGACTGAGTCATGACAGTCTACAGAGATGTCCTGAACTCTGATAACTGTCATGCAATAACAGTAGATGCATGTGAAAGCAACGGAAAAGATAACAGTAAAATCAGTGTTTCAGAAATGGACACAGAGACAGAATCTGACAGTGGAGCTGTCCTGAATTCTCACAACTGTCATACAATGACAGTAGATATAAGTGAAACCAACGGAAGAAATAAAATGATATCAGTGAACCGTGACAGCAGTGTTTCAGAAATGGCAACGGACACAGAGACAGAATCTAGCAATGTATCGTCCCTGAATTCTGATAACTGTCATGAAAGAACAGCAGCTGTTTGTGACAGTAGAACAGCCTGTAAGACAACGACACCACAAAATGAAACAATTGAGATAATTTCAGAATGTGTACAACATGATAGTCTCACCGCAGCTGACAGGTCTTGCGAACTACCAGATAAGCTACCGCCAACTCTGAAGCAAAAGAGTAACAATCGAGATAATTTCACATGCAAATTTTGCGGAGTTAAATTTGCGAACAGCAAAATTCTAAAAGATCACAGGAAGATACATTCAGGAGAGAAACCATACAAATGTGATGTATGTTGTCTGGGTTTTGCTAAGTTGGGGAATCTTGAAATACATAAAAGAACCCATACAGGAGAGAAACCGTTTAAATGTGATATTGTGATGCTAGATTCTCTCAGTGCAGTAGCTTAGTTAGGCATGTGAGGATACATACAGGGGAGAAACCATACAGCTGTGATGATTGTGGTGCTGGTTTTGCTGTTCATAGTTGTCTGGAAAGACATAGGAGAACACATACGGGGGAGAAATCGTATCAATGTGATGTTTGTGGCGTGGGATTTTCTGATGGCGGTTATTTGAAGGTGCATAAAAGAACACATACCGGAGAACTACCGTACATATGTGAAGTTTGTGATGTAGGATTTGCTGATCATAGTAGCCTTCGACGACATAAAAGAACACATAGTGGGGAGAGACCTTACAAGTGCGACGACTGTGGTAAAACATTTACTCAATGCAGTCATCTAGAAATACATACGAGGAAACATACTGGAGAAAAACCGTACAAATGTGACATATGTAGTGTTTGTTTTACTGACAATACTACCCTAGTAAGACATATGAGAATACATACTGGAGAGAAACCGTACAAGTGTGATGTATGTGGGACTGCGTTTGTTATTCTTAGCAGTCTACGAGCACATAAAAGAATACATTCAGGAAACGGCCTTATAAATGTGATGTATGTGGTGCAGGGTTTATTCAATGTGGTCATCTAGATAGACATAAGAGGACACATACTGGAGAGAAACCTTTCACATGTGATGTATGTAGTATGGGGTTTGCTTGTCGTGGAACGTTAGAGCGACATAAAAGAATACATACAGGAGAGAAACCTTACAACTGCGAGGTTTGTGGTGTGGGATTCTCTCGGTGTAGTACATTAAGGAGACACGAGAAAACTCACACGGGTGAGAGGTCTCATAAGTGTGATGTCTGTGGTGTAGCGTTTGCTGTTAATCATAATCTACAGAGACATAAACGGATGCATGCAAAGCTGTCTTGATTGAAGCTTTTATCTGTGGACACATATTTAACAGAGAGATTCAGAAACCATTTCAAGTTCTGCTACATTAGTTCATTATGAGATCTTCCCCTTTACGAGCTACTGCGTTTAGTGATCTGTGCACACCATGAGCTGTGTGTTTCATTCGGATTGTGTTTCGATATTCCAATTGCATACGATGAATGATGATACCGTATAACAAAGGGCAGTTTAGCTGTATTCACTTTCTGTGCCGTTACACCATATGTCTTGTGGCGTATGCTGTAGCTCTTGTGATGGGGACTGCAGCTATCTTTCTTTGTTTGGATCCTTCATTGAGATGAGTTTTAATTCAGATGATTTCACTGGCATGTGTGGTTGAGCAATTATGAATTTTAATTCGCTTGCAGTGATACCGGGGCCTTCGACTAACTGTAACCAGAACCGTAATCATCCTCTTTACACATTAGATAAGTCCATCTTCTTCTTAGCGTTGATGTGTTGTGTCGCTTTAAGGCAAAGCCGTGATATCTGTGCCTTTCTGCCTGACACATCTATCTTTGGCATTGATGAGTAGATTTGCTTTCTGCCTGACATATCTATCTTTGGCATTGATGAGTAGATTTGCTTTCTGCCTGACACATCTATCTTTGGCATTGATGAGTAGATTTGCTTTCTGCCTGACATATCTATCTTTGGCATTGATGAGTAGATTTGCTTTCTGCCTGACATATCTATATTTGGCATTGATGAGTAGATTTGCTTTCTGCCTGACATATCTATCTTTGGCATTGATGTGTAGATTTGCTTTCTGCCTGACACATCTATCTTTGGCATTGATGAGTAGATTTGCTTTCTGCCCGACATATCTATCTTTGGCATTGATGAGTAGATTTGCTTTCTGCCCGACACATCTATCTTTGGCATTGATGAGTAGATTTGCTTTCTGCCTGACATATCTATCTTTGGTATTGATGAGTAGATTTGCTTTCTACCTGACATATCTATCTTTGGCATTGATGAGTAGATTTGCTTTCTGCCTGACATATCTATCTTTGGCATTGATGAGTAGATTTGCTTTCTGCCTGACACATCTATCTTTGGCATTGATGAGTAGATTTGCTTTCTGCCCGACATATCTATCTTTGGCATTGATGAGTAGATTTGCTTTCTGCCCGACATATCTATCTTTGGCATTGATGAGTAGATTTGCTTTCTGCCCGACACATCTATCTTTGGCATTGATGAGTAGATTTGCTTTCTGCCCGACATATCTATCTTTGGCATTGATGAGTAGATTTGCTTTCTGCCCGACACATCTATCTTTGGCATTGATGAGTAGATTTGCTTTCTACCCGACATATCTATCTTTGGCATTGATGTGTAGATTGGCTTTCTACCCGACATCTATCTTTGGCATTGATGAGTAGATTTGCTGAACAATTTTTTGCCCCGACAGTGGTCATATATTGCCTACTCTTTTTGACTTTGAACTGCCGAGGGACCTCCTGTTTTTCACCATTATCCGATAGGGCTAAACATCAGACCTGCCTACCCAGAGACCAGGGGACAGTAAAGCCACAAAGAAACCATGGGTTCGATTTTTCCAAAATTCCCAACACCTACGATGGGGATCGAACCTGGACCCTTCCTGTCCAGATGCCAACATCTTACATGTAGACTATCCAGTTCCCTAGATCAATTCATAAATGCTCAGATCCCCTCTTCAGAGTATTTCTCTTGAGTGCTGTGACTCCTAGCTCAGTGGTTAGTGAACTGGACTACAAAGGACAAGAGGTGGGGTCGATCCCAACTGACGACTTCCGAGTTCACCCAGCCTTTAATGGGTACCGGATTTTTTTCTGGTAAAGTAAAGCAGCACAGGCGTAATACCGACCACATTACCCCAAAAATCATGTGCCGAAGGTCTGTAAATTTATGGTCACTGACACCATATTCCCTATACGCCACTTGGCGTGACGGGGGCTCTTTACTTTCTACTTACTTGTGACTCCTGACATTAACTCCATGCTTGTTTGCTAATCTTCTTTTGCTTTCTGCATATGCTTGCTTGCTTGCATTCGCCCAATGACTAAAGGAGTACACCTCTTCATCATCCACCCTTAAAAGGACGTTAAGTGGGCGTGTCTGCATTATGATGTGGTTTGCAGTATAGCTGTGATATTTGTGCCTTTCAGCCCAACACATCCGACTTCAGCATGACATTTTTGAGTACCAGGTTGTCTTCCCTCTTCGATCCCTACTCTCTTGGCCAGACTAGACAGGTTAGTCTGTTACTAGAGGCACCACGGAGAGGTGGTGCAGGGTCTGGATGGTTATGGTTCACCGATCCTGGTGCAAGCCATCAGTTGTGGGTCGCTGACAACTTTCAGCTCTGGTGCAGTGAGGCGTGCCTTCACCTCTACTTTCTGCATATCACTCTAGCTTATCCTTTTTATGATTTTCATTTCTTTAAAAGTCTTCATAATAAATTCTCTTTTATTTGAGGGCCTTGGTAGTCTAGTTGGGAAAACCACCCAACTGGGCTACAGACGTTCGGACAACCCATGTTCAATTCCCGCTGAAAGCAGTGTCAGTTGTACTCGTGGTTGGAAAACAAATACCCCAGCGGTCGAACCACCCGCTGGCAGAAATGGGTACCAGGGTAGTACTCTGGAAATGTGAAAAATGCTGCCTCGCATTGTGAGTTTCGATGCTTGAAGCAACAATAACCAGAAGTCTCCAAACACCTCTGGATAAGTGGCTGAGTGTGCTTGTGTGAAAACTCACATGCTAAGACGCTGATTCAAGTCTCGTGCTTTACCTTTATCTTTATTATTTCTTAAATCGCTAACTTGTCCAGACTGTCTAGTCTGTTATGTGTTTCATTCTTCTGCACTCACCAAGGCCACCTCACTTTAGTGCCTTTAAATGACGCTGAATTGGACATAGGTAACTCGTGATCCTAGTTTATGGCAAGCTATGATGTCTTTGGTAGCCACGATAGCTCAGTAGTTAGTGGACTACAAAGGACAGGAGGTCGGGTTCGATCCTGATCAACATTTCCGGGTACACCCAGCCTTAAATGGGTACCAGATTTTTTTTCTGGGAATTTGAGTGGCACGGGACATAATACCAACAACATTACCTCAAAAATCATATACTAAAGGTCTATAATACTTATGGTCACTAACACCATATTCCCTATACACCACTAGGCGTAACGGGACGCTTACATTATTTTACTTTTATCTTTGCCCTATATATCTTATCTTTACTGTGAAAGAAGGAGTGAAAGAAATGCTGATCTAACAAAAAATAGCAGGGGCAGAGGTGAATGCTTTGTCATGCAGGGAAATACAAAAGAAATCTAACAAAATTTTGTATTAAATTCAGCGGTTGAATTCTGTACAGGTCTCTAGAGACTATTATTGACTTAGTGGTCATAGAAAGAGCTTGTCAGAAGCAATGTGTTTCTACCTTCGTGCTTGTCTAGTACCTGCAACTTTTCTCTGCATCTTCTCTTTCTTCTCATCCCATGACACTAGTTGTCATTGGGTCACCACTGATAGGTGTCATCAACCTTCTCCTGGAGGTCGTTGGGACACCACTGACAGACTTACTCAACATTCTCCAGGAGGTCGTTGGATAGGTGTCATCAACCTTCGTCTGGAGGTCGTTGGGTCACCACTGACGGACTTAGTCAACCTTCTCCTGGAGGTCGTTGGGACACCACTGACAGACTTAGTCAACTTTCTCCTGGGGGTCGTTGGGACACCACTGACAGACTTAGTCAACCTTCTCCTGGGGGTCGTTGGGACATCACTGACAGACTTAGTCAACCTTCTCCTGGGGGTTGTTGGGACACCACTGACCGACTTAGTCAACCTTCTCCTGGAGGTCTAGACCAGCTAATGTAAGGAACTGATAGTAGTGAATGGTTCTCTGTGTGTAGACCAGCTGGTGTAAGGAACTGATAGTAGTGAATGGTCCTCTGTGTGTAGACCAGCTGGTGTAAGGAACTGATAGTAGTGAATGGTCCTCTGTGTGTAGACCAGCTGGTGTAAGGAACTGAAAGTGAATGGTCATATATGTGCAGACCTATATGGGCACAAAACACATATGCATGACTTGCATTAAACCGAAGGGCAGGTGCCCATATGCTGTGATTCAGTAACAAATCAATCATCGTTATATCTGTGTAAAGTATTTTTTATGTTTGATACTGGTTAATGTAACTTTGTGACTTATTAGTTTTGACTTGACTTTTGCTGGTATGTTTTTGTACACACAGCTGTGGGCATTATTAACCTGAGATATATTAAAAGCTTACTATCGATGCACATGGTTGTCTGTTTATTTTTACTCTTTTGTTGTTGTTTTTAAGGTACACACATCCTAACTAAAGAATTAGAGTCATGGTGCTTGACTCATAGCTGACTGTTGATAAATCTCCCTATGGTGTTCTCAGAGACATACTGATCTCAGTTTGGACAAGTTAATAAGGATCAATATGGGAAGGTAATCTAGAAATACTGGATAGGACATGCTGCTGAAGCCAACTGAGAATATTACACAGCAGGCCCTTTTCTGGAATCCCCAAGGAAAAAGACAAAGAGAAAGACCAAGATAGTTTTGGAGAAGACAGATTGTAGCAGAGATGAAGATGATGGGGAAGACATAGAATGATCTTAAAAGAATGGCAAGAAACAGAACGGCTTGGAAAGTGTTTGTTAAAGACCTATGCTCCACAGGGAGCTGAAAATGTTTGTTAAAGACACTCCACAGGGAGTTGAAAGTGTTTGGTGAAGACCTATACTCCACAGGGAGCTGAAAGTGTTTGTTGAAGACCTATGCTCCACAGGGAGCTGAAAGGTAGAAGAAGAATCCAGAAATATCGTTCTGATGACGGATTTGCTGGGCAAAACGTTAAAACATTACTGCTTTGCTATAACCCGTATCACAATGTATCTATACTCTTTGTCCTCCCTTTTTGGGAAAGTAATGAAGGGTAGTAGTCATTTGTGCAAACATGGAAGAAGCAGTGGAAGATAAAGAACAACAGAGCATTTATTAGTGAAGTGGATAACTCAGTACAAAAGGTCGGGTACTGTAATGGTCAATGTTTCTAGTGTCATCAGTCTGAGGTCAGGTACAATCATGGTCAATGTTTCTAGTGTCATCCAGTCTGAGGTCAGGTACAGTCATGGTCAATGTTTCTAGTGTCATCCAGTCTGAGGTCAGGTACAGTCATGGTCAATGGTCCTAGAATCATCAAGTCTGAGGTCAGGTACAGTCATGGTCAATGTTTCTAGTGTCATCCAGTCTGAGGTCAGGTACAGTCATGGTCAATGGTTCTAGTGTCATCCAGTCTGAGGTCAGGTACAGTCATGGTCAATGGTTCTAGTGTCATCCAGTCTGAGGTCAGGTACAGTCATGATCAATGTTTCTAGTGTCATCCAGTCTGAGGTCAGGTACAGTCATGGTCAATGGTCCTAGAATCATCCAGTCTGAGGTCAGGTACTGTCATGGTCAATGGTTCTAGTGTCATCCATCCTGAAATGAATTACAAAACCCTTTAGAGCTGTACCTGCTAGTATCACCCATTAGGATATATGCTATACTTGCTTGTTTTCGTCCTGTGACTAAAGCAATAAACCTCTTCATCATCCACCTTAAAAAGGTCTACGTATGCCTGTATACGTCGTGTTGTGGTTTGTTGTAAAGCTAATATTTGCTCCTTTCGGTCCACCACTTCCAACTTTAGCACGTTTTTTTTTTAATACTGGGTTGTCTTCCCTCTTCGAGGGACTATACTGGTTACTCTGTTTCTGATGGCACCGTGAAGAGGTGAAGTAGGGTCTGGCGCAAGCCATTAGTTGTGGATCGCTAATAGCTGCCAGCTCTGTTGCTGTGAGACGCCCGTATCTTCACATGTGTTGTATTAGAATCAAGTATTCTCCATTTTGGATAATATGCTACAGACAGGGTCTCTCCATCCAATCTTATTCTGACATATTTTCTCTCTTTCCATTGTAGGCCAATGTTCTTGAGGGTTTCCATGGCTTCACTTGTTTATGTATTCTTGGGTCTTCCACTGTGGGTTTCATAACAAAGTCTGTCTTGCTATGCTGAAATGAGGTTTTCTTAGCATGCGTCCAATCAGTTTCCATTTTCTATTCATAGTCTGTTGCTCTTTTTAGTTGTATTATTTTACACACATTTCTAAGTCGTCTAAGGATATTGTTTTAGATTCTTCTTCAGTGATCAGCTACTGCTAGACATTTAGACCAGCTTGGGTCACCAACAAGATCAGCTACTGCTAGACATTTAGACCAGCTTGGGTCATCAAGAAGATCAGTTACTGCTAGACATTTAAACCAGCTTGGGTCACCAACAAGATCAGTTACTACTAGACATTTAGACCAGCTTGGGTCACCAACAAGATCAGTTACTACTAGACATTTAGACCAGCTTGGGTCACCAACAAGATCAGTTACTACTAGACATTTAGACCAGCTTGGGTCACCAACAAGATCAGTTACTGCTAGACATTTAGACCAGCTTGGGTCACCAATAAGATCAGTTACTGCTAGACATTTAGACCAGCTTGGGTCACCAACAAGATCAGTTACTGCTAGACATTTAGACCAGCTTGTCTCACCAACAAGATCTGCTACTGCTAGACATTTAGACCAGCTTGTCTCACCAACAAGATCTGCTACTGCTAGACATTTAGACCAGCTTGGGTCACCAACAAGATCAGTTACTACTAGACATTTAGACCAGCTTGGGTCAACAACAAGATCAGCTACTGCTAGACATTTAGACCAGCTTGGGTCACCAACAAGATCAGTTACTACTAGACATTTAGACCAGCTTGGGTCACCAACAAGATCAGCTACTACTAGACATTTAGACCAGCTTGTCTCACCAACAAGATCAGCTACTACTAGACATTTAGGTCAGCTTGGGTCACCAACAAGATTAGTTACTGCTAGACATTTAAATCAGCTTGGGTCACCAACAAGATCAGCTACTGCTAGACATTTAGACCAGCTTGTCTCACCAACAAGATCAGCTACTGCTAGACATTTAGACCAGCTTGTCTCACCAACAAAATCAGCTACTACTAAACATTTAGACCAGCGTGTCTCACCAACAAGATCAGCTACTACTAGACATTTAGACCAGGTGTCTCACCAACAAGATCAGCTACTACTAGACATTTAGACCAGCTTGGGTCACCAACAAGATCAGTTACTGCTAGACATTTAGACCAGCTTGGGTCACCAACAAGATCAGTTACTACTAGACATTTAGACCAGTTTGAGTCACCAACAAGATCAGTTACTACTAGACATTTAGACCAGTTTGAGTCACCAACAAGATCAGTTACTACTAGACATTTAGACCAGCTTGGGTCACCAACAAGATCAGTTACTACTAGACATTTAGAACAGCTTGGGTCATCAACAAGATCAGCTACTGCTAGACATTTAGACCAGCTTGTCTCACCAACAAAATCAGCTACTGCTAGACATTTAGACCAGCCTGTCTCACCAACAAGATCAGCTACTGCTAGACATTTAGACCAGCCTGTCTCACCAACAAGATCAGCTACTGCTAGACATTTAGACCAGCTTGTCTCACCAACAAAATCAGCTACTACTAAACATTTAGACCAGCGTGTCTCACCAACAAGATCAGCTACTACTAGACATTTAGACCAGGGTGTCTCACCAACAAGATCAGCTACTACTAGACATTTAGACCAGCTTGGGTCACCAACAAGATCAGTTACTGCTAGACATTTAGACCAGCTTGGGTCACCAACAAGATCAGTTACTACTAGACATTTAGACCAGTTTGAGTCACCAACAAGATCAGCTACTACTAGACATTTAGACCAGGGTGTCTCACCAACAAGATCAGCTACTACTAGACATTTAGACCAGCTTGGGTCACCAACAAGATCAGTTACTGCTAGACATTTAGACCAGCTTGGGTCACCAACAAGATCAGTTACTACTAGACATTTAGACCAGTTTGAGTCACCAACAAGATCAGTTACTACTAGACATTTAGACCAGCTTGTCTCACCAACAAGATCAGCTACTACTAGACATTTAGATCAGCTTGGGTCACCAACAAGATCAGCTACTACTAGACATTGAGATCAGCTTGGGTCATCAACAAGATCAGCTACTACTAGACATTTAGATCAGCCTGGGTCATCAACAAGATCAGCTACTACTAGACATTGAGATCAGCCTGGGTCACCAACAAGATCAGCTACTGCTAGACATTTAGATCAGCTTGGGTCACCAACAAGGCCAGCTTGGGTCACAACAAGATCAGCTACTACTAGACATTGAGATCAGCTTGGGTCACCAACAAGATCAGCTACTACTAGACATTTAGATCAGCTTGGGTCACTAACAAGATCAGCTACTACTAGACATTTAGATCAGCTTGGGTCACCAACAAGATCAGCTACTACTAGACATTTAGATCAGCTTGGGTCACCAACAAGGCCAGCTTGGGTCACCAACAAGATCAGCTACTACTAGACATTTAGATCAGCTTGGGTCACCAACAAAATCAGCTACTACTAGACATTTAGATCAGCTTATGTCACCAACAAAATCAGCTACTACTAGACATTTAGACCAGCTTATCTCACCAACAAGATCAGCTACTACTAGACATTTAGACCAGCTTGTCTCACCAACAAGCTGACCTTCGGTGCCCTGTTTTACAAATATAATTATACAAATGTATTTAGCTATCATCGATAGGCCAACGTGTGGTCGCGGTTCGACAGGAAAGAGTCTTTTTTAACAAAAATGGCGCCTACCGGGAATGTCCCTCCCGAATGTACAAAGTTTATGAAAGTAGATGGGGTGACAGAATCAAAAATGATCAACGGCCCAGAAAGCGAAAACAGCAAAATGTGTGGTACATAGAGGCATACTCATTGCACGAATGACAAATATGGCTGACCACCATGTAAGAGATTGGCGCCTCAACACGTACTATTCCAAAGAAAGACTAACATGGACGAGTAGCATGAAAAGATGGATAAGTCAGTCTATGACAACTTGCACCATCAAAGCAAGAGACAGAACGGAATGGCGCTCCATGATAGCCAACCTTCGATGCGGAGACGGCACTCAATGATGATGATAAAAATTTTCACATTGAAACACATTTAAAGTGTCTCATGAGTTTGCAATGCTTCAAGTGGTCACGACTAAAATACCGAAGTAGAAGCGCCTGCAGGTTGCAATAGCAGGGTCGGCGCACCATCAGCTGACCAAGGCCTAGCAGTTCTACCTCCTCGTGGTCTCCCCTGGTAACAGTCTGCGTCAAACTAGACTGGCTAACAGAAGCTAGGATCGCCGTGTTCCATGTAGTGGTGGCTGTTACTGATATAGAGGACCCAGTATTGCAGTACCTCTGGGCTGGACTAGTAGTTTCCCAGCATAGCCTGGGACAGACGAATTCCAACTTCCTCAGTAAGAGCCGGAATGTCAAAAAAGCCATTACGACCCGCCACATCTTATGAGTCAAAGGGCAACATGCTCACATCAACTCGTGGCAATCCGTCAACAACAACAACAACCCAGTTGTTACAATATATTCCAGATGTTCCCTTCTCATTAAATGGTCAAAAAATGGTGATTGTATTTTCCTAATATTGTAAATTAGCTCTCTTTTTCCTTTGGCCTCTTTCAAAACATTGTCATTACTCTTCTTAGTTGTCAATGGTATTCTCAACATTCTTATGTTGTTGTTGTTCTTATTGACGGAATGCACGAGTTGATGCGGGCAGGGTGCCCTTTGGCTCATTTGATGTGGCGGGTCGTAATGGCTTTCTTGACATTCCCGGCTCTTACTGGAGAAGTTGGAGTTCGTCTATCCCAGGCTATGCTGAGAAACTACTAGTACAGCCCAGAGGTGCTGCAATACTAGGTCTTCTATGTCAGTAACAGCCACCACTACAGGGAACACGGCGATCCTATCTTCTGTTAGCCAGCCTGTTTTGACGCAGGCTGTTACCAGGAGAGACCACGAGGAGGTAGAACTGCTAGGTCTTAGTCAGCTGATGGTGCGCCGACCCTGCTATTTCGACCGCAGACGCTTCTGATCCATCAACATTCTTCTGTAAAACCACATGTCTACAGCCTCCAGTGATTTTTGGTCTGTTGTCCTATTGTCCATGATTCAAATCATCCATATGTTTTGACAGGTTTTACATAACATTGATGAACTCTTTTTCTTGTTTCTATTGTCAAAAATGGATTGCACAGTATCCTACTTTTTTGGAAAGCTGCTTTTGCCTGAGCCATTCTGCATCTCACCTCTGTTGTACATCTACCATCTGAGGTTAACATTAGGTCAATCTTCGTGAATTTGAATTAACGATCTTCGTGAATCTAAATTGAAAGATGTTCGTGCCAATAGTCACTCACAGCAATGGCGATTGTTTGAGCACAAAAGTTGGAAACTTCAAGAAATTCTGTCCATTTTAGTTTATATCTGGGTCGCGAGTGCTCTAGGTTTGAAGTAAGTTACCTAAATAATGTGTGATGTCACATAAGTTATCGTGATAATGGAAACTGGTTAGAAATATGTGAACTAGTCGCAATAATTACGGTCACACAGTGAGACTGAGACAGGGCTTGTTACTTGTATCATCATCGTGTGCCATTTCAGAAGAGCTGATGGCTGATCAAAATGATTGCAAGGTTTTCTATATTGAAACTGTATTTTAGTGCTTGAGAAAATTACTGTCAACATATTCGTATTCTATCTGAGATATGATGATGGCATATTAGCATCATTTTTCTTTTCTTATGTATATTGAATATCATCATCATGGAGTGCCTTCTCCGCAACGAAGGTTGGCTACCATGGAGCGCCATTCTCTGCTGTCTCTTGTTTTGACTTTGACTTTGATGGTGCAGGTTGTCATAGGCTGATTTGTCCATCTTTTGATGTTACTCGTCCATGTTAGTCTTGGTGACTGCAAGACTTCATCGTTTGTTTTCTTTTCCTTCCATCTAATTCTACCTATTCTTCTATATATCCACATTTCAAAGGTCAATTCTCTATTCTGTTTTAGAAAATTACCACATCTGCAGACCTTATTGACTGAACTCTGCAAGCACCACAGGGTTGCCCTGCAGTGGATCCCATCTCACTGTGGGATACCAGGAAATGAGAAAGCAGATCAGTTGGCAAGGGAAGGTTCAACAGACACACAACTAGATACACCAGTTGTATACCATCATAAGAAACAGATAATCAAATCAATCAGAAGACCACAAGCCCCAAATCAGGATGCCTTTCATAATATGAATAGATATGAACAAGTTATCATTATACGCCTCAGAACAGGACACAATCGATTCCATAGTCACATGTATACAAAATTCAAGATCGGCACCTCAACTACTTGTACATGTGGACAGGCACCCCATATTGCTGAACACATACTTCAAGACTGCACTGAATATAGTAGACTGAGGAAAATCCATTGGCCCATAGATACAACACTACAGACAAAACTATATGGGCCACTGCAAGAATTACAAAAGACAGTAAAATTCATACAGGAAACGACATTGCTGATATAGACAATACTTCGAGTGAACGGAAGATAGATAGATCTGTTCTGTTTTCTTGTCTAATGTTTCTGCACCATATAGGAATATCCAATTGAGAAGATGTAACATTTTGCTATTCTTAGTTTTAGCCCTGGTGTTATTTGTTTTGATGTTCATATGTTCTTCATGACATTGAATATAATAGAATTTAATAGACAATATGTTTGAATGAATAACCATGCAACAACAAAAAAGACATCACCACAATGCACAATAAAGGAAAGTGAAACAATATTAAAACAGGTCAATGAAACTTAATGATGAATTGAATAAAGGCACTTCATCGTAGCCAACCTTCGGTGTGGAAAAACCCGTAAAATGGCACTCAATGATTATGAAATTGTACTCCACATATACACCAGCACCTCATCTGCTGGTTAACAACTCATAGCTGACTGTTTGTGCTGGGACCAGTGAACCAAACCAGAACTGTGCTCTCCTTCTATTTGATGGGCTTGGAGACCAACTAGCTGGTATGACCCAGGGATCAGGGAGAAAAAGAGACCTGATATTCAAGAAATACTCTGCTGAAATTGAGTGTGTTGGACTGAAGGAGTAGATAATGCAGTTTTTTGTAAACCACAACACATTTACACCCATTTAGCCCTAGATTACAATGCCAGTTTGTGACTCATTTGTTTACGATCGATACCGTAGTAAAAAATTTGCAGGAGAGTAGGCTAAATGCATTCCATTGGCGATGTCTGCGCCATATTCTTGTGTTACCTGGAAGGATAAAGTGACAAATGTGGAGGTCATGACTTGCACAGGCCTCCCAACATCTACCTGCTGCTCAAACAACGTAGGTTACACTGGCTTGGCCATATACACCATATGAAAGATGGCTGTATACCACAAGATATACTTTATAGAACAAATAGCAGATGGCAAAAGGACTAGGGGTGCCCAAAACTTCAATTTGCTGGCGTGTGTAAACATGACATGGAGACTCTGAATATAAACCCTGCAACCTGGGAAGACATAGCTGCAGACTGCAATCTTTAAAAACACACTATAAAGCTCCCAACTGAAACAAGAAGCAGATTCATAGAAAAAGATAATACGCTGCGAAAGTAAAGAAAAAACATTTCAGGGGGCGCTGCAAAATCCATAGTCAACTATGACTGACGGAGGCCACTATAGACTACTGCCAATGTAGTAAAAATTACTACCACTTAAAATGTAACATTAGGAGCTCTAAAAATAGTGTTTCATTTGAGTTTTATGACACACAGCTGTGTGCTTACAATAGAATAAACATGGGAACTCGAATTTCCTGTCTCAAGTTGATTTATGGCCTGAATTTGACTGCAGGGATTGGATGTGTTAGAGTGTCTATCAGTACGGATGGCGTAAGTCCATCAGTATGTTTGGTTACATCATGACATTAATCTCTACGTTTCCCAAGTCACAAAGGGTTGGTTGATGTCGGCAGACGGCCATAGAAATTTCCCTGGTCACAAAAGAGAAAAAAAGAAAGGAAAATCGACGACAAATTTCTTGAAAATTTGTAAAAAATTGTTCACATCATATGAGATTGTATCTCATGAAATGGGGACAAAAAAATTCCAACAACAATGGAAACAAATCTCTTGCAGGAAGATTGGAACAATCAAAGGCTAAGGAAAGCAAACCTGAATAAAATGCTGGCTGAAATCAGATGCACTGGGCCACTGGCGCAGAACACAGTGCAACGTTTTAACAGGTATTCAATCAGAGTGGATTAACAGACTCTAATTATGATGTTCTGTCTGTGGGGTCAATCAATTCACTTAAACAGACAGCTGTCTTCATGTGAGAGTCTGGAATCCTACTCTGATTGAGTCCTGATCACAGAGAGAGAGAGAAACAAATCTTACACTCAGGGGTCGCTAGAAGTGGTAATAAGAAAGGTACAAGGAGAAGGGGGGATGTTTGAACATGACAAAATGTTAAATTTGGAATAATTTGTGTTTTGATGTGGTAGTTTTTACTACTGTGTCATAATCTAGGGTTCGTCTTCTTCTACCTTTCAGCTCCCTGTGGAGTATAGGTCCTCAACAAACACTTTCAGCTCCCTGTGGAGTATAGGTCTTCAATAAACACTTTCAGCTCCCTGTGGAGTAGAGGTCTTCAACAAACACTTTCAGCTCCCTGTGGAGTATAGGTCCTCAACAAACACTTTCAGCTCCCTGTGGAGTATAGGTCTTCAATAAACACTTTCAGCTCCCTGTGGAGTAGAGGTCTTCAACAAACACTTTCAGCTCCCTGTGGAGCATAGGTCTTCAATAAACACTTTCAGCTCCCTGTGGAGTAGAGGTCTTCAACAAACACTTTCAGCTCCCTGTGGAGCATAGATCTTCAATAAACACTTTCAGCTCCCTGTGGAGTATAGGTCCTCAACAAACACTTTCAGCTCCCTGTGGAGTATAGGTCTTCAAAAAACACTTTCAGCTCCCTGTGGAGTATAAGTCTTCAATAAACACTTTCAGCTCCCTGTGAAGTATAGGTCTTCAATAAACACTTTCCAAGCCGTTCTGTTTCTTGCCATTCTTTTAAGATCATTCCATGTCTTCTCCATCATCTTTATCTCTGCTTCTGTCTTCTCCAAGAATATTTTGATCTTCCTCTTTGTCCTTTTCTTTGGGATTCCAAAGAAGAGCATCTTGTGTAATACTCTCGGTTGGCTTCGCGCAGTATGTCCCCTATCCAGCGTCATCATCTTTTTTGTACCTATTTATCCACTGGTATTTAGCTGGTACATTTCCATAATTCTATGTTAGTGTTTTGTCCTGCCATTTCCATCCTTTTATTCTGCATTAGCATCCATTAATGAAGGTCTGTATCTTCGTGATTGTTGTTTTAGTTGTTCTCCATGTTTCACAGCCATATAATAGTCAATAGTTAATGACTTGTCAGTAAATAGCAATAATAAGATATAACAAGATTTATATTTACACCCATTGATATAACAAGAGGAGTAAGACAGGGATACATCCTATCACCAAGCTTGTTCAATCTATACACTGAGCAAATCTTTAAAAATATCAGAGATGCCTGGCCTACAAATTAATGGAAAGATAATCAATAACCTAAGATATGCTGACGATACTGTACTACTAGCAGAAAATCCTAAAGATCTACAACAATTACTTAATGAAATAAACATGACAAGCAAAAAATATGGACTAGATATGAATATCAAAAAGACTAAAACTATGATCATAAACAAAGAAAAACTCAAAACCCACATGTGGATATCGAAATTGAAGGAATAGACCTGGAGACAGTTCAGAACTACAACTACCTTGGACAAACTATAACCAGTGATGGAAAATGTACAACTGAAATAAACAAAAGAATAGGAATGGCAAAAAGTAATTTTAATGTCATGAAGAACATACTAACATCAAAACAAATAACACCAGGGCTAAAACTAAGAATAGCAAATTGTTATGTCTTCTCAACATTCCTATATAGTGCAGAAACATGGACATTAGACAAGAAAACAGAACAGAGATTTGAAGCCTTTGAAATGTGGATATATAGACGAATAGGTAGAATTGGATGGAAGGAAAAGAAAACAAACGATGAAGTCTTAAAACAACTAAAAATGAAAAGAGAACTACTAAAGACAATTCAAACAAGACAAATGCGATTTTTGGGGCATGTTAAAAGACACAACAGCCAATAAAAGTAATCCTAGAGGGGAAAATACAAGGTAAAAGAGGCAGACCAAGACAAATATGGACGAGTAACATCAAAAGATGGACAAACCAGCCTATGACAACCTGCACCATCAAAGCATGAGACAGAGCAGAATGGCGCTCCATGGTAGCCAACCTTCGTTGCGGAGATGGCACTCGATGATGATGATGAGTTAATAACTTAACATTGGAGTTATGTTTTTAAAATGTAGTTAAAATTTGTATGTTTGTTTTAATCTACGGTTAATAATATATAATAAAGAAAAGACGATGGTCATACGTGGGACATGTGATGAGAAGAGATAATAATCGAATAGCAAAGCAAGCCCTCATATGGGAAACAACAGGTAAAAGAAAAAGAGGAAGACCCACGGAGACACTGAGAAGAACATTGATGAGAGAGGCAAGAGCAGCAGGAATTGGCTCCCTCAATGAGATAGAACTGCTTGCACAGAACAGAGACAGATGGCGAGATTTGATAAAATATCTTTAAAAGAAAACTGCTAGAACAAAAAATTCATATAGGAAAAGGTGTATCTTGGTCTACGCCCTATGGGCCGGTTACGGCTCGAAAGGTCAATAGATAGATAGATAATAATATATTAATGCCCGCGATGAAGGAAAGAAGTTATTGGTTGATTTCAACGAGAAAGAAAGGAATGCATGGACTTCACCGACGATAGCAAAGGGCAATTATGTCAGAACATCAAATGAGATTAAATGTAATTATAATTTGGGTAATATTTGTAAAAAAAAAATTCTTTTTTGCAGACAGTCGCGTAGATGATGGAGACGTTACTTGATGATAAGAAGGAAGAGCAACTTGATGTGAATCCTGCGGGGAAAAAATCAAAATCCATCTCAATGAACAATTCACTTGCTGATGAGGGTCAATTTTACTGTAAGTTAGCTCTGAATATGAGAAATCTTGTTGAAACGTGAATTATTAGTCACTTTATTGTATGACATTTCACTGCTGTCGTTATGTTTCAACCTCAGGTGAAAACAAGCTGCAACTTGAAACGAGATGAAAGTGAACTCTGTGTCTTCCCTTTTCCACATAAAAATCTTCTTGTTCCTCAATCATGGCTCACTCAGACTAGGATTCCAAACTCTCTTACGAAAACTGCTGTCTGTTTCAGTGATTCTGGTGACCCGTAGAATTTCTTTTTTGGGGGGGGGGGGTGCACATTGTCCTTCTCAGGTCTGTGTACTGAGGGCAATCCTGTAGAACATGTTTTGTTGTCAAACAAGTTTAGTGAACATGTGATTCCTCATTCTATTGTGGCCAGTACGTAGGTGAAGTATGATGACTTGACCCCTCCTTGATAGTTGGTGGTATCCGTCACTCTCGTTATACTTTGGGTGTTCTTGTTTCCATTTTTCATGATACTGGCCTTTGATGGTGGATTTGGCTTCATCATAGCTGACCAGATGGTTCTCTTGTGGTAATCTCCCTCCCTCTTTAGCTAGTTTGTCTGCACATTTGTTTCCTTATATATTACAGTGTGATGGTATCCATTGGATGACCATTCTCTGGAAGTTATTGCACAATTGGTCTAGGGTTGTTCTCAGGTTATCTAGCTCACTGTTCCTGAGAGTTTTTAGAGCTGTTAGGACTGACAGTGTGTCGGTCAGTGTCACCAATTGCTTGTGGATGTTATTTTTGTGTTGGATAGTCAGTTTTGCAACACCTTTGAAGGGTTCAGTTACTCCTTTATAGATGCAGTACCTATTTACAGCAGGGTGAACCCTGGAATATAGAGAAAAGAGAAATGGTTATGGAAGGCCCTGGTATCACTGCAAATGAATTAAAATCCATAATTGCTCATCCGCCCGTGCCAGTGGAATCATCCGAATTAATATCTCATCTTCCAAACAAAGAAAGGTAGCTGCAGTCCCATCATAGCAGTCTCAGCACATGCCAAAAGGCGAAACTGCGCAGAAAGTTCATCGTAAGCAATCTGAATATTAAAACACAATCCGGATGAAACACACAGCTCACGGTGTGCATAGAGCACTAAACTCAATGGCTTTTTGATCAAGACCGAACCTGACCTTTTGTCTGAGCTGCTGCAGCACCCCAAAGTTCAAGAGTTAACAAAAATGTCAACAATTTCCAGCATCACATGACCGAGAACAGAGCCTTCAGGGGCAGGTAATTATGTTGTAATGGGCAGACATTTCAAGCTCTGGTGTTCAGCTGAAAAGCAAGACCTCTATGATATTGCTAATCCATATATTGGTTAATGGCAGGGCTATTTGCATAGTGGTAGCACACTGATTCTCTGATAAAGTGGGTGTGGGTTTGATTTTCTTTGGGGTTTGCCTGCTTTTGATGAGATGCCCTCTGTTCAACCTTGAACTGTGACCTCTAAGCCCAGGTTATATTGGATGGGTTTAATCCCTTTGATGAGATGCCGTCTGTACAACCTTGAACTGTAACCTCTAAGCCCAGGTTATATTGGATGGGTTTAATCCCTTTGATGAGATGCCCTCTGTACAACCTTGAACTGTGACCTCTAAGCCCAGGTTACATTGGATGGGTTAGATCCCTTTGGTGAGATGCCTTCTGTACAACCTTGAACTGTGACCTCTAAGCCCAGGTTACATTGGATGGGTTAGATCCCTTTGGTGAGATGCCCTCTGTACAACCTTGAACTGTGACCTCTAAGCCCAGGTTACATTGGATGGGTTAGATCCATTTGGTGAGATGCCTTCTGTACAACCTTGAACTGTGACCTCTAAGCCCAGGTTACATTGGATGGGTTAGATCCCTTTGGTGAGATGCCCTCTGTACAACCTTGAACTGTGACCTCTAAGCCCAGGTTACATTGGATGGGTTAGATCCCTTTGGTGAGATGCCCTCTGTACAACCTTGAACTGTAACCTCTAAGCCCAGGTTATATTGGATGGGTTAGATCCCTTTGGTGAGATGCCTCTGTACAACCTTGAACTGTAACCTCTAAGCCCAGGTTATATTGGATGGGTTAGATCCCTTTGGTGAGATGCTCTCTGTACAACCTTGAACTGTGACCTCTAAGCCCAGGTTATATTGGATGGGTTAGATCCCTTTGATGCGATGCCCTCTGTTCAACTTTGAACTGTAACCTCTAAGCCCAGGTTATATTGGATGGATACAAATAATAATAAATAAATATTATTATATAGGGAACTTCCGAGGCGATAATAGGGAATAATAGAACAAAGTAGTATGTGTTAGCACTCGGAAAAATTGACAGACAAACAACAATAGAAAAAAACGAAGAACAATTCGCTTCGGACCATATATTGTTCTTTGTTTTTTTCTGTTGTTTGTCTGTCAATTTTTCCGAGTGCTAACACATACTTCTTTGTTCTATTATTCCTTATGTTGGATGGGTTAGATCCCTTTGGTGAGATGCCCTTGTACAACCTTGAACTGTAACCTCTAAGCCCAGGTTATATTGGATGGGTTTAATCCATTTGATGCGATGCCCTCTGTACAACCTTGAACTGTAACCTCTAAGCCCAGGTTATATTGGATGGGTTAGATCCCTTTGGTGAGATGCCCTCTGTACAACCTTGAACTGTAACCTCTAAGCCCAGGTTATATTGGATGGGTTAGATCCCTTTGGTGAGATGCCCTCTGTACAACCTTGAACTGTAACCTCTAAGCCCAGGTTATATTGGATGGGTTAGATCCCTTTGGTGAGATACCCTCTGTACAACCTTGAACTGTAACCTCTAAGCCCAGGTTATATTGGATGGGTTTAATCCCTTTGATGCGATGCCCTCTGTACAACCTTGAACTGTAACCTCTAAGCCCAGGTTATATTGGATGGGTTTAATCCCTTTGATGCGATGCCCTCTGTACAACCTTGAACTGTAACCTCTAAGCCCAGGTTATATTCTATCTATCTATTGACCTTTCGAGCCGTAACCGGCCATAGGGCGTAGACCAAGATACACCTTCTCCTATATGAATTTTTGTTCTAGCAGTTTTCTTTTAAAGATATTTTATCAAATCTCGCCATCTGTCTCTGTTCTGTGCAAGCAGTTCTATCTCATTGAGGGAGCCGATTCCTGCTGCTCTTGCCTCTCTCATCAATGTTCTTCTCAGTGTCTCCCTGGGTCTTCCTCTTTTTCTTTTACCTGTTGTTTCCCATATGAGGGCTTGCTTTGCTATTCGATTATTATCTCTTCTCATCACATGTCCAACGTATGACCATCGTCTTTTCTTTATTACTGAAGATATTAGTGGTTGATTGGCGATTTCTCTAATTTCCTCGTTTGTTTTGAATTCGTTCCATTCTATACCAAGTATTTTCTTAGACATTTATTTTCGAATGCGTTCAACTTTGTTTCTATATCTCTTGTTGTTTTCCAGCTTTCACACGCATACGTAAGGGTTGATAGTACATTTGATTTGAATAGCCTAAGTTTTGTGTTTGTGCTAATGAGTTTTGATTTCCACAACTTTTCAAGGCTTCTGAAAGACATTGCTGCTTTAGCCAGTCTGATTCTAATTTCTTTGCTCGTATCCCCTTCTCGATCAATGTGACTTCCAAGATAGATGAAGTGATCGATCTCTTCTACTGGTTTGTTTTCATGTATATTTTGTCACTTGTTGAATTAAACTTTTCATGACTTTAGTCTTTTCATGATTGACCTCAAGCCCAATTTTGCTGGCTATTGATGATAGTTCATTTGTGTTTCCTGCATCGTTTTTATCTGATTGCTGATGAGAACTATGTCATCAGCAAAGTCCAGGTCCTCCAAATGGTCTCCTTGTATCCATTCGATGCCTTTATTACCAGTGCAGCATTTCTTCATTATGAAGTCCATAACAATTCCAAATAACAAGGGCGATAAAATACATCCTTGTTTAACCCCAGTTTCTATTGAGAAACCTTCGCTCAGTCCTCCTCTGTTCGAACTGCACATGTGTAACCATCATACATGTCTTTGATAATATTTATGATTTTGATGGTAAGCCATATTGCTTCAGAATTTTCCACAAAGATCTCTATGAATACTTGCCAGGTTATATTGGATGGGTTTAATCCCTTTGATGCGATGCCCTCTGTACAACCTTGAACTGTAACCTCTAAGCCCAGGTTATATTGGATGGGTTAGATCCCTTTGGTGAGATGCCCTCTGTACAACCTTGAACTGTAACCTCTAAGCCCAGGTTATTGGATGGGTTTAATCCCTTTGATGCGATGCCCTCTGTACAACCTTGAACTGTAACCTCTAAGCCCAGGTTATATTGGATGGGTTTAATCCCTTTGGTGAGATGCCCTCTGTACAACCTTGAACTGTAACCTCTAAGCCACGTTATATTGGATGGGTTAGATCCCTTTGGTGAGATGCCCTCATGAAACATGACAAAAGGTCAAAGTTCATCTATCAAGCTGAATGTTGCAGAAGAATAATTCATGCCATGCACAACCAGCAGCGATAAGTCATATACTGGGAAGTTCGTTCGTTCGCTTTCGTCAGTTTTGACCTCTGACGAAGTCCCACCCACTCAATTTTGTGGGACTGAATTTTGCGTGTAAAGTCTGTTTTATCCCATTACAGGATGCCCCTCGCCATGCAGGCAGATTTACTCCGACTTCAGAGGTACTAATTTTTAGGAAATTAGTAAAACCCAGGTGTCCTCGCCAGGGTACGAACCCCGGCTTGCCGTGGTAAGCCAACCGCCTATCGATTGCGCTAACCGGACACCCATATAGAAACTATCACCCAAGAAACTATCACAAGATGGAGATAGATAGGTCATATACTGGAAAGTGATCCAGAAACTATCACAAGATGGAGATAGATAAGTCATATACTGGGAAGTGATCAGAAACTATCACAAGATGGAGATAGATAGGTCATATACTGGGAAGTGATCCAGAAACGATCACAAGATGGAGATAGATAGGTCATATACTGGGAAGTGATCCAGAAACTATCACAAGATGGAGATAGATAGGTCATATACTGGGAAGTGATCCAGAAACGATCACAAGATGGAGATATATAGGTCATATACTGGGAAGTGATCCAGAAACTATCACAAGATGGAGATAGATAGGTCATATACTGGGAAGTGATCAAGAAACGATCACAAGATGGAGATAGATAGGTCATATGCTGGGAAGTGATCAAGAAACGATCACAAGATGGAGATAGATAGGTCATGTGCTGGGAAGTGATCAAGAAACTATCACAAGATGGAGATAGATAGGTCATATGCTGGGAAGTGATCAAGAAACGATCACAAGTTGGAAATAGATAGGTCATATACTGGGAAGTGATCAAGAAACGATCACAAGATGGAAATAGATAGGTCATGTGCTGGGAAGTGATCAAGAAACGATCACAAGATGGAAATAGATAGGTCATATACTGGGAAGTGATCAAGAAACGATCACAAGATGGAGATAGATAGGTCATATACTGGGAAGTGATCCAGAAACGATCACAAGATGGAGATAGATAGGTCATATACTGGGAAAGTGATCAAGAAACTATCACAAGAACATGCATTGTATGGAGAGAAGGTGAAAGATTAGGACACCTGGTGGACAGTGTTAACAATAGTTAAACCACTTTCTTTCTATGATCACAGATTGTCTTGAAACAATAGTTAAAACCACTTTCTTTCTTTGATCACAGATTGTCTTGAAACAATAGTTAAACCACTTTCTTTCTATGATCACAGATTGTCTTGAAACAATAGTTAAACACTTTCTTTCTATGATCACAGATTGTCTTGAAACAATAGTTAAACCACTTTCTTTCTTTGTTCACAGATTGTCTTGAAACAATAGTTAAACCACTTTCTTTCTTTGTTCACAGATTGTCTTGAAACAATAGTTAAACCACTTTCTTTCTTTGTTCACAGATTGTCTTGAAACAATAGTTTAACCACTTTCTTTCTTTGTTCACAGATTGTCTTGATGCAAACTGAAATATGAAGGAGACTGCCCTACACATGGAGCACTCGCTGTGGGTAATGAGGTAATGTGTTTACTGAAAGTACAAATACATTTAGCTACATTTGTTAGCTTACAGCTACATTCTTGTTACATTTATTAGCTTACAGCTACATTCTAGCTACATTTATTAGCTTACAACTACAATCTAGCTACATTTATTAGCTTACAGCTACATTCTAGCTACATTTATTAACTTGCAACTACATTCTAGCTACATTTATTAGCTTACAACTACATTCCAGCTACATTTATTAGCTTGCAACTACATTCCAGCTAATTTATTAGCTTGTAACTACATTCCAGCTACATTTATTATTAGCTTACAACTACATTCCAGCTACATTTATTAGCTTGCAACTACATTCCAGCTAAATGTATTAGCTTGCAACTACATTCTAGCTGTATTTATTAACTTACGACTACATTCCAGCTACATTTATTAGCTTACAACTACATTCCAGCTATATTTATTAGCTTACAACTACATTCTAGCTACATTTATTAGCTTGCAACTACATTCCAGCTACATTTATTAGCTTACAACTACATTCTAGCTATATTTATTAGCTTACAACTACAATCTAGCTACATTTATTAGCTTACAGCTACATTCTAGCTACATTTATTAACTTGCAACTATATTCTAGCTACATTTATTAGCTTACAACTACATTCCAGCTACATTTATTAGCTTACAACTACATTCCAGCTATATTTATTAGCTTACAACTACATTCTAGCTACATTTATTAGCTTGCAACTACATTCCAGCTACATTTATTAGCTTACAACTACATTCTAGCTACATTTATTAGTTTGCAACTACATTCTAGCTACATTTATTAGCTTGCAACTACATTCTAGCTGCATTTATTAGCTTACAACACATTCTAGCTACATTTATTATCTTGCAACTACATTCTAGCTACATTTATTAGCTTACAACTACATTCTAGCTACATTTATTAGCTTAGTTTTCAAATCTCTTTTCTGTGCAAACATTTCATTTTCATAGAGGGAGCCTATTCCCGTGGCCTTTGCCTCCCTGATCAATGTTCTTTAGGGTTGGCTTCTTTTTCCCACCTGTTGTTTCGCTATTCAGTTGTTATCTCTTCTCATCACATGTCCGACATATGTCTATCTTTTCTTGATTATTTTTGTGTCTACGTGTCCGAAAAGTTAAATAATTATGTTTTGTTTTTTTCAATTGTGCTTTTGAAGAGCAAACTAGGTCAAAGCTGTACAAAAGATTTGAACCCACAGGGCCAAATAGGTGGGAAGATGAGCACAAGAATGACAAGAAGACGACAGGCTGTAGCAGACGCTCAGATTGCTGGACAAGATGGAGGTACGACTTTGCCACAGAAATATATGTTTTGGCCTCTGTTTATTTTAGTAAAATGTTTTGACTTAATCGAGAATGCACAAAGTTTGCCTGCAATCTGTAAATTCTTTGTACGTTGAGAAAAGCTGCCGATTCTATCAGTGCACAAGCACTCAGATAAAACTCTTACATGGCAAATCATGGGTGGGCTGAGCAGAAGATATCATCAAACAGGACTGTGGGCTTACCAATATCAACACTGGCAAGGAGTAGATACGGTGCCTTCATCATTGAGGGACACATTCTTGTGTATTGTCACACTCGACAGGAAATGAAGGAAGTAGAATCTAGCCATGGTCAATGCAGAGGTCATTGCCCTCATCTGCGATAACACCGATGAGAAAGATGCAGTCATCTATACAGACAGATCTGTAATACGACACCAAAGGAGTGCTTGGGTATTTACAGCACGCTCGGCAGGCAGAATAGTCAAAGAAGACAGTGATGCATACGTTATGACCATGAGTAGCATGATGATGGAGGTGATGGCAATGACCAGGGCATTCATCTGGTTAGAGTCACAAGACTACACCCATGCCTGTATACTGAGTGATTCATTGAGCATGATAAGAAAAGTGGAGGCGGGCTCTGTATGCAGGCAATGGGTAGAGTCATTGCAGAAGTCAAAAATATCTTCACCTTTGTCTACGACCCTGGACATGCGGGAGTACGGGGAAATAAAAGAGCGGA
Organism: Megaustenia siamemsis; assembly: GCA_032433765.1. Taxonomy (NCBI): domain Eukaryota; kingdom Metazoa; phylum Mollusca; class Gastropoda; order Stylommatophora; family Ariophantidae; genus Megaustenia; species Megaustenia siamemsis. The sequence continues at coordinate 1,885,159 of JAVIAB010000104.1, forward strand.
CAGGTTGACTGGCTGTGCTGTCATTGAGGACCGTCAACCAATGGATCGGGCAGACATTATCAATGTCCCCCAAGATGTGGGAAGGACACAAGATTTCGACAACCATGAGTCCTCGTCACTTCTTCAGACAAAAGAGATGGGAGTTAAGATGGGCACAGCCATAAACAAGAAACTTAGTGGGCATGTAAGAAAACTTATCAACCAACACAGAACTGGATTCATCAGTCGCTGGTCACTGCGAGACTTGCTGAGGAGGGGATCTGAGCACCTACGTATGTATTCGGAGTGCAATGATGATGACCCACAAATAACTCAATATATCAATAACTCAGTAACTCAGCCATGGGCACTAAATCCATTGCCTGTTGATACCAACAGGACCCCTGCGAAGCAGCTGAACCATACATTTTGAAATTGACATTTCATATTGGGGACTGGGTTGTCTAAAGGTAAGACGCTGGCCTCTCAACAGAAAGGTAATAGATTCAAATCTCACTCAGACCGTGCTTTCCTCGTGGTTTCACCCTTCCCACATCTCTGGGTAGTGAGATCCTATGTCTGGACCTCTCAGATAACGGTAAAATACAGGAGGTCCTGTGTGCACTCACGCTTGTTAAAGATCCCCTGGCTTCTTCTTTACAACCTGTGTGGAGCATAGGTCTTCAATAAACACTTTTAGCTCCATGTGGAGCATAGGTCTTCAATAAACACTTCTAGCTCCATGTGGAGCATAGGTCTTCAATAAACACTTTTAGCTCCATGTGGAGCATAGGCCTTCAATAAACACTTATAGCTCCCTGTGGAGCATAGGCCTTCAATAAATAATTTAATTTCCCTGTGGAGCATAGGTCTTCAATAAACACTTCTAGCTCCATGTGGAGCATAGGTCTTCAATAAACACTTCTAGCTCCCTGTGGAGCATAGGCCTTCAATAAACACTTTTAGCTCCATGTGGAGCATAGGCCTTTAATAAACACTTCTAGCTCCATGTGGAGCATAGGTCTTCAATAAACACTTCTAGCTCCCTGTGGAGCATAGGTCTTCAATAAACACTTCTAGCTCCCTGTGGAGCATAGGCCTTCAATAAACACTTTTAGCTCCATGTGGAGCATAGGCCTTCAATAAACACTTTTAGCTCCATGTGGAGCATAGGCCTTCAATAAACACTTTTAGCTCTCAAGAATTCCTTGATCTTCTTCCTCATCTCTTCCCCGTGGGATTCCAAACAGATGTTTCTATCAGCTGTCATCATCATCTTGTTGCCTGTGCTTTGCAGTCTATTACACTCATTACAACCCTACTGAAAGAAATAAACAAACTCCGGATCTTCCACTTCTGTTGTCATGTTCAAGGTCTCCTTGATTTTGTTGAAATCACCCTCTTATTGGTCTGCCCAAGATGCATCGTTCAGGAACCACGCCTTCCATCATTATTCTTTCCAGACCGCTGTTTTTTTTATGTGGCCATAGTATTTTAATTTCCCCTGTAGAATGGCGTTGTTTATAAATCAGTTCTTTATAAGTATGTCTTCATTGCTCTTTTTCGTTATCCTAGGATTTTTCTGTAGCATTTTGTTTTGAATGAATCAATTTGATTTTCTTCCTTCCTGTTTTCGAGATTGTCCGTAATTCACAACCATATGTTTCTATATTAGGAAGAAACAATCATCATTTTTTGGCCATGTAAAGAGAAGAGAACAAATGGAATATATTGTAACAACTAGAAAAATTGAGGGACTAAGAGATAGAGGGAAGCAAAGAGAATAGATACCAGACAGCTTACTTACGAGAATGGCTTGGCAGAAGGTCAACAACAGAAATGATAAATAACTGCAGAGATAAAAAAATTGTGGAGAGACATGATCACCTACGCCAGCAGGCCCAGTAATTGATGATGATGATGACGATGTTTCTATTGGAAAGATATATGTCCTCTGTAAATTTAATTTTACTGCCTTACGGGTTTTATACCACATGTTCTTATTGGCATTTAATAATTTGTGTGTTACTATTACTAATCTAAGGGAGCTGCGATAGCTCAGTGGTTAGTGAACTGGACTACAAAGGACAAGGGGTAGGGTTCAATCCCAACTGACGGCTTCCGGGTTCACCCAATCTTAAATGGGTACTAGATTTTTTTCTGCGAAAGTGAAGCGGCACGGGCGTAATACCGACCACATTACCTCAAAAATCATGTGCTGAAGGTCTGTAAAATTTATGGTCATTAACACCATATTCCCTATACGCCACTTGGCGAGACAGGGGTACTTTACTTTTTTTTTTTTATTACTTATCTCTTGATCCCTTTCTGGCAGTCTCCATTGTTAGTTACTAAAGATCCCAGATATTCATAGTTTGTTGCAATTTCTTTGTTGTTGATGATTCTGGATTAGCTTTTTGTTTTGTCCGTGGACAATATCTTAGTTTTCTGCATGTTTAGATAGAGGTTCTGCTCTTCACTGTGTTTTTTAACTCACTCAATTTGTCTATTTTAGTCCCTTTCTACCAGCAGCAATTAGGAATGCAAAAAGAGTGACAAAATACACATCCGATTCCTTGCTGTTGACATCCTGATGTTATAAGGTCCCTGGAAAGAGTGACATGTTTGAGGGTGGGTAGAGGCATCAAGATGCATAGAAATTGCATCTTCTTTCCTTCCTCATCTACCTTTCAGCATCGAGGGGAGATATAATGCGCGGTCTTTTGCTCTTCTGTTCGCCTCTGCTGCTGCTATATTTCCTAGTGCTTCTAATATTCCATCGATCCATCTTTTTCGTGGTCGACCCTTGGGTCTGGTGTTCTCACAACGTTTGTTGAAGGCTTGTTGTGTTGTGTTTTGTTCTTTCTGCCTTGTCATGTGGCCGAACCATTTTATCTGTTGTTTCCTTATATATTCTATGGCTGGGACTATTCCTAGCTTTTTTCTCAGTTCTTCATTTCTGATCTTATCTCTCAGACTGTTTCCTGTCATTCGTCTAACACATTTTTATCTCAGTAGAGGTTATTTTGCTTATTGTTCTTACATCTAGGGTCCAGGTCTGGCATTGGTAGCACAACGTTGGGATGAAGATTGTATTGTATAGTGCTCATTACAATTGCATGGCTGCTGTAAAGTTGATGATAATTTTGAAGCATTTTTTTAAAAGGGGAAAAAAGTGGTATGGTAATAGCTTTACGTAACTGAGCAACAAGACACAAATGAATGAATTGAATGGAGTGTCACAATGTGTCAAGTGACAGCGGTGGACGAGTGTGTAAATGGGTTAAAGTTAAATCCAGGAATCAAAATGCATAGAAATGTGAAGCTGCTGTAAAGCTTAAGCTGATGATAATAATGAAAAATGTAAAAAAAGAAAAAGTGGCATGGTAACAGGAACAGTTTACGTAAGTGAGAAGTAAAAGTAGAACGACTTTTCAGCCAAAAGGCCTTCACTGGAACAATAAACACACAAAAATCTATAAGGACATAGACAGGAATCTAACTACATGGCGATAATATGCTAGACTATCAACAAATTAAAATATCACTTCCCTGAGATCCACATCTTGGTCAGTCACAGAGAGCTTGGTCAGGTAGGGACTGGATTGAAACTGATATGTCCGGCCAACAGGGCGAGACCAAGGTGTGAAAAACAGTAAGAAGGGAAGGGTTCTAAAAATATGTGGAGGTGGGTACTAGATCCCAGCCTTTACTGTTACAGGAAACGTTTCTATGAGTTGATTCCCAATAAGTAAATCCACGTGGAAAAAATTGAACATATAAATCTGTATATATCTGCTACTTAACTATGGGTGTGCATACCGAAAAAGATGTGTACGAAACACATGCGTACACGTGCCCAGATTTACACATGTAGACAAATATATACACATATATATGTACGCATGTGCATGAGGGTAAGAAATTTCTATGTTTGGAAATGACACGTTTGAGCTATTATTATCATTTTTATCATTATTATTATTTTTATCGTTATTATTATTATTATCATTTTTATCGTTATTATTATTATTATCATCATTTTTATCGTTATTATTATTATCATCATTTTTATCGTTATTATTATTATTATCATTTTTATCGTTATTATTATTATCATTTTTATCGTTATTGTCATTATTTTTATCGTTATTATTTTTATCATTATTTTATCGTTATTATTATTATCATTATTATTATCATTATTTTTATCGTTATTATTATTATCATTATTTTTATAGTTATTATTATTATCATTATTTTTATCGTTATTATTATTATCATTATTTTTATCGTTATTATTATTATCATTATTTTAATCGTTGTTATTATTATCATTATTTTTATCGTTATTATTATTATCATTATTTTTATCGTTATTATTATTATCATTATTTTTATCGTTATTATTATTATCATTATTTTTATCATTATTATTATCATTATTTTTATCATTATTATTATCATTATTTTATCGCTATCATTATTATCATTATTTATCGTTATATTATTATCATTATTTTTATCGTTGTTATTATTATTATCATTATTTTTATCGTTGTTATTATTATTATCATTATTTTTATCGTTATTATTATTTTTATCGTTATTATTATTATCATTATTTTTATCGTTATTATTTTGAAAATCTAGTTTGCTTTTTAAATCATATTCCTTTTTATTCATTTTTATTTTGTTTCAGCAACGTACGTTCAAACCAAGAACAAGCCTTTAGTTAAACAAGAACATGAACGGCCCAGCACCAGAAAGAGGGCGTGCAAGAGCAAATACTCGGGGCGAGGAAACTTGCGGAGATTTCATACCATGAACATGAAGTGGTGAATTCAACGACAAAAGATACCGGTGGAGTCACTGTCTCCGAAATGATAAAGGACATCAAATCAGAATTTAACATGGTTGGCGATGATACAACCCTGAGTTACGAAAGGTCAGTCGAAAATTATGACTCTCCAATCAACCCTAAGCAGCTGGTGTTACAAAATGAAGATGCGCTCTTTTCGATGTGTGAGAAGGATGTTGATCTCATCGCTGTTGATGTTGATTTTCGGTTGCAGGGAAATATACAAACTCAGAATCTGCAGACGAAGATATGTAGGGATAAGGTGTTTACGTGTAATATTTGTGGCTTGAGGTTTGCTCACAGTAACAATTTGAAAGCCCATAAGAAAACACATGTTGAAGACCTACATTTCAGATGTGAGGTTTGCGGAATGGGGTTCGCTGATGTTACGTGTCTAGAAATTCATAAAAAGACACATGCTAGAGAGAAGCCGTACGTATGTGACGTTTGTCAGGCAAGGTTTGCTCAAATTAGTTATCTAGAATTACATAAAAGAATACATACGGGGGAGAAACCGTATAAATGTGAAATATGTGGGGCAGCCTTTGCTAGATGCAATTATTTAGACGTTCATAGAAGAACACATACGGGGGAGAAACCGTACAGATGTGACATTTGCGGTGTTGAATTCGCTCAGTGCAGTACTCTAAAAAACACATAAACGGACACATACAGGAGAGAAACCATACAAGTGTGACGTATGTACTGTTCAATTTGCTGATCATAGTAGCCTAAGGAGACATAAAAGAACACATACGGGGAAAAAACCCTGCAAGTGTGACATATGTGGTGCAGGGTTTACACAGTCCGGTACTCTAAAACGGCATAAAAGAATACATACGGGAGAGAAACCGTACAAGTGTGACGATTGTGGTGCACGTTTCACACACAGCACTAATCTTGAGATGCATCAAAGAACACACACCGGGGAAAAGCCGTACAAGTGTGATTTCTGTGGGTTGGGTTTGCCCAGTTTGGAAGTCTCGAGAGACATAAACGGACACATACAGGGGAGAAACCATACAAGTGTGACATATGTGACGTCGCGTTTGCTCGCATTGGCAGTTTAGACATGCATAAAAGAACACATACTGGAGAAAAACCATATGTATGTGATTTTTGTGGGGCTGGTTTTGCTGCTGACAGTAATCTAAGAACCCATAAGAAAATTCATTCCGGGGAATGCATTATAATTGTGATGTGACCGATCCTGGACAAATTCAGGGCATTAATCTCGAGAATACAGCAAAAGTGCATCTGGGAGATAACTCTATATCGTTGAGTTAGAAATCAAAATCTGCAGCATTAAAAAAGACATACGGACAGAGAAGTGCCGAAAGCTTTATATGTGAGCATATATGTCAAAAATATTGTGCTATATATGTTGGTGATGATGAAATACTTAAAGATGCTGAACATAGCAAAAATATGTGTTGTATATTTGTTGGTACGTATCATGCCTTTTTTCTAGGGAAATTGACAAAAAAAACAGTTGGTGCTAATGTCCTTTGCTGTATCACATCTTTATGTCTGATTTGGCACACATCTTTTTGTCTGGTTGGGCACACATCTTTTTGTCTGTTGGGCACACATCTTTTTGTCTGGTTGGGAACACATCTTTATGTCTGGTTGGGAACACATCTTTATGTCTGGTTGGGAACACATCTTTTTGTCTGGTTGGGAACACATCTTTTGTCTGGTTGGGAACACATCTTTTTGTCTGGTTGGGACACATCTTTTTGTCTGGTTGGGAACACATCTTTATGTCTGATTTGGCACACATCTTTTTGTCTGGTTGGGAACACATCTTTTTGTCTGGTTGGGCACACATCTTTTTGTCTGGTTGGGAACACATCTTTATGTCTGGTTGGGCACACATCTTTTGTCTGGTTGGGCACACATCTTTTTGTCTGGTTGGGAACATCTTTTGTCTGGTTGGGAACACATCTTTTTGTCTGGTTGGGAACACATCTTTTTCTCTGGTTGGGAACACATCTTTTTGTCTGGTTGGGCACACATCTTTTTGTCTGGTTGGGAACACATCTTTTTGTCTGGTTGGGAACACATCTTTTTGTCTGGTTGGGCACACATCTTTTTGTCTGGTTGGGAACACATCTTTTTTGTCTGGTTGGGCACACATCTTTTTGTCTGGTTGGGCACACATCTTTTTGTCTGGTTGGGCACACATCTTTTTGTCTGGTTTGGAACACATCTTTTGTCTGGTGGGAACACATCTTTTTGTCTGGTTGGGAAACAATCTTTTTGTCTGGTTGGGCACACATCTTTCTGTCTGGTTGGGAAACACCTCTTTGTCTGGTTGGGAACACATCTTTTTGTCTGATTTGGCACACATCTTTTGTCTGGTTGGGCACACATCTTTATGTCTGATTTGGCACACATCTTTTTGTCTGGTTGGGCACACATCTTTTTGTCTGGTTGGGCACACATCTTTTTGTCTGGTGGGAACACATCTTTTTGTCTGGTTGGGAACACATCTTTTTCTCTGGTTGGGAACACATCTTTTTGTCTGGTTGGGCACACATCTTTTTGTCTGGTTGGGAACACATCTTTTTGTCTGGTTGGGAACAATCTTTTGTCTGGTTGGGCACACATCTTTTTGTCTGGTTGGGAACACATTTTTTTGTCTGGTGGGCACACATCTTTTGTCTGGTTGGGCACACATCTTTTTGTCTGGTTGGGCACACATCTTTTTGTCTGGTTGGGAACACATCTTTTTGTCTGGTTGGGAACACATCTTTTTGTCTGGTTGGGAACACATCTTTTCTCTGGTTGGGAACACATCTTTTTGTCTGGTTGGGCACACATCTTTTTGTCTGGTTGGGAACACATCTTTTTGTCTGGTTGGGAACACATCTTTTTGTCTGATTTGGCACACATCTTTTTGTCTGGTTGGGCACACATCTTTATGTCTGATTTGGCACACATCTTTTGTCTGTTGGGCACACATCTTTTGTCTGGTTGGCACACATCTTTTTGTCTGGTTGGGAACACATCTTTTTGTCTGGTGGGCACACATCTTTTTGTCTGATTGGGAACACATCTTTATGTCTGATTTGGCACACATCTTTTTCTCTGGTTGGGCACTATCTTTTTCTCTGGTTGGACAATATCTTTTTCTCTGGTTGAGCACATTCTTTTTCTCTGGTTGGGCACTATCTTTTTCTCTAGTTGGGAACACATCTTTTGTCTGGTGAAGGGGTCACTCAGGTACACTTAGCAAACATCAGCTTGTGCGGATCTTTCCAGAAGATCACTGACATCTTATAGGGGATAACAGGGGGGTGTAAATATACGAGGGCTGATCAAAAAGTATCGGTACTTTCTTAATAGGTTCGGAACCAGCGAACAGATTGTATTCAAACTGTACACATATTGACCTTGATATATGTGTAACACTCTGTGCAAGTTGTGTCGTTGTAGCACGTGTGGATTAATCACGGCAGCGCCGTGACGTTAGCCATGTACCACGTGGTCGTCGGATTTTCAATGGCGGAAAATGACGGAAAAAATTGCGCAGAGAATTTGCATTAATTTTTGCCAAAAGCTTGGTGATACTTTCACAGAAACTTATGAAAAGTTATACAAAGTATATGGGGAAGAGTGTATGAGCCGCACACGAGTTTTTGAATGGTTTAAGCGATTCCAAGACGGCAGAGAAAATGTTGAGAGTGACCACCGGTCAGGACGACCTGTCACCAGCAGAAGTGAGAAACACATTGCCGATGTGTGTTCCACTGTGTGTGAAAATCGTCGAATCACCATTCGAGAGTTATCAGAAGAGCGCAGCATTAGTTTCGGCTCAGTTCAGGCCATTCTTACTGAAGATTTGGGTATGAGACGCGTGTCTGCCAAGTTCGTTCCAAAACTGCTTTCAGCTGACCAGAAAGACAACCGGGTTTCTGCTGCCGCAGATCTCATTGACTTTGTCGAAAACAATGAAAACTTTTTGAAAACAGTCATAACAGGTGATGAATCGTGGGTCTATGGTTATGATCCAGAAACAAAGGTTCAGTCTTCGCAGTGGAAGACCGCAAACTCCCCGAGACCGAAAAAAGCTAGGATGAGTCGCAGCAAGGTGAAGACCCTTTTGATCGTTTTCTTCGATTACAAGGGCATTGTTCATCACGAGTATGCCCCTTCTGGTCAGACAGTAAACAAGGAGTATTACATTGAAGTTCTGAGGCGTTTGAGAGATGCTATTCGTCGAAGAAGACCAGATTTGCATGCGTCCGGTCAATGGCAGCTCCACCACGACAACGCACCCGCCCATTCAGCGCAGCTTGTACAGCAGTTTTTGGCCAAACACAACATTCCCCAGGTCAGACAGCCACCTTATTCTCCAGATCTAGCTCCCTGTGACTTTTTCCTATTTCCCAAACTCAAATCCCACTTGAAAGGAAGAAGATTTCAAGATGTGGAGGAGATAAAAGAAAATGCGACGAGGCAGCTTCACACCATCTCAGAAGATGAGTTCCAGGAATGCTTCCGACAATGGAAACAACGTTGGATTAAATGTGTGGCCTCAGAAGGGGACTATTTCGAAGGAGATTAAATTTCAAAACTGTAAGTTGTGTAGTTTTTTTTTTATTGCAAAAGTTCCGATACTTTTTGATCAGCCCTCGTATAACATGGCATTGTCAACCCGCTCTTAAATCACAGTGATCTCTTTAACGCACTTGAATGGACTTGACTGGAACCCACCTGGTATCAGCACACTTGAATGGACTTGACTGGAACCCACCTGGTATCAGCACACTTGAATGGACTTGACTGGAACCCACCTGGAATCAGCACATTTGAATGGACTTGACTGGAACCCACCTGGTATCAGCAGACTTGACTGGAACCCACCTGGTATCAGCAGACTTGACTGGAACCCACCTAGTACCAGCACACTTGAATGGACTTGACTGGAACCCACCTGGTATCAGCACACTTGTATTGGACTTGACTGGAACCCACCTGGTATCAGCAGACTTGACTGGAACCCACCTGGTATCAGCCACTTGAATGGACTTGACTGGAACCCACCTAGTACCAGCACACTTGTATTGGACTTGCTGTGTCCGAACTCCCCTAACTGCCTAGATGAGTTGACAGGGACATCCCTTTACTGGATCGAGGCCCACGTGTTGTGACGACTTGTGTCTTGATGACCTGTGTTGGTTGATAAGCCGAGTCAACCTCTGCCTGTGATCGATGGTTACTGCTCGGGACTGTTGCCTTGTTTGACTCTGCCCTTGTGTGGCACTCTGGCAGGGTGATTGCCTATCTTGGTACTCCGTGCTGTTTCTTGTTACGACCGTTGGTTATCTGCAGACCAGCGTGCTGGCCCCTTCCAGTGTTCGTTCTTTGCTAGGCACAAACAATTAAAGCTAGCGCTCAAGAAAGCATTCACTGAACACCAGGTAAAAATAACACACCTGAGGTTTTATTCTCAAAAGTCCACCTCACACAACACGTTCACAATGACAATAGTATGTTAGCATCGAACTCGAAGGCTTCCACAGACAAGAGGAGACATGTGCTGCGGCTATAGATCTGAAGGATGCATACAACAGGGTACCATTTGAATATCTCATGCATATGCTCCTCAAACAAATGAAGCCATGCACATTATCCTGGGATGTACGAGGGACACTCCCTGTCTAGCAATGAGGTATCTTCTTGACTTTCCAACCATGGATGACAGAATCAAGATCTGCAGTGTACGAGCATACCTGAAGATTAGTACAGATAAAGAGCATCCATTGCACCACGTGCTCAACACAGAAAAAGATGCCAGGCTAAAAAGAGGCAAATCATGGGTAGGCCGAGCAGAAGATGTCATCAAACAGGTCTGTGGGCTTACCAATATCACCGTTGGTGAGGAGTGGATACCGGTGCCTACATCATTCAAGGGGACTTTCTCGTGTATTGTCACACTCGACAGGAAAAGTAGGGAACAGAACCCGGTCGTGGTTAATGCTGAGGTCAACGGTCTCATCTGCGATAACACCAATGAGAAAGATGCAGTCATCTATACAGACGGATCTGTAAGACAACACCGAAGAAGTGCATGGGCATTTACAGCACGCTCGGCAGGCAGAATAGTCTACGAAGACAGTGGTGCATACGTCGTGACCACAAGTAGCATGACAATGGAGGCGATGGCAGTGACCAAGGCATTCAAATGGTTAGAGTCACAAGACTACACCCACGCATGTATACTGAGTGATTCGATGAGCATGATAAAAAAAAGTGGAGGCGGGCTCTGTACGCATGCAATGGGTAGAGTCGTTGCAGAAACCCAAAATATGTAAGGTCACCTTTGTCTATGTCCCTGGACATGTGGGAGTACGGGAAATGAAAGGGCGGACAGGTTGGCTAGCTGTGCTGTCGTTGAGGACGGGCAACCAATGGATCGGGCGGACATCATCAATGCCCTCCGAGATGTGGGAAGAGCACAGGACTTTGATAAACACAGATCCACATCACTTCTTCAGATGATGGAAATGGGAGTTAAGTTGGGCACAGCCAGAAATGAGACACTTAGTGGCCGTGTAAGAAGACTTATCAACCAACATAGAACTGGAGTCGTCAGTCGCTGGACACTGAGGGAATTGCTGAGGAGGGGATCTGAGCACCTATGGACATGTTCGGAGTGCATTGATGATGACCCGCAAATAACTCAATGTCAGCAGCCTCTCACACATTGCCTGCTAACCCTTGCGGCATTCCCCTGTGTTATCTACAACACTGCAGAGTTATACTGCAGCACTCTCTCAAGCCACTCTGGCATCACCTACCTTCCTCTAAGTAATAGTTATTTCAGGAATTCCTCCATTGCTAGTCATGAAGCTGACGATATCGGTCTCGCTCAACTTCACTTATACTGTTGTCTCCTGGAGCGTCGTACTCCATATCGAGCCCTTTCTTGGTTGATAGGAACTCTGCGACTGTCTCGCTCAGCGCCACTTACATTGCTCGGTGTCGCTGCCTGCGCACACCACTCTAACGTCATGCTCCTACATAAAGCCTGACTTCTAGAACTTCTCTCCCCTGCTGTCACTTGAATGGTCGTAGCTGCTAAACTGCACCACTTCCTTCTAACTCTCTGCTCCTAATGAAGCCTAATTGGTGAGACTAACTCACAGATTGACACTAACTTGTTCGTTGCTGCTAACTTGCACAACTACATTCTATCTTCACACTTCTACTGAAGCCTAACGTGGTGAGACTAACTCACAGATTGACACTAACTTGTTCGTTGCTGCTAACTTGCACAACTACATTCTATCTTCACACTTCTGCTGAAACCTACACTTGGTGAGACTAACTCACAGATTGACACTAAATTGTTCGATGCTTCTAACTTGCACAACTACATTCTATTTTCACACTTCTGCTGAAGCCTAACGTGGTGAGACTAACTCACAGATTGACACTAACTTGTTCGTTGCTGCTAACTTGCACAACTATATTCTAAACTTCGTGTTTCTGACGAAGCCTACATTGTGAGACCATCTCACTGACTCACTACATGGTTGGTGTTGCTAACTTTCACAACTATCTATCAACTACTCTAAGACACTTCTACTTATCACTGCTCCTGGAATAAGGT